>JABGLZ010000845.1:23601-110070 GCA_014705045.1 Colletotrichum theobromicola | reverse complement strand
CACTCCCACTCCCACTCCCCCTACAGCCACTCCAATCCCAGTGCCCATTCCCACCTCCAGCAGCAGCAGCACCAACAACAACAGCAACAGCACCTCCACCATCCTGGAGCTCGTTCATCCACCTGCGACCCGTCCTCTGCCTTCTACAACTCCAACAACTCTTCCTCCTCAAACA
Source organism: Colletotrichum theobromicola (assembly GCA_014705045.1). NCBI lineage: Eukaryota > Fungi > Ascomycota > Sordariomycetes > Glomerellales > Glomerellaceae > Colletotrichum > Colletotrichum theobromicola. The sequence goes on along the minus strand of JABGLZ010000845.1, from coordinate 109,895 downwards.
CAAACAACACAGCTCCCGCAAGCATCGCGAACTCCACGAGCACTCGTCCGTCTACAATGGAGCCCGGCGACCCTTCCGACCTCGCCGCCCAGGAAGCCGCCGCCCGGGATTACCAGCCACAGCTCCAGGTTAGCTAGCTCCCACCCCATCTCCTCATCTGCCCATTGTCTGTCGCAAAGCTCGAGCTTGGAACCATAGCTCTGCCTGCTCTCTGCTCTCCTCACCTCACCTTGCCTCACCTCAGCCCAGCTTACCCTCTCTGCTCTGCATCCGCGCTAACTACTCCCTCTCCCCGACGATAGGGCCCATTAGTCGGCGACAAGATCAACAGCGACGCCATCACCGACGAGTACGCAAAGGCCGACGATGTCTACGTCGCAAAGACCATCGTGAGTCTCTCTCTATCCGACCCTCCAGCTTCCCTTCCAAGAACCAAAGGAGATCGGGCACCATCTAACCTTGGCCCCTGTTGCCGCCGACTTTAGGCTCTTCCTCAGACGTATTCTCACTACCGACCGATCCAAGGCGACGGAAACTGCGGCTGGCGAGGTAAGTCACCCTTCGCCCTCAAGCCATGCCGTGCACCATCTACCTACCCCGCATTCCCACCCCGAGTACTGTCACCAGCTTTCACGATACGACACCTCCGAAGCACACCACGATAGCTGACTGACTGCTTGCACCACAGCCGTTGGATTTTCCTACTTTGAGCATCTCGCCAACAATGGCGACCAGGACCAGATCCTTAGCGAAATCGCCCGCATCACGAGCTTGAACCAGTACCTCCTCAACATCGGCGGCTACGATCGGATGCTATTTGAGGATATGGTGGACGAGACCATTGCGTTACTGAGGGACCTGGCAAACAGCATCGCGAACCCGCAATTGGCTTTGCAGATCGTCCACCAGCGATTCAATGATCAGGACGCCTCCAATGCCATCATCTACCACCTGCGCCTTCTGGCCAGCTCCTGGCTGAAGGGCAACCCCGACGATTACGCCCCCTTCATTCCTGGCGAGACGGGTATCGCCGGCTACTGTGCCGAACTCGAGCGTCCCAACAGAGAGATTGAGCATCTCGGCCTTCAACTGCTCGTTCAGGTCCTCCTCAAGCCCGCCAACATGGTCCTCGAGATTGCTTACCTCGACCGGAGTGCCGGGAGTCAGGTCAACAGCTACCGCATGCCTAGTGAGACCATGGGCCAGGATCCCGCCAACCTGGGCCCAATCATCTATCTGCTATACCGACCCGACCACTACGACATTCTTTACAAGTCTCCCCCGAACCCTGCACCCTTGAACTTGCAGGTCAATCGCGCGACCTCCTTTTCTCACCGACAAGAGATCATGTCCGTCGCTCCCTCTCTGGACACATTTGCCAACATGGACTACAGCCCCTTGGCAATGTTGCCCGGCTTTGGCGGCCCGCCATCCGGACTGTCCTCGGGCTTGTCATCGCTGGGCTCGCCCACGTCCACCTCACCAATGCCCGATGCTTACGATGCTACGCCCCAGTCCCCATGGATGACCACGCCCTACTCGGATCACATTCCGCAACAACAACAGCAACCCGTGCCTACCTCTCGACCGCAGCCTCAACCCACGCCGCAGCCTCAACAGGCAACCTCCACATCGGGGAAGTCATCTCAGCCTGTGGATTATCAGCTGAGGTTTAGTCACCAGTGCTGGCATCTCAGCGGTTCCAGCTCGGCTCAGCCATCCATGTTGTCCTCTCAGCCCAATTTCCCGGAACCCAGCTTCACCACGGCCATGTTCAAGAACAGCCACTTCAACAAGGCCCACTATCAAAATCCCCATTTCCATCCTGAAGAGTGGACACCTGACGATGAAGCACACGAGAGACTGCCCCCTGTTAAGAAGAAGGGCCGGATCAAGTCGGAGCACTGAGCCGTCGCGATGGGACAACGGCACCATCATATCGTGAGGCGTGTGACCAGACTTGATTAAGCGACTTTTTTAAGGGTCCATGGGCGGGAAATGAGCCTCCTCCGCAACACCCGGCGTTCTCGAAGCCGAACGCGAGGCTTGACGAATGGGCTGTTTGGAGAGGCAAGCCGTTTCCGAACACGAAAGCAACAGATTTGAGACTCGTCATTTCGACGGACTGGCGATTGGTCCGGCATTTTGCATTGTAGGAGGCTTAAAACTCGGTTCACTGGTTTACTGTGGCTTTAATCTTCCTTTTTATTTTCTTGCTCGCGGGGAATGGAATCATGACTTATGAAGACGGGGGCTATCTTCACGGCTTTGGCGGGACGGTTCAATCTTCAGGTTGATACTCTTCATAGCATCGGCGTTGCTTCTAATTGGAATGCTTGTGGTTGCATTCCTGTTGCTGTCCCCATGATGGGTACTCAAACCTCTTCCTTTCTCAATGCAGAAACAATTTGACTGTGCACGTCTTGACGTACCGTACCTAAGATTCTACGCCTAAGCTGACCGAGGCCCCCCCATGGTGGCGGATGCGTTGAATATGGGTCCAACTCAGATTTACAGTCTCAGCATTAACCCGACCAGTGTACATCACGGTGACCTCCACCCCTTCCATCATCAAGTCGCATCAAGTCGGCGTCAAGTCCGAACAACAAACCCAAGGACCGACATCCGCAGCTGTGAGCTGTGGCAACCCAGCGTTGATCCCGTCGGCGTTGCCTGCCGGCGGCGGGTGCGCATATCGGTTCTTGGCCCATCTCCTCGGGAAGGGGAAGACTAAACCAACCACCGTCCCTGGGACCAAAGCTCCGCGCCTATGAAAAGAAGCCATCGGGGCCACCCATGAAAGCCGTGTGTGCTTCTGCACGCCCGCCGATCTCATGCAAGCATGCTTGAGCATTAACCGCAGCTCAGCACGGCTTATCTTCAACGTAGTCTGATTCGAGAGACTGATTGATATACACAGATATATGTGTTTTATATATATATATATATATCTTGACATACCACCCGGTGTGATGTAATAGCAGCCGAGGATCTCCGTACCGCTGATGATCGCCGGGAGCGAACAAGGTTGTATTTCTGCCGCTGTCATTCCTGTCATTCAGGGACAGCAAAACCGGAAGAAATTCCGACGTCCTTGCTCGGCAGAATTCCCCATTGCCTATTGCCTGTGGGCGGTGGCCAACAAAAATCCAGAAAACAAGAAATGGGTATCATTGAAATGGGGACGTTTTGTACATAGCTGGCTCCCCCTCCCCCCAATCCTTTCCCACCGGAAGTTCCCATTCCAGCAACGCGGAAATCCCGACCCTGAAGTCCCCCTTCCTTCGCTCTCGGCTCCGGAAACAAGCCCCCAAAACGAAGAACACACGCAAAAAGAGACCCGGTCCGGACCGAGAGCCGCGGTGGATCACTGATAAGAGACGCGCGCGAAGGGGGCGAGGCAAGCACACGACACGGCAGAAAGGTGTGACGTGCCAGGCCTGGCTTGCTCCGCTGCGGTGCCGCCAACGGAGCGGTCCAGACCATCTTTTTTGCTCGCCCCCCCTCTATCCCCTCGCCATCCCCCTACATCTCGACTGCCGTGATGAGCACCGCATATTCCACAACGGTAACGCAATGGCCAGGGCCAATGCCGTCTGCGAACCTGCCAACGTGGGCTTCCTCGTCCGCAGGGGTTTGTGTAAAACCCGATGAGAGAGTAAAAGAAAGAAGAAAAAAACCGGTCAGGGTGCGTGGGTGGATCAGGTATCCGTCAGTCGGTGATACACCGTCCCGTCAACGGCCCTGGCCCCCAACCGCCTCGCAAACTCCTCCACCCACCGCCTCGCATACCACTCCCTGCCCGCCCTCGCGTCGCCAGCAGACGCCCACGCCTCCCATGTCCTCGGCCCAACCTCGGCCTGCACGCTCGTGGCCGTCTTGCCCTCCAGCCCGCACGGCACGAACCTCGCCCAGGGGTTGGCGCGCTCGTCCCCGTCCACGACGACGTCGACGTTGAGCGCCGTGCCCAGGCCGGTGATGTGCCGCCGCAGGTGGACGCCCATGGCCGCGATCTTGCGCTCCTGGCCGCGCGCCCTGGCGGCCTCGGTCCAGACGCCCGGGTCTTCTTCGGAGAGGTACGTGGGGATGCCGGGCCCCGATGAACAGGACGTGTAGGAGGCGGCGAGGATCGCTTGGGTGGTTTCTTCGAGCAGGCGCGCGTAGGAGCGCACCGTTTGGTGGGGGTAGTGCGGGCTCCGCAGGTCGAGGATGGGCCAGAGGACGACTTGGCCGGGGCCGTGGTAGGTCGTCAGGCCGCCGCGGTCCGTTTCGATGACGGAGGGGGTGAAGTCTCGCGTTGTTGTGCCGTCAGCGAGGGTCACGGAGAGGGGGCGAGTGAGGCGGGACAGCTGGTCTTCGCGCAGCGACTTTTGTCGCTTGCCGAGGGTGTAGGTCGGTGTCGGGGTGAAGGATACGACGAGAGGCGACGGGGCGCGGGGTGTCGGGGCGGATTTCCAGTCGAGGAAGGCCTGGCGCAGGGAGGCTTGGAAGTCTGAAGCCGCCGTGTACGATGGAAACCCGGCGGCGGCGTCGCGGGGGTTGGAGGAGGTTGTCAGGTGGATGTGGCGCACGGCGCCCGGCTCCGCGCCGTCGTCATCGGGAAAGACGAGCTTCGAGACAGGCTGCTGCGAGGAGCTCCATCGTGTCTGTGTCTGCGTCTGCGTCGGTATCTGAGGACGGCCTCGTAGTGTTCGGTGGGAGAGGGTTCGTGTCGTGGAAGCGCAGACACGGCCGAGAGCGGTTCGCGGGGGTCCCATTGGCCTGCTGCACGTGCTGATGCTGATTGGGCGGGCGTCGGATGGGGAGGAGGTAAGGCTGAGCAGCAGGTGAGGTTTGGAATTCTCGTCCGAAAGCTTGAACAGAGTTTCGCGGAACGAGCCGGGGGGTAAGGCGGCGAGCAAAGTGGGCACTGACGGCGGCACCTTATCGATAGGCGTCGCAGACTAGGCAGATGCACGGGCCATGACAGCCGCAGGGTTTCGGATCCTTCGGGCTTGAGTGACATTCCTCCCGGCCCTGAGAGGAACCAGGGCGGGAGTGGGTTGACTTGACGTAGATTTGCTTGGAGGCCAATCTGACGGGGCGTTCCTGATGTGCACATTTCCGACGATTCTCAACATTTATATGGAACCGTCGAGAGATTACGTCGACTTCGACTACAAGAATGAAGCTTCACCTGCTCTACACGGCTCTAAATTTCGGTCTAGGATCAATTGTTCTTGACTTCACCTTGCATCCGAGGAAATGCGATGTAAATGGGGGCCACGATGAGTCGATAACCAATATCCCACCGGGAGATCCCATCGGAACCGGCGATCGTAAACTCTGGCGCAAATTGCGGTAAATATAGTCAGAGTCATGCACCAGTCTAAGAGAGCCGCACAGCTGTTTTTTTGCCAATATCGATATAAAGTACGCAACAACGTGTCATCACGGGTGTAAGTGACTGAGACTGTCCTTTTCAGCCTGGGAGAATGACATGTACTTAGTCTTGCCTCAAAAGCAGACATCAGATACCCTTTAACTGAAAAACAACGCTCTTTGAGGTGAGGCTCAGCATGGAATTGATGTGATGGTTTTGGGAGGTGCTTGGTCCAAGTAATAGAGTTCGCACTAACATCCATTCAGTTGAAGGGCAATATCACAACACTTTACCTGTGGGTGGGATTCAATGGTCTTTTCAACATCCGAAATGCCTTGACTCGGGTGCAATACGAATAGTTCCGAGGCGAGCGACGGGTTCGTCTGGTTGTCTTTTACCAAATAGGGGACTCACACGCAAAGTATAAAAGTAAAGAGACCTGGCTTTCAAAAGAGACGTTTGTCAGATGAATTCAACCTCTTGCCTATCAATCGCACAACAACCCGTCGCAATTGTCACCTTGTTTTCAACCATGCAATTCAACGGTATCTCTTTTCTCCTGGCCGCGCTGCCGTTCTTCAGCGGATTAGTCGAGGCAGGGTGCGACAGCGTCGGCGCAGGCATTGGAAATAACCCGTTGAAATGCACGTCGTACAACCCCCCCAAGAACGTTGGTTCCTCAGTCAATGGCCCACTTGACTCTCTTACGATTGAGCGAGTCGAGGGCAACCCACAATATCCCGATTGGACCTTCTACTCTTTCAAGAACAACATGAACTACAACCTCAACTTTGCCGTCCAATATTGGAACCCAGGCACACAGCAGGTTAGACGCATGCTCTGCGTATTTTCTTTCTCTGGCAATGCTGACTTTGGTGTTAGAACAACTGGGCAACCTACACACTGTCACCTGACGAGAAGTGCGACATACACTTTCTTTCTACGCTTCAAAATTTCAAGCTTACTTGCTGAGAAGTACAAGCCTTGAAATACGCATTTGACATGTGGCGTATTATGAAACTGTTCCAGAAAGCCGTTGGGAGAAGACGTTCGTAAACGCGTTTAGAAGGAGTGCATGTACATCACATCAATACCGACTGAATCATATTCAATATACCTGCTGAGAATGTGCTCGAATCTCACCCAGCAAGCTCTAACTACTAAGCCATGTTCTTCCTCTTCTCGCGGGACAATGTACCAAGCTTTCTACTGTCCGGGCAGGCAGTGCACATGAACGACAACGGTAATAAGAATGACGATGACGACGATCTCGGGAGCAGGATAGTGACGGGGAAGAATGAGACGATAGGAGCAGTATGCATCGAGATAAATGGAATAAGGATAGGGACGATGATGATAAGGGCAATCACGAAAGAAGGTAGAGATCATGAGACTATGAACATGAATTGATAACTATCAAATCCATTATGAACAGTCCTCTGCCCGGACAGCAAAACTCATGTATTAATGGACCATTGTCAATAGTCAGTTACTACTGGATGAAAAGCCACATCGTGTTCTAAAGGCTGCGGTGAAGCTTAAACAAGCTGCTAACGAATTTTCTACAGGTAGTAAGAGCAGTAGACACTATGATGTTGTCTAAAGCTTTATTACTAGATTGATACGTGGGGACTCTCTTGGCGTACTTTCCGCATTTCCTTTTTTCCTTGATCGAAAATGGAGGATCTCGATTATCAAGACATGACATGCCATACGTTCTGCCTGCAAGCATGTCTCATGATTGCTCGCGGCTCTCATTAGTGTCATTCGTCTCATTTCAAAAGGCCGCGTCAACTCAGGGAATCACCCGCGAGTTGCCTCACCGTTGCCTCAGACGTTGTGTAACGACCTGGTGTTTGCGTTTCACAGAAATCCTGCCATCATCGGATTTTTCAACACAATAACCTGTAGGTTGGCGGTGCTCTACTGCAGGCTGTTCTCGATTGGGTAGAAGATAAATCTACCAAGCTCACGCTTGTGGTGTAAAATTTCAGGCTGTTGTCCGAGACGGGTGGGTGCTGGTTGATGGCTGGCCAACTCTGGCCTATTCCACGGACAGAGAATGCTTGTAAGTCTCCATGGTATGGGCGACATTAGGACGAATGACATAGTAAGAGGGTTTGTTAGGAAAAGTAACATGAAGCTGACACCCTCACGCCCCTTCATACTACGGTGTGATCTAGTTCTAAGCGGGCTTCGCATCTTAGGAAGATCTCAAGTCTTTGAGATCGACAAGATCTTGTTGGATTCCACAAAGCGGGTGTCGTGTCTGGACTCTTAGGAAGATCTCAAGTCTTTGAGATCGACAAGATCTTGTTGGATTCCACAAAGCGGGTGTCGTGTCTGGACTACTAAGGCAGCTGATGCGAGAAACCCGGCCGCCATGCAGGTAAGAGTCTCGGGCGGCACCGATGAAGTCTTGAGTACCATCACCAGTTCTACCTATTTTTCCCTTTTTTGGACCAATGAATACATAAATCATGATCATGTTTCACATGAGAGGAGGACTCTTAGGAAACCTGCAAGATGCGTAGATTTCAGGCGATTTAGATCTGCACAAACAGGCAAAGCGAACCGCTGTAGGGTGCGGCACGACCGCCGTCGTATTCACTTTTGCAAATAAATAGATTGAGGTGTATAGGAGTTTCAACAAAACTTCTACCAACACCCATTTACATTCCTCCTGAAGAGCCACACTTCCTACAATATGTCTGAGCGTACCAAGGGACGACCCGACAAGCCGCAATTGATCGTGGGCATTGACTTTGGCCTGACGGGTAAGTAACGAACTGTGAGATGAAATCGATGACAACGGTGCATCGGAGCATCACTATCCATTTCTCAGAGGTATCGCTGCGTATGGGAACTGATGAAAGTGTCACCTAGGAACTGCAGTAGCCTGGGCACTGCCGTCTAGGGACACGGTGGTGAGCATGAAAACTTGGGCTGGTGAGTAGCCTAGAACTGAGGCAAAGTCTGATCCAGGATCTTTTGGCTGACTTGCGTTTGCAGGCCTTCTCCACGAGGCTGGGAAAGCGCCATCCGTCGTTATGCTTGACGGCCCAGCAGGAAGGGAACCCACATGGGGCTTCTTAGCTGTCAATAATCGCGAGTTGTCACAGTATCCAGTGTACTCGCTCTTCAAGGCGTCCATGGACATGAGCGATTATTGTGCAGGTAACGCGCATGCCGACAGCGATACCAACGAGGATGAGCTGAAAAGCGAAGAGCACATGAACAGTCATGATGATCCAGACGAGGATGTGGACGACGATTTCAATTCGAACAGAACATTATCAACTTTCCCAAAGCCAAAACGTGTCTTACAGAGTTTCTGAAGGGTCTTTACGCTCACATCAAGAAGACGTTGTCGAAGAAGCTGCCGACAGGGGTCAAATGGCAGTCGATGCACGCTTGGTTCCTTTTCAGCTATCCGACGACCTGGAGCTCTACCGCGAAAAGAAGATTTAGCGACATAGTGAAGTCGTCGGGTTTCGGACAGGAGCAGAATCACTGGGTCCATGCTTCATACATGGATGAGGCTCAAGCAGCGATGGCAAGTTTCTCCCTTCATGGTTCGAGACCTGTTCCTGAATCGGTCATTCTTATTGCCGACATTGGCGGAGGAACTACCGACGTGAACACGTATGTTGTTAAGAACGATGACGGGAAGAGGGTGAAGTTGAAAGTAGAAACTGACGCTACCGGCCGAGAATACGGCTCTGTGCACATCGACAGCAGAATCATAAACACCCTCTGCACTGACGCCATGAAGGCTTTCAGAAAGTCACAGAATACAGGTTACAAGAGCATGAGCTCGGATGCAAAGCGGACTGCAGCCGAGACAAATGTGGCGCCATTTCTCAGGAAAAACGAATACCTGCTCGTCAAGCACAGTCTCGATTACCATTTGCCGCCGGGGAAAACGCAAGAAGACTTGTTGCAGCTTTACCTTTCACCTACCGCACCTGCCGCCGCGGCTGTTCTGAAATTTTCAATGCACGACATATTGCGTTGTGAGTTCGAAAAGGAGTGCCACAGAATTTGGAGTCAGATCATAGAACACTTGGGGGGTTGCCTGGTGGGAAGGGTGAGCCAAGTGGTGTTTACAGGAGGAATGACCAAAAACGCGTTTGTACAGCATTGGTTCCGTGACAAGGTCGGAAAGTTGCCGGGAGAACCCAAGCTCAAAATTGTCTTCTTGAGCGAACCGGAGCTTGCCGTAAGCCAAGGGCTGGTTCACGATGCAATGGAATCGTACAAAAGAGACGGCCTCTGGCTATACAAGTCTCTCCATTCCTATGGTATCGTGGTCTACAACACCGATGGGGAGGTCGAAACAAAGCGGAAATTCTTGGCGAAGGGCCGGACGATTGACCCCAAGAAGTTCAAGGAGAAACAGACAGTCAGGTTTAATGAGTCGGGTGCTAATTTGCGGCTGGCTCGATGGGACAAGGAAGGGGGAAAGGACCATGGTGACAGCAGGGGCAAGGACAATGCTAAGAGCAAATTCAAGGGCAAAGTCAAGGGCAAGAGCGAGGACGAGGGCGAGGATGAGAACAACGATAGCAACGACAACGACGACAAGGACGGCATAAAAACAATCTGCAACCTTACCAAGGACTTGAAGATTGAGTGGGATGTAAGTGTTCTCAAGCGTTGATATTTGCGGAAGAGGGAAATCTGACCAGACATAGCAATCTCGGAGCTTCGGCTCTGACGCCAAGACCGAGGTCGAACTTAGCTTCGAACGCCAAACAGTCACCGTCGCGTTCTGGTCTAAGGGAAAAAGGGAACACCGGCTGGTGATCAATGAAGAGTGGCATTCGGGTGCGGCTTCAAAAGGGAAGAAAAATAGGCCGAGCTTCGCGAAGCTCGCGAGAATCGGACAATTTGGATTTGGTGTCTTAGCGTTGATCGCCTCCAGTATTGTCGGCTTTGATCTTATTCCCAAAGGAGGTGAAGGAGGCAATGACACCAGTGGACGGGATAACACCGATGGAGCTAAACATACTCCCGCTGAAGACAACGGTGAAAATGACGGTGCCGAAGAGGGTGTCGGGCAATTTGACGACTTCGAGGAAGCAGAATAAGTCAATTATCTTCTTTATCTAGTACATCGATTCAAAACCTTACCCATTGACCTGATCCTGATGTCATTTGCGTTGATACGATTATCAACATAAAAAAATACGACAAGGATTCAGAGAAGAGGTAGGCTTCGGGTGTCCGAGGACAAACGGATCTCCCACACCGGGCGGGTCCAGGATGATCCGGCCGGCGTCCGGTACTCGGCTCCGGCCGTCTGAAGTTCGCAGATGTTAACTCCCGTCGGAAGCACGCCGTAACACCGGACAAAAAGAGTGATGTTTCGTGGCTGCTGCCGTCGAAACATACCTTAGTGCGATTCCAGTCACGGAGAGCTTGATTCAGCCAGTCATCCTCACAACACACAAGAGTGTCAATGACGCTCGTAGATTCGCTGTCAACGCAATGTCTCACATCAGGCCAAGAATGCGCCATCTCCAAACCATCCATCATGATGACATGCACAGACTCGAACAGTAGAGCATGTGTCATTATAGACTTCCATAGTGCGCCGAGCGGACGCCGGGACGGCGCTATGTGGGTAGGCCGGTCTTGCCGGTCGATCTGGCGCTCGCCCGGAAGGGCACAAGTCCAGGGGTGATTTGTCTTATTTGTCACTAGTCCTTCAACCCTCCAGCTCGAAGCTGCGTCGATGTCTCCTCGAACCACCAATACCCGCGATGCCCGAAACCGAGGGAGCAGCGCATCTATCAGGATGCGAAGGAAAAGTCAAGTTCGTGTCACCCGGCCGGCTGGGACGGACGGGGGGCGACGCGAGTACAGGCAGCTCAGCCTCCATGTGCGAGCTGACAGCGACAGGTGAGAAATTGTGTGCTCTCACCACACCGCATCTGAGCCACGCTGGTACACCTCAAAGCCGCGCAATAGACAGAGGGGACGGCCCAATCTCGGGAGGCCTTTTTTTTGCTCAGGAAGCGCAGATTGCGGTAGTTGACAGCGCGAACACCGCAGATCAGGCTCTAGTGGAAGGGTCCTGGAGAAGATCACTCGGTCAAAACGACCAGGGGTGCTGCGGGTGCTGCGGTTGGCCTTGGAAGAGAAGGGCAGAAAGCAAGATGTCCTGTGCCGACGTGCATATTTTTCTGCTGCGAGACCCTGCGTCTGGTGCAGGTGATAAGCCTTCTGGCAGGGAATGTTTCGTCCCAGGGATGAGGGTGGTTGATGGGATTATCCGTTCACCGCCAACCGTCCGCTTTGGCAGACGGAAGCTCGAGCGCTGGGCCACGGCTGGAGGATGAGGAAAACGGATGATGAGGTAGAAAGAGGCAGGAGGCTTCAGCAGAACAGACGACAGGTCCATCCGAACGCCAGTCAAAGCTAGTTAGTCCCGGCCATCCCAATTGTCACGGACGACCTTATTTCGATGACCCATCTCCAGAGCCTTGTCGCGAACGACTCGGTTTAGCTCAAAGGTAGTGTGCACGCCGGAAACATCCAACATGAACCTAGGAGCAGCTTCAAACGTACTTCTCCGAGGCTGGTTGGCTTGTTGGTGGGGGGAAAGAGGACGGATGACAAGGACCCAGGTGAGGAGAGGAGAGCAAAAAAACAAAACAGTGTTGGTCCGCTTTGATCAGAGGATGACGTCGGGGCAAGGCAGGGAAGATGGCTGGACCCGCTTGAGGATTTGTGGTGTGGTCCCTGCGCTGGCAGCAGCCATTGGTCATTGGTGTGGCAGCGGTGCAGCGGTGGTGCTGTCGTTGCCCAGCAGGTAGGGACACTGGACTCTGTGGTGCTGTGCTAGAGGCTGCTGCACTGTTTGCGCCTGGAGACCGACTGTGCCATACCCCGTCCAACAAGGCACTGCTCACAGTGTGGGCCCGGCAGTGGCTCGGTGGTGTCGTCATGGTCGGGTCCACGATGTGCTGTCCACCGGGTGGGAAACCACCAGTCGTTAGGTACATCCCAGCACCGAAGCTGCCCAAGCTGCAAGCTAAGGTACCTCTAGCAGAGAAGGCTACTGCATGCTACTAATGGTAGTAGAGTAGACCGAGGTGAAGCAGTCACAAAGAGAAAGAGCAGAGAAACATTCCAGCAGGGGGTTCCTTCTCTCCCCGCTAGTTTGGCTTCGCATCCCGGCACACGTAACCTGGCTTTGCATCATCTGATTGCTCGCCCGTCATCCAATCCTTTTCTTCTCTCTTTTTTCTCCCCCATCCTCCAACACCTCCAACATCTCGGTTCAGTCCCATCGCTTCAGCCAGCCGAAACAGCTAGAAGAAACAACATCCACCTCGAATACAATACCACCCGAACATCCATCCCTACCTCACCTGCTTACACCTCGCGACCAACAGCATCTTGGGTCGAAAACGAGGGTCGCAATCATCTAGAAACACACGCAGCAACAAGAGACACAGAGCTGTCCTAGCTCCCCCATCCGAACTGAAACATTCTCTGCAAATCCGGTCAGTACCCTCCCCTCCAGGCCAAGGCAACGCCGTGAATTACTCGTGTGCCCGGCTTCCCTCCCCCCCTCCCCCCGTCTCCCCAAGGTCCACTCCATTGCGCAACATCGCCTAGCTCCCGTCAGGCAAAACACCCGCTGAGTACAAATCCCAGACCACCACCCTCGAAAACAATCCTCCCCCAGCCATCGCAAAGCATCTGCAACCTCATCAGAGACCCTATCAAACAGTCGCAACAATGGCAAAACGTGAGTCCCTCCTCCCTTGCCTTCCTCTCCCCTGCGACACCTCGAAATTCACCGACTTACACCCATTCCAGAAGCCGGCCTAGGCCTAGCCTCCATAATCTTCCTCTCAGGGTCGATAGTTCTGCTCATGTTCGTCATTCTTGCGGCAGTCAAGGATACCGCACCCTTGAACAACACCTACTTCCTCCAAGCCGATACCACAGGCATTACCGGCGCCCGCAACGGCCTGACGAGATGGACCTACTTCTACTATTGTAACGACCAGAACACCGACTGCTGGGGTCCTTGGCCCGCTCCGGCCTTCGGCTGGGCTTGGGGCCAGGACGCCGCCAACGTCCCCTCCGGTCTCGCGGGCGGCCACGGCGGCGGCACCACCTCCACCCAATTCTATTACCTGTGGCGATTCGGCTGGGTCACGTACCTCATTGCCCTGTTCTTCACCGTCGTCGCCTGGTTTGGCAGCTTCCTCGCGTGCTGCGGTAGACTCGGATCCGCGCTGGCCTTCATGGTATCAGCCACCGCCTTGTTCTTCCTCACCATTGCCGTCTCTTTGATGACGTACGTTTTCTTTTCTCTAGCTTCCTCGAATATTCACCAAGCTGACTCTCCATCCGCAGTGCCACCTTCGTCAAGGCCCGCAACGCATTCCGAGCCGAGGGCCGCGAGGCCGAGATTGGCACCTACGCATTCGGCTTCAGTTGGGGCGCCTGGGCTGCCCTCTTCATCGCCACCGTTCTCTTCTGCATCGGCATCCGTGGCGAGAAGGGTTACAAGGGACCCAGCAGATTCAGCCGCAAGCGCAGCGTGCGCAGCCGCAGGTCTTTCGACGTCAACTCCAGCCGCCGCGTCAAGGACGACTACAGCTAAATCATTCGCTACATGATCACCTTCTACGGGAAGATGACGCCCCTTATAAAATATTAAAACACCTAAACAATACACACAACGAAAACACTCGCAGACGAACCGAGATGGATCATTCCTTTGGCATTGGAGTTTGGTATGATGGACAAGGGGAAGTTGGCAGAACTGTTGATATCCAGAGCGCATGATGTACTTACGACTCTTTCATGTTCTTCTTTGCATTCCCGGCGGCGCTTGAAGTAACGCACCCACCTACCTAGTTTGGAGTAAAGGCAGGCTCTGCCTGAGCAAGGCTGTCTACGGATGGTTAATGCTCAGTCTAATACAATTAATTGCATGAATTTCTGCCATCCGGTATTTCCTAATTTTGTGAACCTGCAGGTCGTCTCTGTGACATTTATAACTACCAATAGCTTAACCTTTATAGTTTACATATTATATGTAAAAAATTACTGGCTGTAAGTATAATCCTTAATAAGATTGTGCGATACAATATACAATCCAGGTGTGGCACACGTCAAACCCTTCCGTATCCACGTTGCTGACTAGCTATCTTAGGTGCTGATAGTACCTAGCTACGCGTTCAAGATGGAGATTCGTGAACGTATGTTTATGAAAAGATGACTTCTACTGTCGCGGAATTGACATGCCAACATTAAGTCAAGTCCATCGTTTACATAGATTCTGCCCTCAGCATCCTAACAAATACATACTTACACAACCATCGATTCACGCTGGAACTTTTCATCATCGTTTCAGATATAGTAGTCTTTTTGTCTTTCTCATCTTACTATTCTTCTTGTCGTGTATAAACGTCATGAAACTTCCTCCCATCCCTTTCCAGTGATAACAAGAAGACCCGCCCCACCACATACAGACCCATTCTCCCATCATAAGCGTCAGGTTTTGGGGTGGAATGAAAATCAAAAGTAAATGCAGACCAAGTCTGGAAGAACGCCGTCCATGTCGTATACTGGGCGACCAGAGTGCTGTAAGTGTTTTGCCGTTCAGGAAGGATGAAGAAACGCGAGGCAAAAAGAGATTTCTCGTCAACCAAAGCAGACACTCCTTGCCAACCAGTGATATATGCTGATGATGCAAACGTAGAATACTTGGATTGAGGGTATGAAAACGAAGAAAAAAAAGAAATGGATCGAAAGGGGGCTTGGTGAATGAGAAGAAAAGAAAAAAGGCCAACGGAGGCCAGCTCGGTCAGCATGGGAATTTTGTGGAAATCATCAGCCTCCCCACCAACCGCTTGGACTTTGTTCTCCTCGGGCTTTTCTTACAACGACGTTGTCGCCGTCTATTCCAACCTGTTTTCCGAGCCCACTGCAGGACTCGCTGTAGGGCTGACGCTATCCAGCGGTGCAGCGTGAAGAGCGGGGCGTGACGCGGCACTGGGGTCGAGTCCCTTTCTCTTACGATCCAGCACCGACTTCACCCACTCCGCGACCTCTTCATCCTCGGTGCCGGACGACAGCGAGATCTTGCCAACAGCGTCCGCAACAGCCTCTGCTTCTTCGCCCTCTTCTGCCTCTTCGGCGATAGTCTCAATCTTGGAGAAGGGCTGCATCCACGGATGTTGAAGTAGCATGGCATAGGTAGGACGTTCCTTCGGCACCTTGTTCAAGCACTTCTTGACGAAGTCGTGCGCGGTGCTGGAGTATCCTTCTTCGGGAAGGCCTGGAGGCTCACCCTCAACGATGGCCTGATAACGGTCAGTCTAAATCTCTGCAGGGGATTTGGAAAACTCACGCTCAGTTGACTGAAGATGGTTGACGATACCTCCGGCGGGTATGGGTACCGTCCCATGGCGCACTCGATGATAGTCAAACCCAAGCTCCAAATATCACTCTGTACACTGTACGTGCCGTCCGCACCAGTGGCCATGCCTCCACCTGATATCCGCTCAGGAGCCATGTAGCTCTGGCAGCCGATATTCGTTTTGGCAATACTGGCAACAAGGTTTCCGCTAACACCGAAGTCGCAAATCTTGACTTGGCCCCTAGTGTTGGCCAAGATATTTGTAGGCTTAACGTCTCGGTGAATGATGTTGTGCTCGTCCTTCAATGACTTCAGGCCCATGACTGTCGAATATGTGATCTTGCGCAAGACGCCTTCGGGGATGCCGCCGGTATACAGCTTGTCGATGGAGCCTCCATCCATGTACTCGATGCACATGTAGACAGCGCCTTCCTGGAAGAAAGCGCCGTAAAAGTCGATGATGTAAGGCGAAACACACTCGTGCAAGATGACCAGCTCCTTGAGGATCGTCGTGAACTTGGCCTCTTCAAGTTCTAGCCTGATTTCCTTCATGGCCATGACTCTGCCTGTCGCTCCCTCTGACAACGACAGAGAGGTCGCTGGCGAGTCATCGCCCCGCACTGGTGAGGGATCTGAATGCGACGAGCTCAGGTTGGCATGCTTGAACCCACTCAGGCCGGTTCCGAATCGGGGCGCTCGTGGCTTCGTATGCCTGACCTTGTAGACAGTGCCATAGTTTCCCTTGCCAAGCTCGTCCATGACCTCTACCTCGTCCAACGAGATGGTGAAAGTTTTGCCGTTGGCGAAATTCACACCAGTCTTGGTGATGGTTGCGGCGCCATCAAACGTGATCCAGCCCTTGTCCGAGTCAATGTACTGTTTGAAGTCATCCATTTTTGATCCTTGTGTTCCGTTCGTGGCACCTCCATTTCCCTGCATGTCTGAAAGCTTCGGCGTCGGTGATGCTGGCGAAGGACCTCCCCCCATGTCTGACAGCTTCATTTGGGGACGCCGCCTATCGGCAAGCGACGGCTTCGTCTTGATAACGGGCGCGGAGCGGGGCATGCCTGCGGGTGAAGGTCGTACCATTCCACCAGGCAGGCCGCCGGGCAAACCGCCAGGCAACTTCAAATTGCCGGGGACGCCTCCAGGCATGGAAAGACCGGGCGAGCCCTGGCGAGGCACGGGTGAAGCGGGGCTACCCGACATTGAGTTGGGAGGAGGATTTGTGCCCGCAGGCTTGCCCATACGCTGGGCGTGCAGAGCGCGCGCCTTTGCCATGATGTCGTTCATAGCACCACTGCCCATACTTCCTGTCATGACCGAGGCGGTCGGCGGCGGGCGGCGTGCGTGGCTCAACATGCCCAGGGGTGTTGATGAGGGCGTCATGTTTTGAGGGTCGGAGACGGTTCGCAGCGAGGGGACTCGTTTGGGGATGTCGGACATGCTATCAGAGGGGGCCTCAAGCGGGGTGCTGGCTTCGGAGGAGTCGGCGGAACCGGGCGATGCGGGACTGCTGAGACCATCTCGATCGACCAAGCCGTCAGGAGTGACCGGGAACGAGTCGGAGGTGTTGATGTCTGCCATGACGAAATAGAGGCTATCCTCGAGGCGGTGACGGGGGTCACGATGGCGGGCAGATAACGTGGGGGAAAAGAGAGGGGGGGGATGGTTGAGCTCGTCGGGATGGTCCTACGGCGCAGGCAGCATGTGACGGTTGGACGGTGGAATCGTTCGTAGCAAAGAGTCAGCCGAGCGGTAGGTATTCGTAGTATCGTGATGTCGGCCGCGAGGGTCGCGAATTGGTCAACCGATCGCCCAGTAGTGAGCGATGGCAGGAGATCGAAAAGTTGGGGGTGGTAGCGAGCTGCCGCGGGGTTCTAGACGCGGCGGTTTGGATAGTGTGGCCTGCTGCGCACTCGGGTCGGGGTTGCGACCGGGGCGGTGGCAAGGGCAAACTCTAAGTCGGGTCGAATTGCGATGGGACTGAGAATGCGCCGACGGGCTAGACCGGCCAGGCCGAGCGATTTGTTGGGGGGTCTCGTTGACTTTTTTGGTCTGTTCGATGACTGTGTTTCTTTTGTAAGCAAAAGATCCGAAGGACCGAGAAATATGAAAAGGACCAAGCGGTAGTAAAGAAGAAGAAAAGCAAACGGAGGAAAGGTTGAACGTGGAAGGGGCGCACCTAAAAAGAACGAAGGACGGAAGAGCAGGAGGGAGGAGGGCGACGGGGTTCAAGGAGCAAGGAGGAATGGGGAAAAAAAAAGTGAGAGTCGGATGCAGAGGCAGAGGCAGAGGCAGGTAGACCAGAGACAGACCATAGAGAAGAGGCCGACAGTCAGGTTATGATGCTTTCCCTCCACTGGGCAAAGGAAGAAGAGCCTGACAAGAGACTATGGCGGGGAACAGAATTTAGACGAGCGAAATGGATTCGAATTCGCAATGCAATTTTGGTGCAAACGTCACAAATGGCAGCCGCCGCCAGTAGGTAGGTACCTCACCTCCCCTGCTGCTGCACTTTCCTTCATTCTGGATGTAAAGAAGTACCCCCAAGTACCACCAGCAGCTTGAAGAAAGTGCAAGGGTGCCGCTGTGCGCATCCATTGGCTGACGCTCGCCGATGGGAGTCAAACACCGCAAGAGATACCCCGCAGTACCTGACTTACCTCATGGCCTGTCTGGGTGACGGGAGGTGCGCATATGGAGAATGTGAAGGAGCAAAAGAAGGAAAGAGAGAAAGTCCCTTCCCTCCCAGGAAAGGCCCATACATGGGAAGGGAAACTGCTTGCCGCTGGGCTTTTGAGGACCCTGAATAAACTTCGACGCAGGGAGGAAGCGTCTCCAATAGGTAGAGCGTTGGGCATGAATCGAACGATTGGGCAATGAGATATGGAGTTGGGTAGAGGAAGTAAGGCACCGGGTATGGGAGAAAGCGAGAGACTCGAGTAATGGCAATGTAATATCTCGACAAAACCCCCGGCAGAGCTGAAGAGAGGATGCGGCTCACCGACTAGATCTAGATGCTAGGCTGTCCAGTTCCAATAGGTGAGGTGTGGACAGGACAAGATGCCAGTTCTGTGGGCAGCGGGACTGGGCCAAAGATTGTGGTTGCGGGTGGTCGTGTGGGCAGTAACAGTTCAGACGGGATCGGGATGGTCGTTGGGGGCGGACTAGCCGTTCATATATGGTGTCCGCAACCCAAGGTCAGGGAAGATAACGTGTCCCTTGGAATACCCTTGAATTGTGGGATACAGCAAAAATAGACGATGATGGGGTTGTTGATGTTGAAGAGGGAGAACACGAGAAGTGCACCCTGCGCCTGATCAGGTTTGCTCTGGCGAAGACGGAATCAAGACGCAAGGCGATGCAGATATCATAATCGTTCAATGACACCGACAGCCAGCCAGCCCGCCTCGACCTACGTTCTGCGTCCGGAGTATCGGTACATGTGCCCAGGCCGTCCGGCGGGTGCCTCTGCCGCAATTCATTGGCAGCGGAGTACATGCACCAAGGTACACCCACGTCGTCTTTCTATCAAAGAGCTCCTCCTCTCATGTCATCCACCCTCACTCACTCGGCTGCTTCAGGTATCGAGAAGAAACAGTTCCATGCCATTCTTTCTTGGTGGAAACCCAACTGGCTCTCTCAAGGCTACCTAATTATTACGCCCTCTTCCCTCTCCATTGCTACCCTTTTTTCCCCAACAGTAAGTAGGGCTGGCAATATCTTCCGATTTTGCATTCATGCTCACAGACACGAAGTACCGTAGTAAGGTCCCGGGGTTGAGCTTGGGCGAAAAAGAAGCAACCATATTCTCCAAATGAAGCTTGACGAGCCCCAACTGTCCCAGACACCCAGACTCTGATGCATCTTGCTATCCCAAACCCTGGACAACCTGCATATGCAACTCCCGCCCTTCCACCATCCGGTGCACCGCCACCTGCATCACCGCCCAGCCTGTCCAAGTTCACCCAGCGCCCATTCCAGGACGGTGGATGTTTGTGTCGTACTGGAACACCCCGGAGCCCACTCCTGCTTTCCCCTCCAATCATCCATCCAATCCATTCGCACTTACATCTCACCAGTCAGTCAAGTCTCGCGCATGTTGACAGCACTGGAGCAGCCACAAGGGCCCTGTCCATGGACCATACCTTGCTTTCACGTCCTTGACAGGCCTTCCACGTCCACGGGTCCTCCCTCCGTCGCACCAATCTCATCCTCCGGGACGCGCAGGCCCCCTGGGGATATTGCGTACCGGCAGGCTGCTGGAAGGGACCACGGCAGGGACGTTGGCAAGATTTTCCACGCACCACATCTCACATCTCAACGTGCATGCCCCAATGAAGCCCTCATCCTCCACCCTCAAGCAGCACAGACGACAGCTAATACTTGGTACTCTGCCAATCTGTACTGCTTTTTTCTCAATAATGGTTTCTGAAAATAGCAACCATCAGACAATAGCTCTCCGATTCGGCTTGTGATGTAACCTGGCCGCCGGAAGACGCCACTATTCCCACAAGGGGGCAGAAAACAAGCAACAGCTATCCGGACCTTGGGGCGGTCATGTCTCGTCTTTGTCTAACACACACGCATAGTCGGGTACGGCTGCGTGCTGCTCGCTCAACCCCCACCAGGCACTTACAAATTCTTCTGTTCACCACCGGAGGAGGCTTACCTGATGAAGGCAGCAGAAACGATTGGTTGTTGGGCAATGGGACAAGCCGAACCGAGGGGGACGAGGACGAAGACGAGGACGAAGACGAGGACTCTACGCTAGATTCGAGCAGGGACGAGATGGAAGTGGAAGCATCCCCGTTTTGGCGCCCATCGTCAATGCATCCAAACCCGCCAAACTAGCCGCGCCAGAGACCGGAGAACGGGCCTGCGCATGGCAACTCGACCTCCCTCGACCAGTAATCGGGCCATCGGCAGCTCGAGACAGCAACACTAGACTATGCAGAGGAAAGCTCCATGGTTGACGGATCCTCTCCCCCAAGTTGGAGCTATACCGTCCATGTAATAAAGTGCCTTACCTAGCGTGGCCCCTTCCAGCCCCCAACTCCAACCCCCAACCCCTGTCCCTCCTCTCCGCTTCGCCAATCCGTCTCGCCATTCGCTGGAGCAGCACCGATGACGTTATTGACAGTCTGCGGATTGGAGACGAAGGACGAAAAAAAAAGATTGTGGCTTGACCCGAGAAACAAATTTCCCGTGAAAGCTCGCTTCATGGTATGGCGCCATGGGATGGATCAATGGGACAGGCCGGCCGCTGTCGACGACAGCGACGAACCGTCAGGTGTTCAAAGCGCCCACCAGACTTTAGGAAAAAGTGAACCCCACTGACGTTATTCCTCCACGTTCTCTACATTTGGAGAAAGAGACCATGATGCTCTCTCGGGGCCGCTAGCCTCCAAGTTACTAGGTAGATCTCAGCATATGGGACGATACTATCATAAGGAGGAGGTAGATTGATTTTGCATCATTGCTATGCACCGCAAATTTTGCATTTCCTACCTAGACGGAACAGATATGCTAATTGCTTCATGCTAATCTTCCCACCGCCTCCCGTCGCCTCAGCTCAGTCAAGATCTCAGAAAACAGACGACATCAAGCTTACATAATCCAGTCCAACGGCATCCTTATCTTATCAGAACACCGGACGATCTCTTCCGCCGCCTGACATCATTGCAACGTGTGGTCGTTCGCAAGTCAAGTTACCATTCACCACCAACCGGCATCTGATCCGTAGCAGCTCACATCCATCTGGTCAGTCAGGTTTCTTGCAGCTTCTAACGTCAACTTAGTGTGATGGTGATTTATTTACAGCAACAAAAGATCGCCTGCTAAACCTCAGGCAAGACCGCCAGAAGCTGCATGTTTCTCTCCAGCGGATCTCTCAATCTCACCCTGTCAATGTCCAACCTTGCGAAACGGCTCAACCGGAGTGGCAGAGCTCCTGATCTACGATGCGAATCTCCTATCACGACGGCCCCACGTCCGAGGACACCATTTCCCACCTTCTCCCCCTTTCAGAAGCCCATGATTTTCGCCCTCCAAAACAACTGATAGCCATGATGCACATGCAAACCAAAAGTTTAAGCAACTCCGCGAAATAAGGGTCCCTGATGTCTTTGCTCAGCCTCCCCCGGCTCGAATGCCCATTGGAAACTGGTCCCTTGCTTTTGCGCCTCACTCTGATGCTCCACGAGCACGGGGGTCGCTTCACAGCCACCCGCGGCGCCCCGGATGCCGTCAAAACAAAGGGTTACAGTTGCATGTCATCGGGGAGCGAGAGTGGCCCTGTCCAGGACAGGCAAGAACCCTGCCCTTTGCCAAAAAGTCAATGGGACCTCGAAACATGAAAAAAAGTCTTGCCACCCCCAGTCAAACGTCTGGCCCCAACGTGTCCTGCCTTGCATCCTCGGTCGAAATCTTTGGAGATGGGCTTACTGAGCTGACTACGCAAAAACAATGTCGATGGTGGCATGTCATCGGCATACCTCCCGCCGCCAATCCCTCTGCGTCATCAGCCATGTGGTCTGCCGCGTCGTGGCACAGATCGACCCCCCCTCCCCACATCTGTCATCTGTTTCACCTTTAGTCGAGTGGCTTTTGAAGCGAGGAGGAAGGGAAGGAAGCTCCCCACGTCTACAGCGACATAGTTGTCGATCCTTGTGCAGCTACAGCTATCACCCAATGCTAGTTTGGTCGTTTGTGGTAGTAGCCCTCCAAGACAGGCTTTTTCCATCCAGCTTGTGATCAACCGCAAAGTGCCATTTCCGCATGCATGTTTGACGCGAATTGATATCATGGATTTTGAACCCGTGGCACCCCTTCCCCTCTTTCGCATCAATATTTTCCGGCAGCACCGCTAACCAACGCGTTGCTTGTCGGTTCGCACTTGGTAAATCGCAATCATTACGTCAAAGTCACACATGGAAGCACGTGATATGTTTGTAAAGACTCGAATTGCAGTGCGTGAGAACGACTATCAAGGGTATCGAGAGCAGAAAAGATGAGCGAGAAGATGAGATTCGCTGTTTCAAAACGCTTTTTTGGGCCGTTAGTTTTTTGGACCACAATTATGCGAGAGAGGAGACGGACATACCAGAAGTCTTCTTGACCTTCACAAAGAAAAGAATATCTCATTTCTTCGACCCGGACTGAGTGGCATAATGAGATTCATCTGCGGAGTAACAGGGGAACTGCTCAGAGGAGAAACTGGTGCTGGAGGTAGATTGGCATCATCATAGTTGATGCTATTAGGAGAGACATTGTTCTCATCACAGTAGCACTGGGAACAGGTGAGCAGGCTGCTTGTTTGTCAGACATTGACACAGAATTGTGGCTGTGGTGGGAAAAACCTACGTTATTGACCCTGAGTCTCAAACACCCTCCCATAACCATTCCCCAGTGATCATCCGTGGCCTGCGATCCGCTTCCTCAGCCGTGTGTCGAGTGCGACCCTAACGAGTCGGCTTCGGCTTCCGCACCGCAACCCACTCGCCGTCGACGACCTTCTCGTTGGCGGGACCGTCGTCGTACTCGGGAAGCCACGCGTCGTCGTACTTATCGTCGTCCGCGGTCTCGAGTGCAGAGGCGACGCCGGGCTTCTTGCGAGGGGCGCGGCGGCGAGGAGGGTCGTTGGCCGTGACGACGGTGTCGTGAACCTCCTGCTTGCTGTCGCCCTTTCTGGAGTTGTCGGAGCTGGTCCCGTTGCCTGAGGTGCCGTTACCAGGCTTGTCATCGATGGGAGCGTCCTTGGCCTCGCCGGCCTCCTTGCCACTGGTGTCGGTATCGCTCTGCTGGCCCATCTTGATGTTTGTGAAATGAGTCTGTAGTGAGTTTTGTGATGGGTAAGTAGAAGGATCGCAAGTTTCTTGTTTGGTCTGACAGAGATTTTTGTTTTGAGGCCAGTCTTGCCGACTCGGGGACCTGGCGGAGACTCTCACAATAGCCTGGTGAATCAAGATCACGGCCAGTCGAGGCGAGAGCACCTTACCTTCAGTTGCTGCCATTGTTGATTGTTCAGCACTGCCTGCACCGCGTGCTGGAATAAATCGACGATATACATGACCTTCACTCGGGGACCCTGTCAAAGGCCTCTATCTTCATGAAGTCGGGTAAAACAAACCAAGCAAGTTGCCAGTAGAATGGAAAGAATGAAAGCTTTTTCTCTTCCTGGTTCGAGGCCAACCGAGTCCACAACTCAAAGGACCATGGGCAAGGAAAACTCGACACTAGTTGAGAACCCTTCCGTCGAGAACCCTTCTGTCGAGAACCCTTCCGTCTCTTGCTTGTCCCCGATTTCGTCTCGGAAACCAAACGAACCCTTGTGTCTTCAACTCCATCGCGATCTCCGATCGTGATATAATCGAGTGAGCATATATGCCGATGCAGACCAAGAAGACTTCTTCTTAGTCGTTCATCAACTGTATCGACATCGTCAATGGCGAGCCTAGGACTCAAATCGAGTGCTTAACAGTATAACAGCCATGACAGAAGAGTTTTGTGCTTTCGACGGGATCAACTACGGTTGTCAAACCCCACATGTCGTCGCTGGGTGGTCCAGTTAAAGCCGCGGAGTTTATCAGATCAAAAGGTAGTCGCATAACGTTCTATGCGCGCAAGAAACACCGTTTGGGCTTGAGGCGAGCAAAACATTGGATGCCAAACGGCACAAGGAGGCAGCCAAGTTGGCTGAGCATACCATCGCGTGAGCTTGCCGTGTTGAAATCAGCCTTGGCAGAGTGGAAGCGCAGCTTTCCGGCAAGAGATGACTATCTCGTTCAAGATCTGATACGCCATGATGGGGGGCGAGAAGCTGTGATCAGGCTGCGGTCGGGCTGCGGTCGGTGGTGGTACTGTCCAAGTGGAAGAAGCATATACCCTGAGAGGAGCATCGTTATCTGCGGTTATTTAGCCAAATTCGCTGTTTCTGAGGTGGACAAAGTTGGGTTCCGCTGCGGAGGATTCTGAGCGCGGCGGACCTCACATCGGATTGTTGCATGCAAGTTGAGCTGTAGACGTGAAAGGTGAGCGCAGCCGAGGACGATGTCCCTGCTGCCGGCGGACAACAAGCTTAAACTGCCGGCAAGACCCCTGAGCCCTTGAGCCTTGAATGCTGCTGAACAGCGAAGTCGGGCATTGCCCCCTCACGACCCCAGCGACGTAAGAATAACCGTGGGGGACCGTCAGTTCAGGGAGGTAAACTTTCGTAAAGGTGCCTGAGCAGTGTGGACGGACGGGTGCACATCAACAGCATCAGGGAACAGGAACAGGCAAGGAGGACTCATGGCGCTGAGAAACAAGAAACGGAGGACGGGTTGTTTCGAGTGCTGGTTGGCCGGATAAAGTGCCAGGAACCCGAAGAGGTGTGCTGCTGTGCCGTCCATCGAATGCGACCTGGCCAACTGTCGTGCGGCGTACCTTGCGGGAGATGTTCGGCGGATGAATGCGTGTCTCTCCGGCTTGCATGTGTACGCAGTAGGGCCATGACGAACGTCCAGTGTGCCTGAGAAACGGTTGAGAACGACGTGTAGTATTGCAGATGGAGCGACCGTCGGGGAGTAGTGTTTTCTCCGTGTGCACTGGGCGCTTCGTGCAACAGTTTCCGACAACGACAACGGATGAATCACAAACGATGGAGGCGAAAACTGGACCGCGAAGATGTCAATTGTAGTACATTAGCAAGGCGCAATGCAAGGTTCTGGTAGAGTGCTGTGACGGAGGTTTTCTTGGCTGGCGGACGTGATAGGAGGTGGAAAGGGAAATTGATAGACAGTGGTCGACTTGGGGAGGGCCACGTCCGCGTCCGTCACCCAGCTCGATGAGACTCTCCATTTCGATGCCAAGGAAGCTGGAAAAGGCGTCGCCGCTGCGCCCACGTCGCCAAGAGGCAGTAATCAGCTGCGCGGCGCTTCTTCTGGCCTGCCGTGTGTCCCAATCAGAACCGTAGCGGGCCTGTAGCAGCCCTTATATCGGTCTAGGTTATTTGTCTAGGTATCTTGCTGTCGTGTCTTGCTTTTTGGCCACCGGTGAGAATGCCTTGCAATGGCAGTGCACGAAGCATAATGATCGAGTGTGAGTGTGTGCTGTACTCTAATAAGTGACGGTGCTCGTGTGACGGCGACGGGGGGATGTGACAGGGAGGTTCGCCCTGTGTTCCATCGCCAGCGCGGGAGGCAACAGTAAACGGAGACAGCGGGCAGGTATTGCCGGGGTACCTTGCATGCAGAGTTTGCCTGCTGGGATACCCGGCCTCTACTCGGTATCAGTTGCTGAACCAGACGACGTCGGTCGTCATCGTGCCACCATGCGCGCTCCTGATTGGGCGCCAGCCGTTTCTAGCGGGAGCTGTTCCGGACGGCGTCACGGTGAATCGAGCCCACACAGCTGAGGTGTCCCACAGTCAGGGCTGCTGGGGGCACCTTCCAGGGAATTGGAAGGCTGGGGGCCTCCCTGCCTCTCTACACTCTGCCCTGTCCTTCCTGACAGCACTGTGACCTTACCTCACCTCGAGACAGTGGAACACCCGACGGCACTGGCCAGGTGCAGCAATTACGCTAGAGATGGCCGACTGAAGCGTGCTGATGTTCGCTAAACCACCGCGATGCGCAACCGTAACCGCTACGGTCTGAAGTCTAGGCCCCTGCTTTTTCCACTCGACCCCCCCATCCACCTCACCTCATCCAGACAGACGTCTCCGTGGAGGTGTTTCCTGTAGGCTGTACAGTGACGCACCGCTGTGAGTTGTCGCTAGAGTGGCTCTGGGAGCCGCCTCCATCCCTGGAGTGGTCCGTCCAGTGCGCTACCGTACCTACCTTGCCTGCCCATCTGGTCTTGCGCGACTGGATTAGCTTCCCTCGTCTTTTTTCTTTATCAATCTACCCACCTCGTTCCTTTCCTCATATCATCGTGCCTCCCTCCGTCTGTGGCTGGCTCTCGGTCGTTCTCGTCCCTCCCTCCTGCTTCTTCCTATCTTTGCCAGCCTTACCAACCAATCCATTTCCATCCCTCCCACACCTCCTCTTGCCGTCGAGGTCCTCTTATCGAACCCATCTCCGAACCTCCGCCGTTGCCAAATGTCGCTTTCCTAATGTCTCTGTCCGCCAGAGAATGAAAGCATCGTCGCAAACTTGTGGAAAAGGCCGAACTCTACTCTGGAGGCCCGATTCCTACCACCGATAATCCGAGAACCCCTCTCCGAACCGAACAACGACTTTTACTGCGAAGCTTCGCTCTCACATTCATACCCAATTACAATCGCGATACACCAAACTCTGCCAGGCGCGTCGTCCCATCGCCTACCCTCCCGAAACCACACACAACATCTGCTTGCCAGCTTAGACTTCGCCTAGCTTGGCGATAGAGGCCCACGCGCACCGTGCCAAGAACTCCATTCAAGGAGCCTTTCAGCACCTCTACCTCTCCGAGGACCGTTCTCCTTGCAACAACGACCTTGCGCCGGCCCTCCGGTCCGCCGTCCTTTTCTATCGACCTCCCCCGTTGCCGCCACAACCGTTTAACATAACTTGCCGTCCTCCACCGACCTCCAGTCGCCATGGACCAACAATATCTGACGTCTCCGGCGTCTTATCGGCTCGCCAACATGGCCCAAAACGTATACGAGATGCCTCTCCTTGTTCTGGAGAAAGCCCACGATTCCCACCCGTCTCTGGGCCATTTGGTCCTTCTCGTCTTCGAGGCCGTTCTCGAGGTCGTGTGTGTAAGCTTGCCGGGTTATGTCATCGCTCGCCTTGGCCACTTTGATGCCGAGAAGCAGAAGTTCTTGGCCAACCTCAATGTCATGCTTTTCACGCCCTGTCTTAGTATGTATCCCCTGAATGTATTGTCGCCAGTACTGTGCTGACAGGTCTTAGTCTTTACCAAGCTGGCATCGCAGCTCAACGCCGATAAGCTGCTCGACCTTGCCGTCATTCCCATTATTTTCGTCATCCAAACCTTGGTCTCATGGATCGTGGCTACTGTCGTCGCACGTCTGTTCGGCTTCAACCGCCGAGCCTCCAACTTCGTTACGGCCATGGGAGTCTTTGGCAATTCTAACTCGCTGCCCATCTCCATGGTACTCTCCCTGTCCCAGACGATCAAGGGACTGCACTGGGATAAGATTCCCGGAGACAATGATGACGAGGTTGGAGCTCGTGGCATTCTGTATCTGTTGATCTTCCAGCAGCTTGGCCAGCTGGTTCGCTGGAGTTGGGGCTACCACGTTCTGCTCGCTCCGAAGGACAAGTACCCCGAGTACCAAGATGAGCGAGTTGAAGAGGGACAGTATGATGGAGACAGAGAGACTGCGCCCCTTCTGAACGAATATGACGAAGACGGCACCGCCACTTCTCGCAGCCCCTCTAGTAGCGACCTGTCCAACTACGAGCCCGCCGGTCGCACTCCAGTGGCTAGCAGATCGAGGGCTTCTCCTGCCGATACCGAGGATGAGGACGACGAATACCTCCCCAAGAAGCCCATGAAAACTAACGGCCAGGCACCTCTGAATGGCAACCATCCCGTTTTCAACGGAAGCGGCGATGAGATATCGTCTTTCCCTCGCATTCGTAACACGGATGAACCTGACATTCCCGAGGGCGTTAAGGGCTACCCTACCCGCGTTAAGAATGCCATGAACAATGCCGTCGCTAGGAGCAAGAAGTCTACGGCTAGCTTCTTTGCGAGACTTTTAAACAGCCTCCCCGAGCCCGTCAAGGTCATCTTGTTGGCCCTCAACCGATTCTCCGGAAAGTTTTACAACTTTATGTGGGAGTTCATGAACCCGCCTCTGTGGGCCATGCTCAGCGCTGTCGTCGTTGCCTCCGTCCCTGCGCTGCAGAAGATCTTCTTTGAGGAGGGATCCTTCATCAAGAACAGTTTCACCGACGCCGTTCAATCGAGCGGCGGTGTTGCTGTCCCCTTGATTCTGGTGGTTCTCGGAGCTAATCTTGCCCGCAACACCCAGAAGAGTGAAAAGCTTCGGGATCCCGAGGAAGACCAGATCGGCACCAAGCTTTTGGTTGCGTCGCTGATGTGCCGAATGCTTCTGCCAACTCTTATCATGACCCCTATCTTGGCCATTTTTGCCAAGTATGTTCCCGTCAGTATCTTGGACGACCCGATCTTTGTCATCGTCTGCTTCCTTTTGACTGGAGCGCCAAGTGCTCTCCAACTGGCACAAATCTGCCAGATCAACGAGGTTTACGAGGGTGTGATGTCTCGTATCCTGTTCCAGAGCTACGTTATCTGGTATGTCTTCTCCCCTTTCTTGAACACTCCAACAAACTAATAGACCTTGCAGGATCCTTCCGTCAACCTTGGTGCTTGTCATGTGCGCCTTGGAGGTGGTCGAATGGGCTGCTTAACTAATGTCAAGCATGCTCCACAGAATTTCTTTTGTCATGGGCGGAACAGTCACGTTTAATACCTATTGCGTGATCGAAGGGAGGAAGCATCATCGGCGTTCGGGATCTCCTCGAGGCACGGTCGATTTGACAGGGCCAGGGACAAAAGCACACATAAGTTGGCTCTGGGCCATGTATTACTAGTAGCACAAGCGGTTTGAAACCAATCATTGGTTTGAGCGGTCGACAACGTACAAACACAAAAGTAGATGCACTTAACTTGCGGTCGACGATCATTGGTGATATGCCAATGGAAGCGTATATCCATACGTCTATAATAATATGATAAAAATTGGATCCATGATGGGGCACAATGCAATGTGTTGAATGACTTTTCGTAACCTTCTTTCCGGTGTCTGTTAAGTAGGAGGTGCGGAGACAATGACGCCGATATTGCGATGGCTGTTTGTGTAGTTCAACTATCCCGCAAAGAACAAGAGACGAACGAAGACCACAATCGCAGCAACATTCGCCAAGAGCACAGTTGAATCGACATTCTGTGAGACGAAACTACCATGGGTCTCTAGGTGGCAGTAAAATGTCGATAATTAAATATGGGTATTGGCAGACCGAATCCACCGATTATGACACTGTGACGATGACCGAACATTATGGGTGATGGTCTTGCCAGATCGGCCAGCGGGGATGAGGTACTCGCCTTCTATATGAGGAAAGAGCAAATCAATCGGACACAGCTTACTAAGTCAGGTTTCGATCAATTCATCTGTTTGTGCAGCACGGTTGGCAGACTGCAAGAACGACGAAGACGGCAGGCAATAGCTGACCGAGACTCACCTTCTCGGTAGTGCTTGCAGGTTCGGTGAGCATCGGCACTCGTCACGTGGTGCGCTCAGATCGCGGATGTGGGTCCGTCGCGCTGCCTTGGACAGCGGCAGCACCTTACGAAACTATCTTCTCTCTCAAGCAACGACGGCAAGACTTCTGCGTCACAAAACCACCACAGCTCGTCAACATGGCTTCGAGATCGAGATCCAGATCGCCTGGCGACCGCTATCGCTCCCGAACCCGATCGCCGACCCCGCGTTCCGACAGAGGTCGCTCTGCCTCACGGTCGCCCGTTCGCCGTCGGGACTACAATTCGCGTTCGCCGTCGCGATCTCAGTCGCCAACCCCGCGACGCAACGGAAGATACCGCAGCGAAAGTCGCAGCCGAAGCCGCGGACGCAGTCCGAGCCCTGTCGTCAGAAGCACCAAGGTATGGGTCGATTGCGTTGCTTGGTTAAGAAAATGGAAAAACTAATTGAACATCCTGTACTAGATTGTCGTTGAGCGCTTGACTAAGAACATCAACGAGGGACATCTTGAGGAGATCTTCGGCCAGTTTGGTCCTATCAAAGATCTTGACCTACCTATCAACAGAACCTGTAGGTGATGGCGTTCACCGCGACCGCCCCCAAATCTCAAACATGGTGCTCTCCAAGGCTGACACTTCTTTCTCCTAGACGGCACCAACCGAGGCACTGCCTACATCCTTTACGATCACGAGGCCGACGCCGAGGAGGCCATTGCCCACATGCACGAGGCTCAGATTGATGGTGCCGTTATCAACGTATCCATAGTCCTGCCCAGGCGCAAGCTCTCCCCGCCGCCTCCTATGGCTCGTCGTGGTGCAGGCTACGATCCTAGGCTCCCAGCTCCCGCTGGTCGAGGCAGCGGCAGGCAGTCGGGCGCACCTCATGCCGGGGCCTCGGGCCCCGGGTCTTTTGGCCAGAACGGACCCCGTCGCGGAGCTTCGCCCCCACCGAATCGTCGGGGGCCTAGATCCGATACCTACCGCCCTCGATCCCTCTCTCGCTCCCCCTCGCGGTCTCCTGCGGGTGCGCCTCCGTCCCGAGGCGGAGGCAGCAGGTACAGAAGTCGTTCGAGATCCTACTCAAGATCTCGCTCGCCACCCCCGAGACGTGGCGCAGGTGGGCGCGGGAATGAATACCGCAGAAGGAGCCCGAGCCGCGACAGTTACGGTAGTGATGAAAGCCGCCGAAGCCGCTCTCCCAGCCGAAGCCGTGACCGTGGCCCCCGAACCGGTGCTGGTGGAAGTGGTGGCGGTGGCGGCTTCAGGGGCTACCGATGAATTCACCAGGGACAATGACAATGGAGATGCTCACCATGCTATGGGCGGCGGATTATCTGTGGATGACCTTTCACGGCGTTGGGGAATATGGAAAAGTCGATCGGGCATCGAACACGCGGCGGGCTTGGGCACATAAGTTGACCCGTAAGACCTGATCGTCCGCATGCATTCTAAGCTAATAATACCCAGAGCAAATGTTTAGAATGCCGCATTTCTTGTTGTCCACCATACCGATTCGTGATACGATTCCCAGGGCCCGAAGTCTGCCTTGCCCCTTGAGACACTAGAATCATGGCGGTGTATGGTGCGTGGCGCACACTTGCTGTAGTCGGACCGGTGGGCCGTATTGATCTGGTGATAGAAGCGTATATGCGGCGCTGATGGCACTAACTTTGACAGGTTTGATTTTGCAGAGGCGGGAAAGTGACGGAGCGAGATTAAGACCACAGCGTTTCTGCTTCAGCCGCTCTCAATGTTTTAATTGGGCAATACTGCGACGAATGAGAAATGATCGGCCCCAGACCCTTCACTTTTATTTCGGTGCCTTTTACCACGCCGCAATCCTCCAGCTAGTACGCCTGCGATGAGTGCAGTGTTTTGTGGAGCCCTTCGCTTGCTTTTCGAGGTATTTTGCTGGGCAGCTTGATGCTACCGACCAAGTCTGGAAGCTTCTCGAGTCCGAAGAAAGACTCATCTTGGATCCTTCGTCGGCGACAGCGATGATTTTGGTGCTGGGCGGAGAAGCGGATTGCCTTTCATTTAGCATCAGGTGAGCTTACACAGGTGCCAGCCTCTAGAATTCGCCCGACTTACATTCTGAGCTTGCAGAAGACTTTGCGGTCCTACCACAGATCAAAGTGGCGGAGAGTTACCTAAATGCTTGCGGCACCTTCCGTTGAGTAAGCATGCGGTTCTCTTGTCATCTTGGAGTCGAGCATCGCGAACGGGTCTAGGCAGCAGGCAACTTCCAGTCTCGCTGTCAGGGCGTTGTGTCACTGCTTACGCCGGCATGGGAGGCACACACCGGCTTGTTCCCGGCTCCATGGTCGTGGCTCTTGCGAATGATCACTTTGCTTCGGCGGAGCTCGAAGACCGCGGCTGCCGATGCAGTCGCCAATGGCCTCTGTCAGTTACACAAGCACCAAAAGCCTGGTTTCGGGCATGCTGACGACTCATCAGTTCGCGGGCCCTCATTCGATACCAAAGAGACCCGCGTAATATGTCAATTACCAGGACATCCGAAAGGACCAATAGCAGCCTGGTCAACCTGACCAGTCTGCTGGAATGAGGGGCAACCACCCTCGCCTAGTCACTCGACACAGCCAAACTGACACCATCCTTCAGCCCGATCACCCACACCAGGGAGCTCTTTCCCGCATGAAATCCTTGGCTGGAACGCCTCGCAGGGCAGAAAAGGCAAAACACATCGCGGAAAACCGACAGCCGGGTTAAGCTGACACCGCACCGGCTGTTGGTCGACCCTTGTCTAGTGATCAACTACAGTGCTTCCATTGTCGCGACGGAACGTTTGTAGTTGCTCAGCACGATAGACCTCGAGTATGCAGCAGGGGGCTTAAGCCCGGGGCGGCCGACTTTTTCTCCGGATTTGACATTCAATCTTCGTGTCTCGGGCAAAGAGGTGCTTTCTGAGTCAACAAACTTGGTTTCCAACGTCTGACGGCATGTTTTCTGCTCATCAACCCACACTTCGACAGATGCAAGGTCAAGTCTTGCGGCACAGATGGAGGAACTCCGCTATTCTGAGGCTGTTGTCTAGAATGCCTTGCGATCCTGACCCTCCCCCCCCGGTCAAATCCCCCACATCGCCAAGGCAAGGACGCTGAGCTGAACTGAATTGAACAGCATCCAAACAACAGACAGAACAACGACGCAGACAGGCCATCTCATGACCGATAGACCGTTTTGCTGGTTGTCAGAAACGCGAACACCGCAAACGCAGATTCCTCGTTCGGATTTCGATTGGACATTTGAGAAGACATCTCGTGCGACGTCGTCCAACATGCTCCCAAAGCCTCGAATCCTTCAGCCCTATGGCCTTGCAACACCCGCGTGCGTTGCCCCGGATGAGTGGGCGGGAAAGCGTGGGATATGAGTGTGTGTGAGCGATGCGAACCCGCCCCTTCGGCTCGACGCTAAGCCGCAAGGTGCAAACACAGCGTTGTTCGGGGTTGATTCTTGCTGACGCCTTGGGGACTTTCTGGGCCTCTCCTCATTCGACCCTCGCTACCGTCATTTGGTTCTTGCGTAAGCAGGGGCATGTCCACGTTCCTAATTTACCCCTTCCTGTATTTGAAAGCACTTCTCTGACTTCAGATTGGTCAAAAAGCATCGAGCTATCCAAATACTAGCTCAGGCTGAGCACCATTTCCTCGTCTGTCGCCCACAAGCCTCCCCCTTTTGGGGGCCATCTCCCGACGTCTGGACACCCTCCCAGTCGTCCCCCTAATGTACGTGTCCTGACCGAGCCATTCGGCCGGACCCGAAAATGCTCACGATTCGCAAAAGTCGGCGGACTTGGTCACTCACATGACGGACCATCTCGGCGGGACTCTTACCACCCTTTCGGCATGACGCGGGATGGCAGTGTCTTCGACAAGATGATGCTCAAGTCGAGCTTCATCATCAAGTTCGCCTCCCATGTAATGACCAATTGACAAGTGTTGATTTGGAAGAAGACGGCGGCGACAGCGATGATGGAACAGAAGCTTTGCGTAGTTGATTGGTTCCACGATGTCGGCCTTCAACGAGGCATACATCCATCCTTCTCCTGGTGCTATTTGCAACCCACTCACGTCAGGCTTGCGGGTCCCGGGTACTTTGAGACGACATGTGTCTTCTCTTACGCACGTCTCACACCCACCTGCTTTCTCAGGAGAAGTTTCCAAGAAAGGGTTGTCCATCTGTTTCCATGTTTGCCTAGATTTCCTGTCCCGCGGGGAGATGTGCATCCCGCGAACCTATCCGCCAAGTCGGAGGCCTGTTCAGAAGTCTGATTGGCCATTCCCAACTCTTGGGAGGCTGGCGCATGTCCTAATTTACCCTAGGAAAACATGACCCCTACAATTCAAGCACCCCCGTCACGCGGTGCTGGGCAGAAGAGGGTTACACAGGCAGTGACCTGACCGTTGTGCAAGTAACCGTTGAGGTCTTGGATGAGGTGCTGTGGCTCTGTGACATGGCGGCATCGTTGCTTGCCTACCAGCATGCTTGGGCTGTTCGGCGTACTGTTCTGCAAACTGTGTCTTTGTCCATCTTTGGTTGTGGCAGAGCCTCGTATAAGACGTTTTCCGAGATATATATTTGAGCCCTTTTCTCAGCTAGTCTCAAATGTCTCAGATGGCAGGATTCTACCAGCTCACACATCCAACATCATCGACTAGCTTGCTCAAGTAGCTGTTTCAAACTTCGTGCATTCGTCTCCTCAGTTATTCAAACTACACCCCCAAGTCTCATAGACTTCCAGTCTCGGACAGAACCTGTACGCCGCTCGAGCAACTTCTCGACGCAACACCCAACAGAAGCATTTCAGCCAACTTTGACTTGCTAAGTCCTGGCTCAATATGCCTGATGCGCCTCCGTCCCCGCCAGGTGGTGGTCCTCCCAGGGGGGGCCCGCGTCCGAATCCGGATCCGATTACACCTCCGGGCACCCCCTAGAACTCAATGACGAGGACGTGTGGCCCTTTCAGCCGGCTATCTCAAGGACGAGGATGACTTTCTAGCCACTGTCGACAGTTCTTCGCTAGGCATTTTAAGCTGAGAACACGCCGAAGTCGCAGATCAAGGATTACTTCACGTCGACTTGGGACCAAAACGCCAAGCGTTTTCTCCTATTGCGACCACGGACTCGTTCTCCGTCTCCACTCCAGCTGCAGTACGATGGGCAAAGACGTTATGATGAACCGACTACACTTTTTTTTTTCAATTCTTTGTCTTGGGCCCCTTGCTTGTTTTCCTCTCTCTCGTGTTTTTCAGCAATTACGATACACCACCTGGTACCAGTCCGTACGCATCCATATCCTAGACATGTTACATCTCTGCGAGGAGAACTACAAATGTTTCACGGCCTAAACTAGCATAGCATGCAATCTGTCTTTCGTTTTTAGTATTTTCTTGCCAGTTTCAATGTTCCGTCAACATAGCTATAGATCTCAATACAGCAAAGCGCACAAATATGCAGTACACACACACAAACACACACGCACGTTTCTCCTTTGAGATGTCGCGAGGACAATGATTGGGTGAGACCATCCCTTTTCCACAGGACCACTTGATCGGGCGATGATGACTTGTTCCGTATTGTCTGTGTTCGGCGCGACGGCAGCGGCATCGATCTGCATCGTCGCGCGGGAATAGATTTGGCCAAGACTGAGGTCAGCTTACGGTCTTGGGCGGGTTTTCCCTAGTGGTGAATCAGCGTCCCGCGCGGGCAAAGCCACGATGACATTTCCCAGCCATGCCTTAGGTATGCAGAATTTTGCTTGGATACCGCGGGTGTGATGTATTCTACCTAGAGGCTGTAACTGTATAGACATGGATGTCGGGCTGGTGGGGGCTGATTCTTTGGCGGTTGGCATCTTTCACCGAACTGGCGGCGCCGCTAGGCCCCTGTTCTGGAACACCATACATAGAAGAGGACCTCGAATCTTCTTGCCCGATCTGGCAATACGCGCGGAGGCCTGACTTTGTTAATTTGACGGCGGCTACGAAGCCTCGTGGGGGCCAGATGGCGATGATGCTGAAGGATGGGAGATAACTGGGCCCTTGCTGGAGCGACACGGGGTTTTGGCACGTCTACCTACGCACGCCCGGTTCATGGCCTCCGCTCGGATCCGTCTTGGCTCGGCCCTCGTTTCCGTCGCTTCTGCCCGACCACACATCAGCTGTCTCTCTGCTGCCCTATTTACCTTTTGTCAAGTCCTGATGGAGAGAGATGCATCGAACGCAGATTCCCCAGTAAGATGCGGCGCAGTGGCAAACCTTGATGCCGGCGCAGCCGCTTCGATCGGTACTCAGGGCCATCACCGGCAAGGAAGAGGAGCATTCCCAAGGCCATAGGTTATCATGAGATAATATAGGAGATTTGGGGTTTCTAGAGAGTCTCTGACAGCGGCAGAACAGCGTATGGTATGATGGAACACCGCCGGTGTTCAACGTTGTGCATCTCGAAGCGTTGACGCCTTTGGATGAAGCCTCCGAGGTTGAGATGGAGGCCAAAGCAAGATCCGGGCGTCAACGAGCCCTTTCCGATACTTGGTGGCCCTGCGGAGAGATGTTTTTCAATCCTGCTTTCCAACAACATCATCATATCCAGGCATCTTAGGGAAAATGGGTGAAGCTCCTGAGCTCACAGAGAACGAACGGCGTGCAGAGCAATCAGACCTCGACTCAGCTTTCGAGTCATGTCAATCTCACAATGAGCTTCCAACTCAAGGCAGCCAATACTGGTTCGTGCAAGATGGAGGTAAGTTAGGTGGCGTCCTCATGGCGTCCTCGTGACGTCCTCATGGCGTCTGCCGCATCGAGTTCTCACGAGCATTCAGATTCCGTATATTTCGAATCCTTCTTTCCGCAACTTAATGCGAGCGATCTGCGCGACCAGAACATCAAGTCTCTATCGATATTCCAGGACGTCAGCATGGCATCTCAAAGATCGTCGTCGCAGCACTCACACCACCACCACCCGAGGACAGTCGTCGGAGAATCGCTGGGGCCGATGAGTCTCTCCCTCGAGAAACTGTCCGCATCTTACATCATCGAGGCAAACGACTTTTTCCGCAAGACGCAGTCCGACTGGGTCTGGGAGAACCTCACGCTCCTGACCCTGACGTCCGAGCTGCTGGCCGAGGACGCCTGCCACCTCAGGGCCACAAACATGCTCGCCAACGCCGCCGGCACCGCCCTCCAGATGCCCCAGCTGCAGAGGATGGAGATCTGGCACGGCGGTTCCCACACGGCGGCTCTGTTCCGTTACGCGGTCTCGGATTCTTGCACGTCGATTCGGTGGCACGGGACGTGGGAGCTACAGCTTGAGCGGCGGCTTGTCGACGCTTGGAGGGCGGTGGCGGAGTTGCATACGGCAAACGAGCTCATTGTGCGTGAGAGCCGTATACTGGACGACAGCAGCATCTCCTCGCGTGCGACAGCAATTCAGGTGCTTGACCTGAGTGAGAATGTGGTCCATCCGGCGTCTTTGGGGGAGGTTGGCAAGGGCACGGGGAAATATACGAGACCTGATTCTGTCTCGACAAAGCATGAAGACATTATGAGTTGGATCCAGTCTTCGGGAATGGAGAGCTTGCAAATCTAGGCTTTACTTGCGATTAATGTCAGGGCGAACTGCAAGGGGTACATTGATACGAATGGCCTTGCAGATGAATCATTTCGTTCAACTACTGCCGGATTCACGTGTTGCGAGTGGGCAAGCACTTTTCATCCAATAGGCCCTGGGATAAAGACGAGCAAAATAACAAAATTATTGGAGCACACTTGGTTCTCTAACTGATCTGTTTCCTGGAGATCGTTCTACGGATAACTGACCATCGCCGAGCTTACGTTGCCCAAGCCTCCCCAGGTCAAACAAAATTCTCGCATCCGCTTTTGCGCTTTTGTTCAGCCATAGGCCCCAGGTGGCCTGAGTCGCTTCGAATGTAAGTCTGGCGTGGTCCGAAAGTTCGGATCCGATCATTTTGCCTCACGGTCTCGGCATTTGAGCATGTCCCATCCACATGACATTCGAGTTGGGTCCCCTTCGTCTAGATCGAGAACTCGCGATTGCCCCGCATCGAGCTCATATATGACAGGGCCAACCAACCGATCATGGAACTGGACCTATCACGTATGTGGAAAGTCGCTTGCTTGTTCTCCCGCAGCATGGCTAAGTCTACTGATCTCCTATTCTAAGGGCCGGGCTAGTCCGCGGGCCCGGTCCGAACGTTTCCACCCGGCGATAGCGGGGCTCTTCCGAGCATCACTTTAATTTATCGTGACCTATGCGCATCAACCCTCACGCAATCCACGCGGACACCGACTGTTGATTATCAATCAGCTCACTTGGTGTCAAGAACTTCGTCATCATGAGTGGAAAAGTCAGATGGCGTTATGTTTATCCAAAGAGGCCGGAGGGCATGCCGTAGATGTATATAATTGACCGCTTGGCGGTTCTTGACTGCGTTTAGAGCAGACAGATCAGATCCACACTCTCGTTGTTCGCAAACTCTTTTGATCATTCTACAGTCGTTACCATGAAAATCTCTCGTCTCTCCCTGGCCACATTGGCTACCTCGAGCCCACTGGCGGCAGCCCTGACCGACGGACTCACCATCGCCCTCACCCTCGACCGAGCAACCCAGGGCATCAGCATCTCTTCTGACGGACGCAAGTTCTTGACGCAGAGATATTCCACCACGGACGCGCCTCAAGCGGTTGAACTTCTCAGCAATGGCACTACTGTTCTCTTCCCCGATTCCACATGGAACTCGTGGACGTCCAATTCGACTCTGGATCCCAAGAAGGCCTTCGTCAGCATCGACGGCGCCCGCATCGGACCTGACGGACGATTCTGGGTCGTGGACGGAGGCACTACAGACAGCGAAGGCAAACTTGTCAGCGGATCAAGCAAGCTTGCTGGCGTGAACCTCACTACCAACGCCGTCGACAAGGTGTACTACCTGGACAATCTTACTGAGACTGGCAGCGTCATCGACGATGTCCGTTTCAACGGGAATGTTGCGTACCTGAGCGACACAGCTGGCGCACTCGTCGTTATGGATCTCACCACCGGTGAAGGCAAGCGCGTTCTCGTGGGCCACAGCTCTGCCGTGGCATGGTTCCCCATGGCCTACAACGGCAGTCTCGTTCCGGGATACCAGGGAGGCGACAGCACGCTCTCCGTTGGTCTTGACCAGATTGAAGTGTCCCCCGACGGCGTCTATCTCTACTACCAACCTTGCAACGGGGGCATGTACCGCATCGAGACCCAGTACGTCGACGGCGCCTTGACGAACAGCACTCTCGCGGAGAACCTGGGAGACTTCGCGGTTCCTTTCGCGCTCACGCCTAGCACCGGAGGCACGACTATTGATGGAGACGGCAACATCTATGTCAGCGATACCAATCTGCTTGCTATCTGGAAGGTCAAGCCCGACGGATCGTCTTCGATTCTTGTTCAGGATGATGCACTGGTCTGGACCGACCTGATGTGGGTTGATGCGGACAAGAACCTGTGGCTGCCGGCTTCCCAGATGAGACCCGGTGCGAACGGGCTCATGGCGGATGGACCAAACTACATCTTCACGTACCCGATTGATGCTGGCCCATCGCTGATTGACCACGCATAGGAATGACGTATTCTTACAATTAGACAACATTCGAATATCTGTAAACATATAGATAAATAGAAAGTAGGCAGGGCATGCAGCTCATATTGAGACTAGTCATTTGACTGTGCTATACAGCGCCTGAGCTTCCTATGTCTTCATCGGCGCCAGCATGATGATCTTCGAGTTGCCGCCCCGGCTATCACTATAATGTCGTGTCTATTTTTGCCGTCTCTCTCTGCCTCTCGAATATCTTTTTATGTCAGAAACTTTCACATCGATAGAAAGATTAGCTGTCTCCTCAGGCATCGGCCGTGATCTCAGACTGCAATTAAAAGAGCGTGCCTAAGCTCTGGCGTGGAGATTTTCTATTAGGAGATTGCCCTGAATTAGTTCTCGAGCATCTTGGGTTGACAAGATCTGATGAACATGTTCCGAAACTCAAGTTCAGACGGCCGGCGGGGACGGCATGCCCGGACACGGAGCATCGGCGGAGGCCAGCGCCGAGATGGTGACCCCGGCGAACCCGCCAATAATCTTGCGGAATGCTTTAAGGTTATCGCAACCCGCAACTGATTTTAGGCCCCATTCTCCCAGGAATTTTGAAATAACCTTAACCGGCGCCACGCGGGAACTTTGCCTTTCCATTCCTCGCCAGCAGCCACGAACACACGCTTACCATCTCCAAGTGATCCCTTGAGACATCCCTCGATTCATGGAGCCCGGGCGCTCAAGCACAGTCCTGACGCGATGCCGGATGTGCACCAAGAGGCTCTGCCATCGGGAGCTGGCCGCAAACCCCTCTCCGGACCAGCCTGCTCATTTCCAGCCATTTCTTTGCATTATGGTGTCTTGTGGCCCACGCATTCACGGCGGGTAAGCAGCAGATATCGTTGGCACATCAATGATATCGTTGAGAGATTGTGAAGTGGTACCCAGCTGACACTCGCACTGATGGCCCTGCCATTCTGTGGGACATGGCATGATCCCTGCAAGGCTGGACAGGGGATGTTCGGGCGTGCTGAGGTGCCTGGGAATGTAGAGTAGCTCGTGTCCCCCCAAAATTCCGACCTTGAGGATTCGCCTAGGCTTGCTGGGTGCTTCTGTAGCGGCCGCTCATGTCGAAACCTTTCAATCTCGTTGGTTGTTGCTTCCTGCGGCTCATGCAGCACACCTCGTGTCGGACAACAAGACCTTGGTTGGCTTGCGCTAGCTTCCTCGTCAATTTCGGTCTTTTGGACGTAGAAGTTGGTCGGGCATTGTCTTGGAACGCGCTTGTGGCCAGGGAACCCGTATCACCTCGGTCAACGAACTTCTGGGTCTGCTGGAAGTTCGTAACAGACGCACATACAGGATGCAATATGATAAGCTGTTCGGATTCCAACCTGATGGCGTTTTGTGTGTCTAACCATTCATCTCGATTTAATTCGAGGCTGAGGCTTGGCGACTACCGAGACACATCAAGCCTGAGAGTCACGAGGGCTGGCCGCACCAGATTTAGGTTTCTTCGTGTCTTGGACCGTGTGGAAGGGAGAGACACCCAAGCCAAACTTTCTTTCCCGTCCCCAGCTTCATCTACAACTCCAGAGTCATCAGGAGCATAACCTCCCAATCTGAACACACGTTTTCCCGACCTCTGGTAGCATTCGTCCCAGAGAGGGGCTGGAATCGTGGCATATCAGCGAGGTGGACTTTTGATCGCCTCAAGGCATGCAGAAGCGGTAGTTACCCACTTGGCAACACTTGCTTCTGCCTGTCTTGTCACTTTACCATGCATGGCGACCTAGCAAGACATGGATGTCTCTCCTGCCCCTGTGTGGTAGGCTGGGCGGCCCCCATTTCCATGTTGCCGGCTTCCGTCCGCTATCTCGAGCGATACCAAGTCGAGTGTGTTGTGCCTTGCTGACGGCAAGGGAGGGTGCCGCCTGTGGTTCGGCAGATTGTTGGTTGTTGATGCCAGCGGCAAGCAGATCTTGGTCAGACTCCGTGCAGGTGTGCCTGATTTCGGGCAGGATGCCTCTCTCTGGGTTTATTATTTCCGATCATCCTGGTGAAGGCAAGTCCTCCTTGCCAGAAGATTGAAGCAGATACTCTCAAACGGATGAAGAATCGATTCCCGAATCCCGTGCTGACTGCCAGATGCAGTCTTTATTGGGACATGTATCATGATCGTACGGCTGTCAAGACACCAATTTCGCTGCCGCCCTGGAATCACCAATCTTCGATACCCAGGGAGCTCTCACACCATGTGGCTGTAGTCTGCACCAACACAGCAGCTTTTGGCGGTGTCACCTTACCCCAGCCCGATGCAGAAGATCCTTCCCAGGGACCCAGGGGCCAGCTAGCTGCTCCTGCAGGGTGCATGGCGGACAGTCGCCGTTGGTCTACTCTTTAAGGGGCCGTTCCTTCTCTCGCGACCTCATCTGTAGTTCGTTCCGATACTCCTGTTGCCAGTTGCCACTTTCGTTGTCGTCGTCGTTGTCGTGCGGTGTTGCTACTGTGCTATTGTTCCCTCTGACTTGGGTGCCGCTGATACATCATCTACTCCCCAGGTTTCAAAGTATTTGACGAGGTTTAAGGAAGACACTCCAGAGAGGAGAGTTGAAGGAGGAGGTAGACATCTCTACCAATCCAGGACATCAGAGCCTCCAATCTACGGGCATCAGCACGCGACAGCATTCCTCGCTTGGCCTTCAACTATTGTCGCAGATCAATTGTTCTTTACACGCGTATACCCATCCGGCATGATTGCTTCTCTTGTTCCGGTTGGGGTCCTCGGCCTCGTGGCCACTCTCTTGGATACGGTCACCGCGCAGAAAGACGATCTGGGGAGTGTTCTGCAGTCTAATAATCTTACGACATATTACAATTTGATCAAGGCACGCTTACAAGGCTATAATTGAGCTGATATTCACTGCTGACTACTTACAGAAATATCCCGAGGTGTTGTTCAAGCTTCCAAACTATCAAGGCGTCACGGTCAGTCGCTTTCACAGGCATCGCTGTTCCAAGCTAACATTGATCAGATTGTTGCGCCTTCAAATGCGGCGTTTGAGAATATCCCTGGAACCCAACTCAATGCAATCTGGAACGAGTCGGATGCTGCGATAGCCGTTCCTATCCTGGAGTACCACATCCTGCAGGGCACTGTGTCTACTGACGCTCTTGTCTCTGGTCCGTCAGTCCTGCGTTCTTCTCTCCTCGAGGACGCAGCTTGGACCAA
The DNA here is from genome assembly GCA_014705045.1 of Colletotrichum theobromicola. Lineage (NCBI taxonomy): Eukaryota > Fungi > Ascomycota > Sordariomycetes > Glomerellales > Glomerellaceae > Colletotrichum > Colletotrichum theobromicola. The sequence goes on along the minus strand of JABGLZ010000845.1, from coordinate 67,072 downwards.
TGTCACCGGCGGTCAGAATGTCCTCGTCAACAAGCAGCCTGGCGATGTTATCGTCTTCACGTCATCCGAAGGCATTCGCACGACCCAGGTCGAGGGCGACATCAAGTTCGCTGGCGGTCTCATCCAGGTTGTAGACAACCTGATGATCCCTCCCGCGAAATTGGAGAACACCACAGAAAGCTTCAAGCTGCCTGCGTTCCTCGGCGCTTTGTACGCCGCCAAGCTCATTCCCGCCATATCAAATGAAAAGAACGTCACCATCTTCGCCCCCCGCAATGAGGCATTCCAGCGCGTCGCCGGCTCAGTCCAGAACATGGACAGCAACGCCATCAAGAAGTTCCTCAACTACCATGTCGTCCCCGGGAAGGTTCTGGCATCGGCCGACCTCAAAAATGGCACTAATCTCACCACTCTGGCGTCTCAGAGCCTCCGTGCCATCCGGTCTGGCAACAACCTCTTCTTGAACTCGGCGCAAATCGTCCAGCCCGACATCCTCATCGCCAACGGCATCATGCACATCATAGACAACGTCTTGAACCCCGACGTGCCATCAAACCCAAGTCCCGATGCCGCCAGCCAACCTCCAGTCTTCCCCGAGAGCTCCGCGTCCGGCTTGCCCTTCACGACCGCACTTCCCTGTACTGTCAGCTGTCCGGTGACCACGTCAGACGCCACTCTCACAGGCACCGCTGCAAGAACCACCGCTTCGACCACTGGCCTCAGGACGACTACGAGCCCTGGTCTTGCTGCTCCCCGTTGCACTGGTCTGAATGCCGGCGTGGCCGTTGGTGTTCTGGCGGGTATTGCCGCGCTTGTTTGAGACAGACCGACACGTAGAGGGCGAGTATCTAATTACGAGAGGAAAACCGGGCGGTTTCGGGGGATAACGAAGGCGTTGGGGGTGAATAGAGTTAGACGATACCACTATGATATGAAATAGTTAATTCATGATATTGTTCGTTCAGTCCAGCTATCATTCTGCTGGCGTTTGAGACAATGTCCCAGACTTTATATTTGATATCATGACCCTCTTTCTGATATCGCTTTCTATGAGTTGTTTGATGTTATCCCACGCTCATCTTTGCTGTTCACCATACCATCGCCAAGATCATTTTCATCATCTAGAACCAGACATTTCAACACATTGTCCCCTCAATATTTATCACTAGATGCGCTAGAATATCAGCCAAAACCCGCGACAAACTCTCCATGCTAACATCAAACATTACAGAGAAATATCTAAATAATCGCCGTGCTGAAGACAGCTCTACTCATCACAAAGACCTGGCTCTTCGTTCTTATTCTAGGAACACCAGACTTAATCCGTTCTGGACACTTTGAAGACACCTGCTGAATGAAATCAACCAACGTAGGTGGTAGGCTTTTTTGCGGTACAAAAACTCTTGAATTCAAATGAACAACGAAGAGCAATGATTGTTTCAGCATGAACATATTGCATTTTTATTTTACTGCTCCTGCACACTCGTCTTCCTCAACACGTATGATTATTCAGACAAAGATTCCAACCACCGTCCCAGTCACCTGAAATAGTGACATCTCAGATACTTGATGAGTTGTTGCGTAACTTCTGATTCTTCATGTTTTAGTAAATAATTACGCTCTCAAACAATCTCATAAGCAACGGAACCAATGATATTGACCAACAGCATTCACCGCCAAGTCATCGAGACAATCATACTTCAGTCGGGAGACGGAACCCTCGACCCCCGTCCTCATAGACCGGGCGAACATCGCTTAACCTCCCGCGCCTCAGACCTGCATACAAACCCCATGCCCTGCCAGCACAACCCAACCTCTCACAGCGACCAGCATCACCCGATACCACAATGCGATAAGAAGGGGAGGTGGGAAAAAAACTTGATTCACAAGCCGTGGCAAATGCATGCTTACCTTATCCATGTCCGTCTAGAGAGCCAGCACCGCTTCGCTGAGATGCAATGCAGCCAACAAACCCTGCTTGCTTACAGCATGATACTTTGCCGAGAGCCCGCATCACAGAATCCCGGGTAATGAAGACGAAATGCCTTGGCAGGCATGCAGAACCGTCAGCACGACGATATCAACACATGCTGGCCCTCGTTCAAAGCAGAGACAAAGATAACGTGTAACGGCGCGCCGCCTCATATCGTTCACCTATCTTTTGTTTTTCCCCCAACGCTCGTATCAAAATGGCAGGGCTCGCCTCAACTGAAACACACAGCAAAAGCTGCAAGAAGGTCTCGATTGGACGACGTTCCACCACGGGCCCCGAGCCCCGACCAACAGCAGTTTGACGTGTTGGACATGGGAGAGGGACAGAGGCGTCAGGAGGGTTGGGGAATCTTTGTTTTAAAAATAACCGGCGGGGAAAAGTGCAGCGGTGACTGGCTGGAAGAAGCGGCTCTAGGGCCGAATACGATGGATGGAGGGGTTAGTCGAGAGCGGGGTTGGGGTTGGTTCTCGACGACCGACTGGATGGCACCGGAGGCGCTACGATGTACGACGTGAGATGTGGTTGTAGCCGAGTTTGCAGTTAGTGATGACGGGCGAGACAAACGATGCAACGTTGAAGAGAAAGCTTGGGCTGGCAATGTGGTATCGGCAAGACGGCATTTGGTGTTCAGTGAGTGAGTTGTCCTGGCCGTCTGTCTCGACGCAGCTCGACAACTCGGCAGCAGACGGCATTGTCTGACTTGATCACGAGATCATGATCTTCATGCTGCCCTACACAGGAAGTTTTCTCGCAGTGCTACAAAGCACGTAATTACTGTGCTGTAACTGAGCCCTGCGTGTAAACCGAGTTGATGGGTCGGTCTAGTAAGGGTTCAAGAGCACAAGGTCAGAAAGCCAAGAAAGAGCAATGCACTTTGGCCTCAACAACTTGGGCCCTCAATGGTCAGAGGCCAACCGGCTGTCGATCTAAACGGGAAATCGGAGCATTGTTGATGCCACAACGTGCTCGCTCGTGCTCGCCACGATGCGCCTGGTCAGCCACCGCTCGAGAACAAGTCTGCCCTCGCAGAGCTAATGCGTGCTGCATGCATTGTTGGCAATCCTCCAGCCAGTGGCAGGGACTTTGACAGAAGTTGAGAAGAGATCCCGTCATCCCAACCAATGCTGTCTGCCAACTGCACCTGCAACTACACTTGCAGCTGCATTGCTTCGATAGCCCGTGGCTGAATGCGCCAGACATGCCATCAATGTGCCAACCACCACGGAAGCTACTGCCGCAACGTAGGCGGTGACCTCAACTGTTCTGGGAACCCTTGGGCGATGTCGAAACAGACAAAGATGGACGACTCTCGCCGAAGATCCAGCTGGGTGGGGCTGCCTGTCAAAGACTGGGACAAAGAAAAGGCTCCCACCGCTTCGCCGGGACGCTCCCGGAGGCGTCGATCTTAAGACCGGCTTTCTGATCCAAGTTGCGTGGCCTGGCGTCGGCGCAGATCCAGACGTCGCTTCGCGTCGAAGCTCGACTGGAAAACTTCACGGATGGTACTACGGCAAAGCCGGGAAGGGCGCTTCCAACGCCGATCGCGTACTCGGCCTGTTGTTCGCCACGTCGCTTGGGAGAGTATTCGGGACGAAGAAGCCTGGATGCTGATCTTCTGGTTAAGCTTCGAGCGGGTCGCCCGAGCTGCTGGGGCAAAGCGCGGCTTAGATGGAGGAGGGCCACAAGCAGTTGGGTAGCAGTCACATCGGCCGTCGATGATCTCGAGTCTCGTTCGACCAGTGCTTGACCGATTTCTCACATCTTCGTGCTGAACAAGAAGGAGATAGCTTATCACTGCCGCAAGTGCCTCGATACCAAGAAGTGGCCCAGTTTCTAGTTGGTGGTGAGCAAAAACAGCGGAGATAGACTCGCTCGCCTGAAGGTGACGGTGATGATGCTGGATTTGGCTTGATTTGGTATGCTCTGCTTTGACCTCAGCTCCGTGCGGCAGCTCGCGTTGTTGCCTCTCTCTCTCTCTCGTATCGCGTCTGACTGCAGAGGAAGAATCTTTTTCTGGATGCCGTATGCCAAGCTAAGGTAACAGACGCGCGGTGGGCCTTGTCGCCTGGCCGGATCTGGATCAAGCTCAGCTTTGACGCTATCACCACGTCTTGACGTGAATGTGGAAATTGCAGCAGGAGCCGGCCAAGACGGGTTTTGACAGACCGGCGCCATGCTGGAGGACGCTATCAGAGATTTAGTCCTAAAGAGGTAGCATCTCTTATCGTGTTCCCGGCGGGCCAGGGATCAGGGAAGGGAAAGGTGTGTCGTACAGGGGTCTTATGCAGGTACAAGGGCATCGTTGAGCTAAGGTGGCCGATGCATGGACGCCACAGAGCTAGCAGGCGGTCGACTGCAAGCCGGGTCCGGGCACACCTCTTGCTGCTTTTCAGCGGTGCCGTGGGCCAATAAGCAGTTGTGTGTCTGCAAACTGGGCTCCAGACTGTTGTCTTCGTCATGATCTAGGCTCCTGGGCACCGGGGCGGGCGAGCAGAGGGAGCTGGACCGGAGACTGAAGTCGGATCCCGTCTGTGAAGCGAGGACGGGAAGCGGGACAGGCAGGGTTTGCAGGCCCGACTGAGGGAGAAAAGTGATGCTCCATACACTATCTCCAGGGCTGAGAGCTCCGGCTGCTGCAAAGTGCCAATAGTGAGGTTTGGGTAGATGTGTTGTCGTGAAGTCGGCCGTCATATCCACAGGAATATCCACAGGCCAGCCAGCCAGCCGCACGGGGAGCACCGAGACAGAGAGCAAGAGTCCTGATAGCTCTTGGTATGCGTTATCGTGAAAACCAAGTAGGTGGTAATATTGGACAAACGACGCGGCTAGAACGCACCAGACTCGGCTGATTCGGGGATGTTGGGGGTGGGCGAAAGATAGAGAGGCCGAAAATGACTCTTGGGAGCCGAGAGGCAGTCACCTCAAGCAGCAAGGTAACTGACGATGTGGAATATTGGTGAAAGAAAGAGCTTGCGACTCTGGCTGAGCTAAGAGTTGCCGGACCCAAACTCAAGCACTCCCCGGTGTGGTTGAGTGAGAAGGGGGGTTCATCGTCTCATGTCGCCTGCGAGGGACGAGAAAGAAGGGACGACAGGACTCGGAAGGGAACCTACCTAACGCTGGAGCGGCCCTCTTTACAGCCGACAGCCCCTGTAATTCAGCGCCACCAGCTGATGCCAATAGCGCTAGAAAAGGAACGTCTGGTGGGAGATTGCCCCCATCAGCATCAAGGGGCTGCTTGATGCGCTGAAAAGGGGTGCCGGGAGAGGGGCACTCAACACCAGGGCACCCGCTGTGAGCTGTTTATGGCGGGAGCTGTTTGCGGCCAGACCAACTCGGCGCCGCCGTCACAGCCATTGCCCACTGGAGACAAGTGCAGTGCGCCCGCGGTACCTCGAAGCAGGCGCCTGTGGAGGTGCAAGGTTGAGGTACCCGTCCCGCCGTCCCGCACTTGGCCTTACTGATCTTAGCTCCTTCTGTAGGTACCTAGCTGTCGCTGCTTGTGCTTTCCATCTCTGGGCTGCCTTTGAGCTGCCCGCGTCCAATCCTTCCTCTTCCAGGTTCATTTGCCCGAAGCCACCACCTCCAGCTCCCATTTACCTACTCGGCCTCGCCTTTCATTCACGCCCTCTGTTGCCTCTCTCCTCTTCTTCTCTTTCTTTCACCTCGTTCGTCGCGAGTAATATCTATCCCTTCTCCTCTGCAGTCCCCGCCAGGTACTTGAGGGAATCACCAGCATCTACGACGAGAGTCAAGCCACTCGCTCTTTTCCAACCAAAACCATCACATTCGCTACAACCTATCCCAGCGCTTAATTGCTCCCAGGGACCGCAGCTCAAACGAGTCTGCCGCAGAGCATCTGCCATTTTGAAGACTCGGAATCAATCCCACCTTATAATCCATACACGATGGACCAGGATTCATACAATCAGCAATACTTCTCCCGCCAGATCGCCGGGCAGCCTTCACAAGCGACCACCGCCGCCGGCACTCCTATGCGCCCAGGCACTCCCGAGACCAACAACAGCCGCAATCCCTTCAACGATGGTGTCGAGTCTCAAGCATCTCAACGTCCCGGTATGGGCACAAACCCCTTTGGCACACCAGCCGTCTCTCGTCCCGCTTCCAGCTTTGGCTCCTCCAGCGCCATTGGCACCCGCTTCGACGAGCGTTCTCAGCGCTATTTCCACTCGAGGCGCATTCGTAAGGAGGACGTAGAGAAGCCCTGGTTGGACAAGGCCGACCCCAAAGAGAAATGGGTCACAATTATCCCCATCGTCGGTATCCTGATTGGTCTTGCCATCTCCGGTTTCCTCATCTGGGACGGCATCAACAGTGTCGTCAAGCACACCTACTGCCCTGTTCTCATCGAGGACTTCAGCTCTGGCCAACTCGACAGCAATGTTTGGACTAAGGAGGTTAACGTTGGTGGCTTCGGGTATGTCGCATCAATCTTGAACAAAATCAAGCTAACAAGGACTGACAACCTCTCAGAAATGGCGAATTCGAGTGGACTACTGCCGATGCGGAGAACATCTTCTTCCAGGATGGTGCTCTTGTCATCAAGCCCACCCTCACTGACAACACCATGATTGAGAAGGACACTCTCGTCGATCTGCTCAAGGACGGAACCTGCACGTCGGATAAGTACTCTGACTGTGTTGCTGCTACCAACACTACCGCTGGAAACTCTACCATCGTCCCTCCTGTCAAGTCTGGCCGCCTCAACACCAAGAAGGGTGCCACCATCAAGTACGGTCGCGTCGAGGTCGTTGCCAAGCTCCCCAAGGGTGACTGGCTCTGGCCTGCTATCTGGATGATGCCCGTCGAGGACACCTACGGCTCCTGGCCCGCGTCTGGCGAGATCGACATCGTGGAGTCTCGCGGCAACAACTGGACCTACGAGCAGGGTGGCGACAACATCATGTCTTCCGCATTGCACTGGGGTCCCGACCAAGCCAACGACGCTTGGTGGAGAACCAACAACAAGCGTCAAGCTCTGCACACCACCTACGGCGATAACTTCAACACCTTCGGCCTCGAGTGGTCGCAAAAGTACCTCTTCACCTACGTCAACAGCCGTCTGCTTCAGGTCATGTACACAAACTTCGACGAGCCCATGTGGCAGCGCGGTGACTTCCCCCAGGCCAACTCCAACGGCAGTCGCCTGACGGATGTCTGGAGTCAGACTGGCCGTGCCAATACGCCCTTTGACCAGAAGTTCTACCTCATCCTTAACGTCGCTGTCGGTGGCACGAACGGATGGTTCGAGGACGGCAAGTCCAACAAGCCGTGGCTCAACACCAGCCCCAACGCCAAGAAGGACTTCTGGACGGCTACCGACCAGTGGTTCCCCACCTGGACGCAGCCCGAGATGACCATCAAGAAGGTCTCCATGTGGCAGCAGTGCGACGGTAACGAGGAGCTGTAAAAAGGCGTCCCGCCCGTACAACATTTGTTTTTCTTTTCGATATCAAGAACATATAGATAAGGTGAACGAACATGCTATTTTTGGGATAGATGACGGGGCGCGCGGTAAGGTTTCACAATGGACGGCATTTGATTTTCGGAATACCAAATCTCTGGATGGTTTCCTTGGAAGCTCGGCGCGCTGGTGGCACGATAGCCGCCTGTATTTTGACGACAGTTGTCTTGGATTTACATTAATTGCGCTGCCGAGCCATGACGGAGACGCAACATATTACCTACCATAATGAATTTAAAAAAAAGATTATTACGCATTACCTCATATGAAACCCGTGATGCAATCAGAGTTGTCCCGTCAATTTGAGTGTCACGACCTGCAGCAACAATCCTATCCCTGCATATCATCTCAAGGCAGATAAATCGCCGATGCAGTCATCCAATACGCCGTCGGCGAGGTCTTGGTTTGCTTGGTCACAGTCATGTTCCTTCCCCTCCCGGTTCTTAATTCTCTCATGCATACATGCCTCATGAACCACACGTAGACGGCACGGCTTATCGCAGCATCCGGCCGCGGAACGCAGACACCTGTGTGGCGGCGAGGCCAAGATGTGCAGGTCTGGACTCGACAAAAGGCGCTCCTCATGGGCCTGCAGCCCTGCGGCGGCGGTGGTGTACACAACAGAGCCAAGCATTTCGGGGCGGATCTTGTCGAATGGGAAAGGGAGGATACGGAGGAAATACCAATGTGCTCGTTCTGCTCATACTCGTGATCCTGCCTGCTGCACTGGCAGTTGAGGCACGTCGCAAGCAATACCATCGTCGAGTTGGGCCCAAAAAACTCCTGCAGAAGCGCACAGCGCATGATTTGACGTGGTGACTTTCTCAAAAAGGCGAGATTGCGCAAGGTAGATCTGGCTGGGTCTCACGTGTCACAGACATAACAATGGGTTTAGGTATTGCTTCTTCCTCTTCTTCTTCTATTGTGTAAAAAGGGTTTCTTTGGTCTCATCACGATCAACACCGTGTCTTGCAGCAGGTATAGGGTTTAGAGACTATGGGGAAAGCTGGGCAAGCAGGCATCCCGCTAAAATGCAGAACAAATGTCTTTTCTCAGTGACCGAGACCATCATCCCTTCTGGGTCATGGCGAACACCAAAGAAGGTGGGTTTTTCGAGGGCGGAGTGAATCAGTGGTTTTCTGCGCCCGTCCTGTCCTCGCCTGGCCCCTCACGTCGGGATTTACGTGTTATCGGGCTATTTCTTTTCGGGGCTCCAGGGCTCCAGGGCTCCAGGGCATGATCCGCTGGGTCGGACTATTTTCCTCAGCTCCGGAGCTAGAGGAAACTAGTCGTTCATAGTTGGCTTCAGGTCGAGGTTAGATGGTGATGTGTGGAGTCTCGCGATGGTGTTAGTGCCCGCTGTGTTTCCGATCATCCAAAAACAAAAAAAGGGCCGTCGCCGCGTGGGAGCGCTGGGCTGTATCCGCAAAAAAACGGAGATGCACAAATGAAGCTTATGGGAGATGTGCAGTTCCCACATTCCACTTGTGAGAGACTGAAGGATCCCCAATGTTTTAGCTCGTGGGTTTTGTGGTCTTCTCACGGACCAGAAACAAGCGAGTTCGCGGGAAGCAAAAGATGACAAACAGACGACGGAGACAATTTTTTCGCGTGGGAGGATTTGCGGCCGCGGCCGAACGAATTGTGGATGATGGCCCGCCTCCCATGATCCATCCCCACGCCCCCTGTTGAAGGGAAAGTGGTTCTGCCAGCTGGTGAACCGTCCTTCCCGCCGGCGGCCGGGGGTCAGGGATCGAGAACTTCGAGCGAGGATGCCGGTCGGCAGGTTGTCAGAATCCCTCGTGCAACCCTGGCCAGGTTCAAGTCAAGTTTTCCATGCGTTGACAGCTACTTGATGCTGTGTCGCTGCTTTGGCCTCGTTGCCTATCTTGCAAGAGGTTGTCAGCATTGCATTGCATCTACACAGACGCAGCCAGGCTGTGATGGCAAACGGCTGCAACTCGGTCAGACCACGTCCAGCACCAAGTCTTACCAACTGATAAGACAGAAAATGCCTGTCCACTCTGATAGCGAGCAGGTTGCTGGTCCGAGCCGGAGGAAGCATTGAGAATCCTACGCTGGCAACTTATTGTCGGCCGCCCTCAACAACCAGAATGGCACAGCAGCGCTGACAAGAGGAGTATTCTCTGGAGACATGTTACGCCCCTTCGTTTGGACGCGTCACATTGATCACGCCGTGGTGAGGTTCACAGACTCTCCGTGTTTCTCCTTCGCCGTTCTGGCCTGGTTCATCCCAAGTACAGCTCAGTTATGCCTCGTGGCTGGCTGTTCTGGCCGACTGAGATATCCTATTTGATTTGCCGGGTGTTTGCAGAAACAATGGAGAAACGCGCCCTGACCTCAGCTTGAAAAATGGGCTGATGGGGAGAGATGGGGGACCAGATGCGAAAAGCTCCTCCGCAGATGTGACGGAGCATCTGTACGGATATCGCAAGAGAACAGGGGCGACGAACACGTCGCACGGAGGTGGAGGCTCATTGGGTCCTCCGGATGATCCGCCGATGAATCTTCCTCATCCATGTCGGTGAGTGGAGTGGGCCGGCCGGATAGGCAGTGAGGCCCCCCGGCGCCGTGAAGCAATCACAGCAGTATTCCGCCGAGGAATGTTTGATAAAACAGACGTTGCGCAGGTCGGCGCTTGTTGGCCACATTGATACCAGTAAACGACTAAGCCCAGTTGAGACGATTCGGTTGTGATCGAGCTCGCGGTCTAGGCTCCTCAACACAGCGGCGACGCGTGGTGCCGTGGCTGGTCTGGGAAAAGGCGACGGGCTGGCTGGCTCAATTGATAAGGCTGACATTGGGCCGACGTTCTCTTCATACAGGGGGCTTGATGCGAAAATATCTACGCGACGATTGCCACAGATGAATTTCGCGTACCCATTCCCCTGGTTCAAATCAGGCCGACCCAATACAGCGGGCTCCCGAGATGAGGTTGACGCCACGGGCAAGCCGCGGCAAGTCCTTCTGCATTGTAGAGAACCCGTTGTCGTGGTTGTTGGCGAACTCTGAGTCTAGCTTCGTCTCGTTGGCGGCAACCACCACGCGTCTAGCCGCCCCGTCATCTCCTGGCCCCCTTTTCTTTTGATAGAGGCAGCAATTAGTAAAAGCTCCATGGGCGGCAACGAACAGAGTAGCCGCGTGGAGAGTCCTGATTTAGAAGACGTGCTAGCATCTGTTACCCCTTTTCAGAGCGATATGTGGAAATTGAAAATGCACGCCACGAAGTCTGCAACTCCGGATCTGTCTGAGCCTGATTGGCAGGAAGTGCGATACGGGTGGTTCAAGGCCAGGCCAGGAGAACCTGACAGTGTCAGAAAAGCTTGATCCATTCTCTTGTAGAAAACGTCTCATCCTTCCTCCGAGCCACATGAATCAATTGATCGAAAGCTTGCAGTCGTAAGCATGCTATCGAAGAAGAACTTCGATAGGTGAGATGTCGGTGAGGGCCATGTGCTGTCAGCAATATTTGGAGCAGTGGCCCGTGATAAGCTTAAATGGCAGGATAGACCAGGGGCCCTGTTGGCAATAATGGCCATTGTGTCTCTAACCCCTGCCTTTGAAAAAGTTTCCGTGGCAATTCGTGAAGTCGGCTTGTAGGTTATCCGTACTCGTAGCCAAATGTAACAATGTCCGTGACGAAAGACAACTGACAGCTGCGGTGTCAACTTTGTGTGCCTGTTCGTGTCGTCTTATCCAGTCGGAGCCTCATTGCCGTTACAGCGCGGGACGTCCCATCTGAGCACCACAATCACGCCAATCGCGACCTCCCAAAATCTTGCTTCCTCGCCCCTTCCCGTTGAGATTTTAACGGCGAAGGAATAGTTGGTTGGTCGATGCTGTTTGGCGATTCTGGTGTGGTGGTGAGCGTGTGTGGCATTGGAGAGCGCGGATTGGTGGGTTTGTATCTGCATCCCCTTGGTCGCTGCAACTCCACTGATGAATACGAAAAAATGGCGCCTTGCACGCCCCCCAAAAATAAGCACAGCCACCCCCGGCACCGGTGGGAGGTACTTCGTACATGGTATTTCTTTTCGTGTGCATTATTTCCAATATTTCGTCCGTTTGCCCTGCGCTCAAGCCAGGCATAGGTATCTCGTTCCACTCTGCCACTTGCCAACACCGCCCGAATATTCAGCGATTATGATGGAAAAATAATAGGCCTGAATCTAGCCTGCGTGTATGTCGTCCCACCGCTGTCAGCGGTAATCTCGCACGTATCCGAGTAGCCAGTAGCCTACTGACCCGCCGTCATGATGCAATATGTCGATATCAAGCATAGCTTGCGTGAAACAAGTTCGTTGAGCGGCATCGCCACCTGCAACCTCAAATGGAAACCCGATCCTCCTCATTGCCCGGATATGGCATGGTACACTCCACGGCGTTGCCACAATTTGATACCCTTTGCTCTGACCAGCTCATTGCAAGTGTTTGGTTCTTCAGCTGTAAGTCCTCTGTCGTGAGTCCATTTTCGTGTCACCAAGAGCTTCTCGCAGAAGACTAGCACGAGCATCCGTGTTTACCTTCAACAAGTTGCAGTCGATTCCATCACGTACCAAATTAGTCGCGGCGATACGAGCAACGGCAACGAGGAAAAAAGCATGCCAAAGTTGGCGGGTTGACATTTGCACTCAACCTCGCATGAGCGTTCGTGTGCATCCGGACGTGAACCTCGCAACGGGCCAGCACGGTCGGTGCCAAGCTGAACACGGAGCAAGCAGATACTCTGGTTACTGAACTGTCTACGGTTGACTTACACCGCCGCAGAGGGAGACGTCGGACAAAGCATACTGAGACTTTCTTAGCCATAGCGTCCCAGGAGTCAGGTCTGGCGCCGCCGTCTCATCCCTCCTTAGCGGCGGTACCATGGCTTTGCGCCGTCCTTGTCAGTCGGGTCCGCGGGATGTGCTTGCATCTGGGCGTTCCGGAAGCTCGATTCTATTTTTTTTTCGTTAGCGTGGTGTATTTTTTCTGACAATTTTTCTTATCTTGCTGCCACACAGAAAAGGGACTTTTTACCTGTGGCTAATAAGCCGGCCACCCGTTGCTCATCTGGTTGTGTCTGCAGGTAGAGAGCATGGACGAACCCCTGTTCGCGCCACTCATCGGGGCCACACCGCCGCTTTAAGCATCGTTGAGATTCTCAGATACTGACACCTTCTCGCTAAGAGAACCCTTGCGAGAAGTCAGCCAACTTGTCCCTATGCCAAATCGACTGCAATTCTGTGCCATCATACGTTGAATATGCCGTTGGCTTCCCGACCTTTGCAATAGTTAGTATTTTTTCTCCAGATATTGGTGCCTTGTCGAGAGGTCATCATCTCATGCAACCTATCAGCGGCTCTCTTTGTCGGCCGCAGAGCATTTCCGCAACCGGCGACCACATGCAGAGTCTTTGTCCAAATCGGTCTCTCTGCTCTTGCCGCTGACACTCGCCGGGGTCGACGAGCCGACCAGGCGGTAGCAATTTTGCATATGACGAGGCACGATAAGAATCTTTTGTAGACAATGCAAAGCCAGCCACAGCCGCAGCTGTAGCTGCATGGCCCGTCCGATGCTTAGAGCCTGGCCCCATGTGGAAGGGCCCCGAAGAATGTAGCTTCGCAACAGGCCCCATCTTGATACCGCAACTATTGGATCTCCTAGCGGTTTGATAGCGCGGGTGGTTCTTTTCGGCCAGCCAGCCAGAGCTGTCAATATGCGGCCTCTGGAAAGCTGAATAGGCATCGTGCAACCTTTGGCGTTTCTCATCTTGAACATTGGGTAGACCGCCAAGCCAGTAGCCTGAAGAGATGGAAGTACGTGAATCTAGGCGCACGTTTTGTGCCGTTACTCTCAACTCAGCTCCAAGCCAGGGCATCTTGAGACCAGACTGGATGCGTTCATGGCCCTGGCTCATTGGCCAAGAAAATGCCTTTCGAGGGGTTCGGGACAGGGGGAAGAGGGAGGAAAAGTCAGAGTCGATGTACGACAAAGACTGTGTCACCTCCAAGGCTGAAATGCCCAAGTCTGATGAGTGTTGAGCCCCTCGACGGATGTCATCCCGGAGGTCTCGGTTTCAACTGCGGCAGGGTGTAGATTCCCGACTGGTAAATGATGTGGCGAGGCTGATAATTGGGTCCAACAGCCGCGAGACGAAGTGTATTAAAGCCCAGCCCGACAGCGTGGGAAGCCGGCAGTGGCAACCGCGAGCGAGGCCGGCCGATGTGCCGTGGTTGGTTCTATTGATATCACGGTATATCTGACTCGAGATAGCCAGCCGGAAAGGCGCAGACGGAGCGGGAGCCATGTGTCAGGGGTGGCGGACGCCGTTCCCTGTGTCGTTATGAAGGGTTGGAACAGGGTTGGGCGAGACAGAGAAAGTGCTTGCGCAGTCTGGGTGATATGGCATGAGGTTTGAAAGGGTGGCTTGGCTGAATCAAAGGCGTTGGCTAGTGCCAATGGCCATGAGTGTTTCGTCTTGTAAGGCAGTGGTGTTAAAAGGGCGTTGAAGACGTCTGCGCTTTGCTCAAGTCGGCTGGGGAAACATGACGTCTCGTTGAGTATACTGTGCCCGTCTTATGGGTCCCGTGGCCCAAGCATGCTTCTCAGGTGTAGTGCAGCACGGGATATCCGGTGGACGAGACTGATCCAGTGAATCGGAGAATATGCTGTACCGCAGCAAGAAGTACGAGGCATGGTTCGCAGGGCTCCTAGGTAACGGCGGGAGTATCGTCACGGCATCGGGAGATGGGCCGATGGCGATGGGTTGCACGGATTGTTGTTTGGGTCTGACTGTTGGGTTCGGTGATGTCGATCCCCAAGTCCCGAATGAGCGGCATCGCGGACCCGAACCATGGGTACGGTTCTTGGGCGAATCTAGCGAGGACGAGGTTTGTTGGAGATGCCGCCGGGTAGAACAACATCAGGTGTCGGCGGCAGGGACTGTTGAAAGAAACGGCCTCTTGGCGGCGAATTGTGAGAAAGCTGCATGTCGAGGCTAGACAGCTTTAGCTGGGCCACGAGTGAAAATGGCAGAGCGCCACCATGGTAACCGCGCACAGGATGAGGTGAGTTGGTAAGGTGCTCTTGGACGACCTGGAAGCCTGACGACGACGACGCCGACGACGAACAAGCCGACGGCCACCAGCCGGGCGCGACTGCCTCCGGGCCTGCCTAGCTCATCCGAGCCTCCACTTCTGGTCCCATCAGACAGGGAGGCACGGGCCATGGTAAGGCTCAGGCTCAGGCACAGTCGGCGCTAAAGGTCGCTAAAGTAAGGTAAGCGGGCCTACCTTAGCAAGCACCTTCCACACCCCACCCCTGATCCTGGCTCTTTCCCATTCGTTTCCCTCCAAGCTCGAACGTCCCACACACCCACTCCGCGTCCATCCATGTCCCTCCTTCCATGTTCCCTGTTCATTGTTCCTTGCACCTTCCCGTTAAGCACTCAGAGTTGACCCTTGTCCCTTGGCAGCCACGATGTGATGTTCCTCGACTCCGAGACCTCGAGACCTCGAGACCTGGGCTCGAGTCGACGGCCACGCCCCTCCCTCCTTCTTCTTGGGCCTCCCCAAGACCTAAGGAAAGTGTCGCCCTCGACCCTTGTCCTTCTTACCGTATCCGGGCATCATGGGCCCTTCGGCGCATCTGCGTTTTATTTTTCTCATGTTTTCTTTCACTCTTTATTTTCTTTGGTGTTTTCCGCGAGCTAGGCCTCTTCAAGCTACGCTGTCAATCTCCACTGTTGGCCTCTGGCTGCCCTTTCTGCGGTGCAGCTCATCGCATTAAACACACCTGGCACCCTCGCTCATTTCCACCACAGAAGGAGACGAGAGGGACTCACATCATCCTGCTTTTCTAGACAGCGTCTTTCTTTTCTCTGCCCCCTCCAATCCCTCCCTCCCTGCCGCTGCCATTACCGCCGGTCAGGTTAAGTACTTTCGTTTGCACAATTGGATCCCAGCAGAAACCCAGTCAACCACTCCACCACCGGCGTGGCAACCAAATAATCCATCCCGGAGATCGTCGATTTCGTCCCGTCTGTCAACCGCTTCGACTCTCCAGGCAGGGCAGCGCCCCGGCATATTCGAATCGAATAGAGTGAAATCTCACTCGCTATCGTCATCGTCATCCCGGCTCGCTTCGCTTCGTCCAACCTCTCGCCTCGCCTTGGTCGGCCTCGCAGAAAGGTACAGTACCCGCCCCTTCTTCTCTTCCGTGAACCACGCCCAAGGACCCAATATCCCCCTCCTCCTGCCTTGCCTCAGGTCGGGTATCTTAGTGCCCTCCTAAAGATATCCTTGCTCGCCTGCGGCCCTTGCTCTGGCGTGCCTAAGGTATGCCACCAAGGTCCAGCAGCTCTTAGCTTCAGCCAGCTCCGAGCAGCTCTAGACCCGGCCCCTGGCCGAAGGAGGATTTCCCTAATCACTTCCCCCACTCACCCAACACTGACGGGACTGGGACTGCACTTGCACTATCCACCCGCCGCTCTGCCTGAGAGACGGGCTGACTGCGCTATCCGCTTTGCTATCCCTGATCTCTCGAGCGAGCGAGGCTCGTCCACGCTTTGCCCGATTGGTCCTCTCAGTCTTCCTTGTCCATACTCCTGCGCTTTTGTCCCCTCATTAACCTTCACATCTCCTCCCTCATCCTCGTCCATTGACTTGGCTCTCTTCCCTTTCTCTCTCCCTCGAGATTGTCTACCAGACTAACCCTCAAGGCGCCTTCAATAGAGACCAGAGGTTCGCACTCTTCTAGAAGTGCCTCCTCACCGGCTTGTCGCTTGCCAAACGGTCCGCATTCCTCGACTCGACATCAACGAGATTCGACAACCAGCGCCTTCGTCAATGGTAGCCTGAACCTCCCACTTACAATCGCTACTCTTGTTTCCTGGCTCCACTTGGAAGCCCGTACATTCGCTATCCCGGTAAACCCAGTCTGACTTCGACTTCACTTGAACTCCAACACTTCTTCAGTCAGCCCCAATCTCATCATCAACATGGGCATCGGCGGCTACTTCAAGGCCGACAAGGCCGAGGTCCCTCGCGGACCCAGCCCGCCAAACCGTGCAAGCCAACCCGCCGTCTCCGAGAAGGGTCACTCCCATCAGGGAAGCTCGAACGACATGGAGCTCCAACCGCCTACTCCCCGCTACAACTCCCGTCCTCAGTCCATCTCCGGCCGTTCAACACGCTCCAATGGGAGCTCCATGTTCCTCGACGATATCAAGCACGAGGTTATGGTCAACTACCTTTACCAGCAACAGTGCTCTCACTTGTGGGTGAGTGACGGCTCTGGTGAGATCGAGGGTGTGCTTCTCCGAAAGGCCAGGGGCCAATACATGGCCTGCCCACCGCAACTGGGCAACTCGCCCTTTGCCTTGGCATGTGCCGCTCTCAACGTTCAGTGCGCCATGACAGTGAACTCCCGTGTCATCAAGACTTTCCTTCAGTGGACACCCGACGCCGTCGATGTGCCCCTGATGAACGGCCTGAGGGTCCAGATTCTTCCCACTATCGAGGACTTGCCAAGAGCGAGAAAGCACCAGTTCGCCGCTTTTGTCGCCTCGGAAGGCCTCCTCATTGTCTGGGACGACGATGCCTTGCATCTTGTTCAGAGAGCCAAGGCCATTGAGTCGGAGCTCATGGAGCTCGTCTGGAAGGCCGGCGCTGAAGAGGAGGAGGGTGACGAAAAGAAGGGTCCCACCGTTGCCGACTACGAGATCGACGAGGAGAGTGGTGAGATCAAGCCCGAGAAGCGTCCAGTCCACCTCCTCAACACCTACCTTGTTTCAATCACTCTCGTCCTTGTTACGGTCTCTCTTGGTGCCGCCTGGAGGCAGCTAGCCATCGAAGTCTCTGTCGATGGCGACTACCTTCGTTTGGCTCTCGTTGCTCTCTTCCCGGTTCAGATCTTCTTCACTCTCTTCTTCGCACAAGTCATTGTCGGTTGCTTGGCTCAAATCTTCGGTCCCATTCGTCAGTTGACCATCAACTCCAAGTTCTATTCCGCACGCCCTCCCCCAAGACTGCAAAACTCCATCCTGCCTCACATCACCGTTCAGTGCCCTGTGTACAAGGAGGGTCTGGGTGGTGTCATTGCTCCCACAGTCAAGTCCATCAAGCAGGCCATGTCCACCTACGAGCTCCAGGGTGGTTCTGCCAACATGTTCATCAACGACGACGGTATCCAGTTGATCTCTGAGGAGGACCGCCGCGCCCGTATCGAGTTCTATGCCGACCACAGCATCGGTTGGGTTGGTCGTCCCAAGCACGGCGAGGATGGTTTCGTTCGTCGTGGCAAGTTCAAGAAGGCCTCGAACATGAACTACGCCCTCATGATTTCCAACAAGGTCGAAGAGAAGCTCCAGCAGATCAACCGCCCCAATGAATGGACCCAGCACGATGAAGCCCAGGCTTACGAGATCGCTCTCAAGGAGGTTCTCGAGGCTGATGGCCGCGCATGGGCTGACGGTAACATTCGTGTTGGAGACTACATCCTCATCATCGATTCCGATACCCGTATTCCTGCCGATTGTCTGCTCGATGCCGTTTCTGAGATGGAGCAATCTCCTGATGTCGGCATTATGCAGTTCTCTTCTGGTGTCATGCAGGTTGTCCACACTTACTTCGAGAACGGTATCACCTTCTTCACCAACCTCATTTACTCCGCCATTCGTTACACGGTTTCCAACGGTGATGTTGCTCCTTTCGTCGGACACAACGCTATCCTCCGATGGAGTGCCATTCAGCAGGTTGGTTACTTCGACGAGGACGGATACGAGAAGTTCTGGTCCGAATCTCACGTGTCTGAGGACTTTGACATGTCTCTTCGTCTCCAGTGCAACGGCTACATCATTCGGTTAGCTGCTTGGGCCGGCGAAGGTTTCAAGGAGGGTGTCTCCCTCACTGTGTACGACGAGCTGGCGCGTTGGGAGAAGTACGCTTACGGTTGCAACGAGCTTCTCTTCCACCCTATCCGCACTTGGCTCTGGAGAGGCCCCTTCACCCCGCTGTTCCGCAAGTTCCTGTTCAGCAACATTCGGTTTACTTCCAAGATCACTGTCGTCTCGTACATCGGAACGTACTATGCTATTGGCGCCGCCTGGATCATGACTTCAGTCAACTACTTCCTCATGGGTTGGTACAACGGATACCTTGACAAGTACTACGTCGACTCGTGGCAGGTGTGGTTCTCCATCATCATCGTCTTCAACGGTCTCGGTAACGTCGCTCTCGCTGTGATGCGGTACCGTGTTGGCGAAAAAGGATTGCTCTGGGCCTTTTTCGAGAACATCAAGTGGACTTTCCTCCTCGCCATCTTCCTCGGTGGTCTTAGCTTGCACGTCAGCCAGGCTCTGTTGGCTCACATGTTCGAGATCGACATGACGTGGGGAGCGACGTCCAAGGAGGCCGAGTTCTCCAACTTCTTCATTGAGGTTCCCAAGGTTTTGAAGAAGGTTAGTTCTTTTAATCAGCTCCCCCCTCAGCTTCGTCAGCTTTCGGTGGCGGTGCCCCCACATTCCAGTGGTCACCCTCGCCAATCGCGACGCGCTCGCAGCGCCATGCTGTGTGTTGTCCGTCTCATTCGAGCAATTGCTGACATGAATTTTTCAATAGTTCAAATTCTCCATGCTCTTCTCGTGCGTTTTCATCGCCGGCATGATCATCCTGGCGGTTGCGCCTTTCGTCCCGTACGACTGGCGTATCACCGACTTCGTCGCCATCCTGCCGATGGCCACCGTTTCGGCCAGTCATCTCCTCTTGCCCATTGCCCTCAACCCCGCTCTCATGACCTTCTCGTGGTAATTGATTTATCACGGAAATCTGTTTGCGCGTAATTTCTATTTTGCATGGGCCCTACGCGGCGGTCGATATTTGTACAAACCCAACAGCGGGCATCGAGGAGTTTTCCACATCGGTATAGACATTGGATGGAGTTGCAACAGGATTGATACCTAGACTTACAGCTTGAGCACATCATGACATGATCAGTGGGGCTCTTGTTTCTTTCTTAAACTGGATATGACGCAGATATTTCTCTACTTATATTTAAAGCTTAATCTCTTTCATGACGAGTGTGGAGGCTGGCGAAGCCACCAAGGGAACGGGAATTGGACGACGGGACAGGGAATGAACTGGATGACGGTCACCATAGGTCGCCTGATGATGGGAATTCGTTCTTTCGCGTAACAACATAGACAAAATTACCACCCATCAACATCATGCTCGCTTCCTCCATTTGACGTGACCAGCTTTCCATGTCGCGACCCTTGTGCTCAACCAGCGGTGATCCTCCTGTCGGTGGTCCATCAATTATGGCCGGGCCACGATCACACGCATTGTATCTTGACCACGACTATAAATACGACGCCGAATGTCCTTTGAAGCGATCCGCACAAATTATTCGCATGCTCACTCTCTGACTGTTGAGTTCGTCATGAAACTGACGAGGCTATCGTTTCTTAGTCGGATGAAGTCCTGCCGTAAGGCATTTTGCACGAAGATCTCCGTACCCGTTCCGCGCCTCTGCTTCCTATCGAATATCTCCTTGCCAATACTGATTCACCATTTCAACCTGAAACCTGTCCTCTCATTCCGTCAAAGTCATTCGTCCCTCTAACCCAGCTTATCTCCAACGACGAAGTCTCTTGGTGTGCAGTCAGAAGTAGCATTCGTCCAGGCCAACTTCAGGCCAACTTCCATCAAAGGAACTGATTGTTCTCGAGGGAGACATCTGCTTGAGGAGGGCACTGAGAGAGGAAATCAGTATTGATACTCGCGTCTATGTGCCGTCTGTCCTCCTGAATGCCTCGTGTCACACGTGATAAGGTCCTCTTGCGGAGCACTCTTATGTCTATTTATGGCTTCTCACTCGTACGTACAGGAACATCTCAGCCGCCAGTAAGGCCGTTTTCTTGATTCTTTCGAAGTTTCGGATCAATATCCGTACCTGAAGCGATTACAGGTGAGCGGCGATTCGTAGCTCTCGTCAGAACATATGTCAGTAACCTTCGTCCCCTCCGTTGTTCCCGGATTATACCATCGTATTACACGCCTTGAGAGCGGCCCATGTAACGTCTCGATGATGCCGGATTTAGCAACATCCATCTTACGGCTTATCAAGCTCTCGAAATCCCTGTGCAAATCGCCTGCGAAGGTGGTCTTCTTCGATCTGTGCTGTCTATTTCTTCAAGCCTTCGGGCTTATATGATGAGTTCATTAGTGATGTGACAATCTCTAGCCGTCGGTATTGTAACTCGTATCTTGTGAACGTTTTATATATATAAAAGCCTTATTGGAGAGACGTTTTTGAAGTGGAAAGGACAATTGTCGGGTGTCAGAAACATCGCTCCTCAGTTTGGGAGGGTTTTCCTACCGGTTGCGATTCAGCGTACAAGGTTTAAGGCAATGTCTGATCAGTTGAGAAGCATACATTATAGCTTTCCTCTGTCACTGCTCATTACTCCTATCTTCTAGGATTAATCAGGTATTCCTGCGAATACCTTAGTCAGGTTGAGCGTCCTACTCTGAGCCTGCACGACGGCTGAAGCATTGTGTAAATGAAAGACTGAGGATAACATCAAATTCGAAATATCCAAGCAAGCAACCAGCAAATATCGTCACTTCGAACTATTCGATTGCGTCCGCTAAAGTCTGGATAGGAGGATGAGCCTGGTTTTTATAGTAGGATCTGGTATTTGCTCAAAGGCGGCATGCCGATCCTCCTTGTCTGCCACCGCGTCATCTATCTCTTCACTGCATCAAGCTACTGCTTCCAGAGTCATGACTATATCTTCACCCACCAGCAACATCCCAGGATCTGATCTCCACTTCAGAGCTTTTGAAAAAGTCCTTCTTTAGCTTTCTCTTCACGTACACGCTGCTCCAGCTTCCCGAGATCGTCTCTCGGCTCTGGCATTTCCTATGTTATGGAGAAGAAAACATTGATAACGTCACGACTTACAAGATCGACCATGCGGTCTGAGGCCGGCCGCGTTTCTATAGAATACCGGTGCTTTCGTCGTAGCAGACTTCCGCATCTGAACCTAGTCCTTCTATTTGTCTGTGGCTGAGATCAAGTCTTGGGAGCCTCAATTATATTCTCTTGAATACTCGGGATTCGGGGTGACCAAGCGCATCTTACCAGAGGTAGGCTACCTCGACTGAGGGCAAGATCTCTATATGAGAGCTACGAATGAAGAGGACACCCGTTATGGAAGAACAATAGCATCGAGGATGGCACTCAACAGCGAAGCTTTCGATGGCTTTGCTAACAGCACCGCAGGGGCCGACTCCCTTGAAGACGTTGAAACACTTGGCACATTGCTGCCGTTCTCAAGACTTCATTCTGGTCTATCGATTATTTGCCACAAAGCCATCAGATAATAAAAGAAGGGAAGCGAGAGACTACCGTGATTAGGATTGCGTGTTCGCCGGGGATGTAAGGAAGAAGGGAGGGAAAACTTGTCGGACTGAGGGTACTTCGACACTTGTCCTGAAACAAAAGTCTTGGAAGATAGATTCCTGGCGAGGTAAAACATAACATAGCTTTACCCGGAGACTTTATATAATACACAAGGATTGCGGAGGCAACCGGAAGTTACGAGGCTCTTAGTTCTATTACCTTACTTATATTGATTGACAAATAGCACCCCGGCCGCCTTTGGGAAAGAGCAAGCACAACGCGTCCTCAGAAGCATATTTGTCTCCAAAGAAGGTAGGTAGTAGTGAGAAGGTGTCGACGGAGGAAGGTTGCGGCTTCAATTGCGGTCTCTTCAAAGCTTCGCCGCCGTGATGATGAGGTCGAATACCACGCCAGACAACCAAGACGACAGTCAGGACGAAAACTTTATGCTACATAGGAGAGACCTGTGGGTAACCAGGGCATATGGGTCAGATATCAGGAATACCTGGTCTCTTGCCCGAATGAGGGACAAAGCGAGAGGAGACCACGAGAAGAATTGCGGTGATCGGGCTTGCAAGCACTAGGGAACCCCTCTTATCGTTGAGCTTCACCCCGCAGTGGTGACATGGTGATCAATTGGCCGCATACACCACTCGGCACACGAGGAGACATTTACATAAAGGTGACTGGATCAATTCGTTCCATCGTTCGAATAGCTCTAGGGTGTCTCTAAAACTAAAGAAATCAACCCGCCCATCCCAATCCGTCTATATGCAGAACGCCTCTACAGATACCCTTCATTCCTTCTAAAAGCCCGGAGAGGGCCCAGGGTTATCTTGACTCTATCGCTTTCTTCTCCCTCGTGTCAACCTACTACTGCTGGTGGTGGTGCTGCTCTCTTGCCCACTCACCAAGCATCCCAAATACCATTGCAATCAAATCAAACCCATCAAAATCACTTTTTTCCCGGCAGATCGTCTAGACAAAAAGAGGGGGCATTTCATCATATTACCGTCGCAAAGGAAAGCATTCTTACTCCTCATCGTCCGTGTCGGGAGGGTGGGGCGTGCCCTTGGGGCTGTTGAGCCACTCAATGTGACGCAGACGGCGACGAACCTCCTGCTCCTTGAGCTCCTTCTTGGTCTTCTTCTTCTTCTTGCGGGCCTTGAACTTGAGCGGTTCCTCGGCGTCCGAGTTGACAGTGCTGTTGACGGCGGACGAGGCGGCGGTGGAGGCGACAGTACTGGGGACGCCGCTGGCGGGGGCGCTGCTGTCCTCGAAGGAGCCGAGGTTGATGGCGGCGTTGCCCTTGAGGGCGACGCGGCCGTCGTTGACGTGCCACTGCTCGGAGCACAGGGCGCCGACGAACTCTTCGTTGTGGGAAATGAGGATGACACCGCCCTTGAACTCGCGGATGGCGACGGCGAGACCGCCGAGGGAGTCGCGGTCCAAGAAGTTGGTCGGCTCGTCGAGGACGAGCAAGTGGGGGTTGTTCCACATGGCACCGGCGATGACGACCTTGACCTTTTGGCCTCCAGAGAGGGAGCCGATCTCGTTGTGGTTGGCAATCTCGGGGTCGAGGCCGAGGTCCTCAAAGTGCTTGGAGATGACGGTGGGCTGGAGCTCACGGTAACCGAGACCCTCACGGGAAGCCTCGTGGTCGTCGAACTCCTGGACGAGCTTGTCAAAGCCCCACTCGATAAGCGTCTCACGGGAGACCTGGGCGTTGTACTTGGGGAGCCAGCCGCGCCATTTGCTGTTGGGTGTTAGTCTCGAACAGGGATAACGGAAACGTTATCGAGATTACTTACACTTCGTACTGGAAGGTCTTCTTGTACTTCTGACGACCGACGAGAGCCTCAATTTGACGCTCAGACTTGCCGTCCTTCAGGTCGATCAGCTTGTCCATCTGGGCCTTGTCCTTGTCGGAGAGGATGCGAGTCTGCTTGAGGAAGACTTCACGGTCGTCACCGTTGGCGTAACGCCACTGCAGGTACTGGTTGGGGGTCTTCTCGAGATGCATTTCGACGTGCTCAAGAGCGTGCTGCTTGATGTAGCCGATACGCAGGTTAGGGTGCTTCTCGACCCTGCCGGTTGTGGGAATGACTTCGCCAGTCAAGATCTTGATGAGGGTAGACTTGCCCGCACCGTTAGGTCCGATGATGGCCACACGGGAAGACAGGGTGAGCTGGCAGGTCACCTCCTGCAGAGAAGGCTTGGGTGCCTTGGGGTACTGGTAGGAGACGTTGCTCATGCGGATGATGGCACGGGTGTTGGACTTGACACCAGTCAGGATACCAGGGGGCGGGAACTTGAACTGGACCATGGAGGCAGAGAGCGTGTAGTAGCTCTTGGCCTCGGGACGGAGCTTGACGAAGTTGGCCAGGTTACCCTTGTAGCAGGCGAGCTTCTTGTTTGGCTCGTAGTGGTAGATGTCGGTGGTGACGTTGTCGAGAAAGCCAGAGTCGTGGGACACGATCAAACTGGTGATATCGGGGTGAGTCTTGAGGTAGGTCTCGAGCCAGGCAATGTTGGCAACATCCAAGTGGTTAGTAGGTTCGTCCAGCAACAGGACATCGGCGCCCTTCAGCATAGCACGGGCCAAAGCCAACTTCATCTTCCAACCACCAGAGAGCGAGCCGACCTTGTGAGACTGACGGCCGTCAGGACCATCAGTGAAGCCGAACTCTGCGAGAACCTCGATAACCTTGTCGCGACCGCGGGCTTCGATCTCGGGGTCCTTCAGGACGAAGTCCAGAATGCTAATATCAGCATCTTCACCCTGGTTGTGCTCAACGTAGATGGTACGAAGGACATCCTGAGGGGGGAATCCCTCAAGCTTGCCGTTGGCAATACTGCGCATGAGCGTAGACTTGCCAGCACCGTTGCGGCCGCAAAGACCGTAACGGTGGCCCTTGAGGAGTCTGAGGTTGGCGTGCGAAAGCAGCAGCATACCACCGTAGGCGAGAGAGAAGTGGGCGTTGACGATCTCGGTCTCGCCATCGTCCTCCTTCTCGGGAACACCAAACTTGCGCTCGTCCTCCTCGACGTAGTGTTTCTGAACGGCATCGGCGACGGTGGTGTGAGCGTCGGCGGTCTGCATCAAAGACTGAAGGTAGGGAGCAATTCTGGCGGAAATGCGTCTGACGAAGCGGTGGTTGACATCCTCGGCGACTTGGTCGCAGATGTAGGGACGAGCAATCTTGTAGACGTCGAGGTGGCCGGCCAAGCCGCCGTTCTTCTTAATCTCGGCATCGAGGATCTTGGAGACGTCATCACCAGAGACACGCTCGGTGACGTCCTTGTCGTCACCCATAGCCTTCTCAATGACATCCAGAGCTCTCTTAGCAAGCTCGCGAACCTCGGGAAGAGAAGCGCGGTCGTAAACACCCTTGACACCAGGCTGGAGCTTGGGCAAGAAAGTGCGAGCCTCGATGGGGTCGTGGACGAGCTTGGTCAGGTTCTCAACAACGACGACGGTCTGGCGCAGAACCTCCTGGGCGGTGGTGGGAGTGTTGAGAGATCGCTCGAGGAGAGGAGTCAAAAGTGCCAGAACTGGAGAGGTGACGACGGCAACAAAGGTGGTCATGGACAGAGCATGAATGGCCTTGCGCAGGGACTCGGTGGAAGGGTGGTGCATGCTTTCGATCAGGAGGGGGATGCGAGGTGCGACGTCGTCGTTTTGCAGCAGACCAGTGAGCGCAGTCATGGTCAGGACGGCTTGCTTCTCGACCTCGGCCTTGAGGTCGTGCATTCCCGCCTCGACGAGAGGGATGAGGCCAGCCAGCTTGGTTCCCATGGTCTCGCGCATGACATCCTCGACTTCGGCCTGCTCCTCGGTAGAGCCGACGGTCTGAACGGCCTTCTCAGCCATCTTCTGGAGCATCTTGAAGGCCTGGGCAGTTCCCTGCCACTTTCCGGTCTTCTTGCTGAGGTAGGCGATGAGCGCAGGCAAGAGGCCGACGACGAGAGCCTCGGGGCTCAGGTTGTTGAAAAGTGCGTCCAGGGCGTACTGGGCAGACTCGCGGACGACGGAGCCCTTGTCGGACAAAGCGTCGAGGGAGACAGCGACCATACCGCCATCCTGCAGCAGGAAGACGACCTCGCTCAAGGGAGACTTGGGAGGCAGACGCTCGAAGAGAGCGCCGAGGAGGTTCTGGGCAGACTCGCGGATCTGGCCAGACTTCTTGTTGGCGGCGGCCTTCTTGATCTCGGCGAGAATGCCATATTGCTGCAGACCCAGGTATCCGACGCTGTTGTTCAGGACTTCGCAGAGACCGTAGGCGGCATCGACAGAGGCAGCAGAAGTGGCGGAGTTGAAGATGGAGTGCACAAAGGCGTTGATCTCGTCCTGCGTGGGCGGAGGGGCAGCGCCCGTGGCCACGACGGTCATGGTCGCTTCGTTTTTCTTATTGCGATAAGGGCGGGGTTGAAGGATCGGAGGGGTCGAAGGTGACGAGAGAGAGAGGAGAGGGGGGGATGTCGACACGGCGAAGAGAGCGAAAAGAAGGCCTCGCTTCTGCTGCTGACAACGAAGTGAGGGAGTGAAATTTTCGAAAGGCTCTCTCGTCTGTCCTCTCTCTCCTTGGGGACTCGGAGTTGTGTGGTGCAGTCAGCAAGAACCGTAGCCTCTTGTCGCAACACAATAATTTTTTTTTAGATTGGGCGTACGTCCGGGCGCGGTTTTTTCCCCCCTCCCTCTTTGTCCTTATCCACCAAGCAGAATCGCATCCTTGGGCCATGTGAAAAATTTCCTTATCCAGGTCCCTATCAGAAGTATATGATTGGCTCGTCTGTTTCGGTGGACCCATCCTCCGTCATGATACGTACCTCTGTGCTCCGTACCTCATCTTTTTCGCTCCGCCGCCAGTGCCTCTTGATGCCCGAATTACCAATCCACGGTTATCGGTATTGTTTTGCTGATAGCCCGGCAATTGCCAGGCCTGTATGATGGGACCAGAGGGGTATTTTTCTTCATCAATGTCGGGCTTATGGGTAGGGCTTAGTCTTGTAAACTCCACTCGACCCTCCAAACTCCGTCTGAGTGCCATCACCAGAAGAGGCAGCTGAAACATCAAAGTCTTTGTGTGGCGGACGTCTACCGTACCAGTCGACTAACAACTCTCAATATGTGATCTGAATGAAGTTTACTACAATCAGAGTCTTGACTAGGAAATTTTCTCAAGTAGGAAAATGTACTTTTCGTCGATTAAATGCAGATCTTTTGGGCTCTGATGTTTGCAACACTTGTCTCGAATGGAAGTGATTAGTGTCTTTGTGTCCATATGAGATGGCGCCTTTGAAGTCCTCTCGCCCACTCAGCTTTTCCGAGCAGGATTTGTGCCGAGAAAAAGGCAAGCTCGGATCTTCAAGGGAAGGAAAATCCCAAAACCTCAGGATTTCGAATGGCGCAAGCTCCCATAGTCTGTGGACCATAAGTTGTGGCGCATGATGAAGTTCGACAAAGTTCAATGTGAGCATCATTCGGACGGTGTATAATATAGCTGTTCTTTTGACGCCTAGCCGAAGTGAGGCTGAGGAGTTTGCACAGAGCCTGCGTCAAGGCCTACAGGCGGCCCAAGAACCTGATTTTTCGCATCGGACTTGAGATCCCGAATGTCTTCTTCATGGGGTTTTCATGGGGTTTTCGGGAGTCGCGATTGGCTTGAGGTGGCTGGTGGATGGAATGCTTTGTCAATCGACAAGAATTGAGAGGCCTTCCTCGGTTATTGTTTGCGCTTCCCATCATTTTGGTCTAGTTGAGACACAATGTCTTTGATGTCGGCCAAGTAAGGCCGCATTCCCTCCTTTCTTTTTTACTTCCAGTCTCACCGTAGCAATTTCGGGCTTCGATATCTGGTGATTATTGACCTAGCACGGCTTCAAGTTGACGAGAGTTGTTCAGGTGATTAATCAGAACCGTCGGCAATGAGTCCTTCGTTGACAGTGGGTATTCTGGTTCGGTATCGGATCGTGAGACACCTTACCTTACCTTACCTTACATGAAGAACGGAAAATCTTCGGGCGACAAGGCAATGGACGAAGCCAATTCATCACTGAGAAGGTATATTGTACTATATCGTACAGGCGGTGAAAGGGGATTCTGAGGCGTTGAATGGGTGAATCTCGCACTCTCTTCTACCCAGGGCACCCTCAGGCACGCTAGGCCCGTGCTGCCGAGGTCCCGCGCCAATCAGCGGAGACGGGAACGCCACTAAGCCACTCAGTGGGCGCTGATGTTCGCCATGTTCCTGGGGGTCCTTCCAGAGAGAGTCTCCCGCTGGACGTCACTCGCGACAGGGGTTGGCGGCCCAAGCGGGGGATGCCCAGCTGGTGTTTCCCCCCCACTGTTTCAACCCGGAATCGACCAAGTCCCAGGTCCAGCTGGGGGGTCGAGGCGAGGCGAGGTCCCTGGGGAGGGGAGGCGTGCCTGGTGTGCTGTGCTGTGCTGCAATCCGGCAGCACTGAAGGCTAAATAGACAAGAGCACCACGCGCTGCGGCAGCTGCAAACCGAAACTCAAGAGAACAGACACCCGGCGCCCGTCCCCGTTCCTGGCTTCTTTTTGTCATTCTCTCGCTGCAGCCACACTTGATCCGTGTCGGAAGAGCAAGAGCTGCTTGTTTCTGATCTGCTTCTCTCATACAACCGAACAGACTCCGATCCTTCATTGTCTTTGTGTGTATATTGGGTTGCCACTGTTGTCTCGAGCACAACACCCTGTCAATTCGTGGGCATTGAGCAATGGTCCGTCAGTCGTGAAGCACTGCCAGATCACGACGAACCTGTCCCCAGACACGACCTGAAAGTGTCGCTTTCCCGTAAACGAACGACTGTCCTTTGGATTCTGCTCGACCAAACTTCGTGTTGAAGTCCCTTGCCATCCACGATGGATCCTAGCAAGGAGGGGCTCCTCAACGAGGAGAAGGGCCGCCGCTCCTACGAATCCGACGATGCCTCCGACATCGACGCGACCGACTACCTCGCCCACGATACCCAGAAGCAGTCCGCCTTCCCCAAACCCGCCTTCCTGTCCGGTCGACGGACCGGCGTCATCAATGCCATCAAAAACTGCTTCCGTGGCCGCTCGAAGCTATGTTGGCTGTTCGCGGGCGTCGTGCTCGTCATGTGGGTGGTCATTAGCGCTGGAGGAGCCGTCATGTACAAGAAATTCAAGGGGCCTCCCCCTACCGGCCTGTCACCGCCGTGGTACCCGGCACCAAAGGGTGGAATATCAAAGAATTGGGCCGAGAGCTACAAGAAGGCGAGCGAAATGGTCGCCAAGATGACACTGCCAGAGAAGGTTAATGTCACCACCGGAACTGGCTGGATGATGGGCCTTGCTGTCGGCACCACTGGCCCGGCTGTCCACGTTGGCTTCCCTCAACTTCAGCTGCAGGATGGGCCCCTCGGTCTCCGCTTTGCTGATAATGCAACTGCTTTCCCCGCGGGTATCACCGTTGGTGCTACGTGGAACAAAGATCTGATGTACGAGCGCGGCAAGGCGCATGGCGAGGAAGCCCGGGGCAAGGGAATCAACGTTCTACTGGGCCCATGTGTCGGCCCTCTCGGTCGCCTGCCGGCCGGTGGTCGCAACTGGGAAGGCTTTGGCTCCGACCCCTACCTGCAAGGCATTGCTGCAGCCCAAACCATTAAGGGCATCCAAGAGGAGGGTGTCATTGCCACGATTAAGCATTTTGTCGCCAACGAGCAAGAACACTTCCGCCAGAGCTGGGAGTGGGGTCTTCCCAACGCCATCTCGAGCAACATCGACGAACGAACCCTTCACGAGCTTTATGTTTGGCCATTCTTGGATGCTGTCAAGGCTGGTGTTGCCAGTGTCATGTGCTCCTATAATCAAGTCAACAACTCGTACGCCTGCGGTAACTCCAAGCTTCTCAACGGTATCTTGAAGGACGAGATGGGTTTCCAAGGCTTCGTGCAGAGTGACTGGTTGGCACAGGTAAGGATTATGCCGCTGTTATTGGACAATTATACGAACAGTCGCTGACACTGATGTAGCGCTCTGGTGTGGGCAGCGCTCTGGCAGGCCTGGACATGTCTATGCCCGGCGACGGACTCTTTTGGGCAGATGGAAAGTCTCTGTGGGGATCCGAACTGACCAAGGCGGTATTGAATGGGTCGGTACCTATCGACAGACTCGATGACATGGTTGTGCGAATCGTTGCCTCGTGGTACCAGATGGGCCAGGACGATAAGAAGAAGTTCCCCAACGAGCTTCCCAACTTCTCCTCGTGGACCGACGACAAGATGGGAGTGCTCGCTCCAGGAAGCAAGACACCACAGAAAGAGGTCGAGGTAAATAAGTACGTGAACGTCCAGGGTAACCATTCCGACATCGCCCGTCGGGTTGCCGCCGAGGGCATTGTCTTGCTCAAGAACAAGGACGTGCTGCCGATCAGCAGAGACGGTTTCATCGACGCCAAGCGCAGACGCGGCGAAAAGCGCCACGAAGGAAAGTTGAAGATCGGCATCTTTGGCGAGGACGCAGGCCCTGGGAAGGGGCCCAACTACTGCAAAGACCGCGCTTGCAACCAAGGCACTCTGGGCTCTGGATGGGGCAGCGGTGCCGTCGAGTTCCCGTACCTCGTGCCGCCTGTCGAGGCGCTCAAGAAGGGCTTCAAGGGTGAGAAGGTCGAGCTCTCTGAGTACCTCACCAACTCGCTCCCTTACAAGAAGGACCCATCCATCTTGAACGACAAGGATGTATGCATCGTTTTTGCAAACGCCGATGCGGGTGAAGGTTTTGTCTCTTGGTCTGGAGTTAGCGGCGACCGCAATGATCTCAAGTTGCAGAAGGGCGGCGATGATCTCATTCTCCAGGTTGCAGACAACTGCGGTAAGAGTGAAGGCAACAGTTTCGGCGGCGACACCGTCGTGGTCATTCACTCCGTCGGGCCCGTCGAGATGGAGCGCTGGATCGAGCACCCTGGAGTCAAGGCTGTGCTGTATGCAAACCTTCCCGGGCAGGAGAGTGGAAATGCTCTCGCGGATGTAATCTTTGGCGATGTCAACCCTAGCGGCAAGCTGCCGTACACAATTGCCAAATCGCTCAAGGACTACGGAGCTGCTGGGCAGATTCTGTATCTGCCCAACGGCGTCGTGCCGCAGCAAGATTTTTCTGAGGGCCTGTACATCGACTACCGCCACTTCGACAAGTTTGAGATCGAGCCCCGCTTCGAGTTTGGATTCGGTTTGTCGTACACGAGCTTCGCCTTCTCTAACGTCGTCGTTGAGGAGGTGAAGCCCAAATCCAAGCTGCCCGCCCCTCGTCCAGCCCCAGCCGCCGAGCCGCCGAAGTTCAGTGAGAAGCTGCCCGATCCTAAGGAGGCGCTGTTTCCTAGCGGATTCAACAAGCTCGACAAGTATGTGTACCCGTATTTGGAATCGACAGACGACGTTGTGAAGGAGCCGTACCCTTATCCCGATGGATACGACACCAAGCAACCTCTTTCCGGAGCGGGAGGAGAGGAAGGCGGAAACCCGGACCTCTGGGAGACGTATGTCACTGTCAAGGCCGATGTGACCAACAGCGGTGCTCGTGCCGGCAAGGTCGTCCCGCAGCTTTACCTCGCGTATCCTAAGAATGTCCAAGGCATCGACTTTCCAGTCAAGGTCCTCCGTGGCTTCGACAAATTTAACCTCGAAAAGGGCGAGAAGAAGACGGTCACATTCAACCTCACGCGCCGCGATCTCAGCTACTGGGACGTACATGAGCAAAACTGGGTCATGGTGACGAGCGGGCAGTACTCCTTCCTGGTCGGCGAGAGCTCACGGCAGCTGTCGAATGTTGCAAGCTGGTGATGAGGAGACGACTTCGCTGGTAAGAAGTCGTGTACATTTATGAGATGGAATGAAAAACAAAACGATTTGGGTGCATTTCTCTTGGGATAAGGTTGTTCACTTCATGGCACTGGCAAATGTGCCCACAACATGTCTATGCATCAGTATGTGTAGAGGCGAATAGAGCCAATTCGATTGTTCACTGTCTATGATGTCTGCGTTCCTGACTTTTCGTCTGAAGTTCTATCCTTGGGAGACACCATCCTGCGTGGTCGGTGTCTTTCGCTTCTCCTTGAGAAACCTGGTGCGTAGCTGACCAAGCTGGCTCACTTGCGGGAACCGGGCGGGGGACCCTCACGCACACCGCACATGTACTCGGAGCAGATGAAGCCGTCTCTGTTGCCGAGGTAGCGGTCTGCGACGTGTGTGTGTCAGTAGGTGTTGCCAGGCAGACATGAGGCGGGGAGAGAAAGGGAAGGGAAAGGGAAAGGGAAGGACACTCACTCAGATCGATGCTGGTGGTCTGGTAATCGCCCTGGTTGTCCTTGCACTCGCACTGGAGGTAGCTGGTGGTGTGGGCGCGGCGCTTGCACTTGTCGCACGAGGAGGAGAAGTAGCCCTCGCGCTGGTAGACGAGGCGGCCGCCGACGTTGCCGAGCATGTGGTCGAGGCCGATGCGGGACCAGTAGAGGGTGCCGCGGCCGCGAGCGCGGCAGTTGGCCCAGAGGACGTTGTTGGCGTCCCAGACCTGCCAGGCGGAGCAGGTTTTGATGAAGCCGGCGGCGGGGTCGGAGGCCGGGGTGAGGTTGCTGTCGTCGTCGGTGCCGTTGGGGTTGTTGTCGAGGGGGGAGCGGGGGCTGGTGGCGGTGATGTCGACGACGGTGATGTCGGGGGTGGTGTGGGTGATGGTCGAGTTGGGGCTGGCGAGGGCGACGTTTGTGGCGGAGGGCGAGGAGGGGGTGAGAGTCTTGGAGAGGATGGTCTTGGAGAGGCCAGTCTTGGGGATGTTGGTCTTGGAGATGGTGGCCTTGAGGCTGGCGATCTTGGCCTGGTAACTGATCCTCTTGGAGGCAAGGTCGGTGGGGAGCTCCCAGATGTTGCGGATGAAGTGAGTGGTGTTGGCAAGATGGGTGCTCTTAATTGGGGCGGGGACCGTGGCGGTGGTCGTGATGGTTGTCTTGATGACGGTGGTCTTCAGGCCACTGGCGCCATTGGTGATGGAGGTATCACCCGCGTTGATGAGAAGGGGAAGTCCTCCAAGGAGGCAGATGGCGACGGCGTGGAGGTTCATCTTGACCATGAGATGATCCTGTAGTGAGGTTGGGTTTGTGTTTGTGTTTTTGTTGGGGAGGGGTTCACTTCCGTCCAGGCTTTTGTGAAAACCTGTGGTGTTGTGGTGAGGTTTATTTTAAGGCGAAGGGAGGGCAAAAGAAGAGGTACCTTTTGTAGAGGTGGAAGTGCTTTGAAAACCCTGTCTTTTGTGAAGGTGAGATTATTGTATCTTGAAGAGGTAGGAACGTCCTTGGGATGAAGAAGAATAACGAAGAGAGTAGTAAGTGTGAGACCGCCCGCCTAGAGGGTGAAGAGTTTTCACGCAAGGTGAATAATTTACAATCCAGCCT
Source organism: Colletotrichum theobromicola (assembly GCA_014705045.1). Lineage (NCBI taxonomy): Eukaryota > Fungi > Ascomycota > Sordariomycetes > Glomerellales > Glomerellaceae > Colletotrichum > Colletotrichum theobromicola. The sequence goes on along the minus strand of JABGLZ010000845.1, from coordinate 33,760 downwards.
GCAGTAAACCGGACTCAGAAGGAAGGAGGTCGTCAAAGTCTGCTGCTCTTTCCACTTCTGACTATGGTTCGTCTCAACTAGTTGCGATATCTTATTATCCATTACTTCGTCCTACCTTTCCTCTTCTTACCCCTATTCTTCACCAGTTGTGAAGCAAAACACCACAACCAAACCACCACCTAAAGCCACCTAAAACACCACCCACAATGCTTAAGCTCATATTTCCAGGCATCCTACTTGCCTTTGGCATCTCCAAGGTTGCTGAGGCCGGTTTCCTCGACGATGGCTGTGGCTACCTCAACGACGGCCCTCAGTTCGACCTCCGGGACGACGGCAGTATTACTACCTACTGCAACGAGAAGATCTGCGGCGCGAATTCATTCAGCGTCATCAACCTGAACGACTGCATCTCCAACATCCTCGGCGACCTAGAGATCAAGCCTGAGCACCACAAGACGTGAGTACTCCCCTTGTCATCTGCTAAATTCCCCGGCAGTACGCCCCTGCCAACCAAGTGCCAGAAGACTGAAGGGTACACAGGGGCGACTTCTGGAAGACGTGCAAGGACTGTGGCGCCGACAGCTGGGACGGCCTCAAGTGCCAGTGCAAGACTCTCGACGGCACGTACAAGGAGACCCATATCAACCTCAGTAAGTGATATACAGTCTTCTCCTGAACGGGAGTCGGCCTTTTGCTGATGGAACTACTAGACGAGGTTCTCGACAACTGGAATGGCTACCTCAGCTGCGGCGGCGGTATCTCAGACTGCAACCGCATCAAGTGGGCTTGCAAGCCTCAGGACTGGTGGCCCGAGGGCGCGCCTCCCAAGATCTACACTACGGACTGCGACATATGGTCCTAGACCTTGCAAGGAATCTGCAAACCCTCTTCTCAACAGGGATTATACGGAGTGGCTCTGGACTGGCAGTTGATTAAATGCTCATCTTGGAGAAAAGCGGATGGCAAATTGGGAAAGGCGTTTTAGACCTGGCTTATCCGTGGGGCAAAGTTGGCTTTGGCTTTTGGGTGAAGCTTGGAAGGCATCATGATAAGCGCAGTTCATTCGTGCTTCTGGTATTCTTAGATAATAGACACTGGCGTTCCGTCAAGAATTTGCCAATTTTCACCTGCGTCGCCGAGAGCGAAGAGAAGCACGAGTCCTATTCCCGAAAGAGAGTCGTTGTGCGACAGAGGCCTCTCAGTTTCGGCCGTAGTGATGTCAGTGAAGCCATTCTGAAAGTACCGGCGCTCTCCGGAGGTTGTCAGCCAGACTGCGGCGACCGGATCTTTTGGACTGAGGTAAGCGGCGGAGAAATGACATGTTTTCGACGGCGATCGTCGACCTTCAACTCTCGTCGGCTCCCCGAGCGGAGTTGCCCGACGACGATAGGCGACAGCTCGACTGCAGTCAGACGCAATTTCTCTTGCAAGTAGTAGGCGCCCACGTGACGAGAGAGGCGAGTGAGCTCACGTTACACACCGGTTGGGGGATGTGGGGGCCAGAACAAAAGACAAGACGCTGGAGAAGTGATGAGATTCAAAAGTTCTGGCTTACGGATCGTGGTGCATAATGCCGAGTGCTGACATAGCGCTGGCCGGTGTGCTGGTGGATATCAACGTATTCTGCCTGCCAAGTGAATACATGCAACGGGTTAGGAAGGTGGGTTTTTGCCGTAGTTCCTAACTGCAGCAAGCCAGATTCGAATTCTAGATGGGTGGTGTAAGATGTGGGTGAAGCGCCAGAGACGCGATATGCTCGTTTCGTATTCTGCCCTACAACGACGCTGTTCAGTAAACAGACCTCGGCAAAGGGGGTGGGTACCTTAGTAACAGCCATTAGATTCGCGGCAGCTAAGCGCCCTGTAAACCAACGAGGAAAGAAAACTTCGTCTCGCCGTGCACGGTTGAGGAATGATACCGGATCTAGACCGTTGAATCGGAGAGATATTCCTGTCCCTGCCGGATTTCGAGGAACCGGGGGGGCTGAGGCCGAACCTTGAGCCACTTTTCTCGGGGCAAGCCACATCCGGCAACCAATGGCATGGTTCATGCTCGGACTTGCAATGGCCTCTGATTGGAGTCCCAAACGGGAAGAGCTTCTTTAGTGGAGACTCTCTGGCGAGGAAGGGTACGTATCTGACGCAGACCGTGGCGCAGTTGCATCCAAGTCCGGGACCTGCCTTGTTTCAGTGGTCCTCCCATGAGTCCCATCCCGCTGTGTCTTTCCGTCTTTCCACTCTTTTTAGGCTCCCGCACCTTGTTCCGCGCGCTTGTTTCCTTTCAATTGCTGCCATTTGCTGAATCCAGTTATTGTGAGGGCTTCCATCTGTATTCTCTTCTTCCCGCGTACCGCAGCAAACCACACCGCCGACACCACCACGCTCGCGCTTAGAATCCCACTCCCACTTCTTGGCCAAACACGGCTCCTCCGCTGGTTCAACGGCTACGGCGCTTGTTCGGGCCTTGTGACCCTTCACGGATCGTGGATCACATACCATCCGGAGTTGAGAGCGAGTCTGCCTCGCCAAATTTCGACACGAGCTTGCTGAATCCACCGCAATGCCTCACCCTTGCATTGATATCGCCAAACTCTACTCGACTCCACTCTACCCGACCCAGCTTCAGTCGGTGCTGACGTTCCTTTCCCGGGAGCCATACCTGAGTACGGATACCATGAGTCCAACATGATCTGCGAGCGGGCCTAGGTCCGTGATCGACCGGCCCAATCTGATGATCGATCTGCCATTCAGGCGTGTCATCAAGTCTCGGCTGCAACAGCCTCACATTCAGCACCACGTTTTCACCAACCGAGAGACAGCTTGCTGGAAATATCATTGGCCATTGTTCTGACGCACCGCCGGGACGCCGCAGGTCACTCCAGGCCGTGCATGAGTTGAGAGTCACATCATTCCTGTTCCTGTCATCAGCCTTTTGGTATGGCAACACAACACCATCAGATGCCCGATCTGGCCCTGCTGCTGTCAATCGGAAGGGTGACAGCATTTTCCCACGCCCTGGACGACTTCCAGCAACTAGCAGTACGAGCCGAGGCCAAAAGTCCGAAGTCAGTCATGCCAGGTGTGGGACAGCTGATATCCAAACTGGCCAGCCTGCGGTCTCATCGGCAACACCACCACCCTTCAGCCCTACCGCATCCTCCCCGCATATGCAAGCCAAGGACACCCCGTCACTTGGGGAATTGGGATGACATATCCCGCGGGAACATGACTTGCGTTTTTCGGACGACACTGTCACAAACAGCGAGCCGGTATCCTACTGAGTTTTGCAACACGATCGATCAACCTTCTGAACACGACCCTCGTCAGTGATCGCCGACCTCCGCGCCGTCGTCATTGCGGGCCTTCTCCGCTGTTCCGTTTCGTCGCCGCTCCAATCCCGGCTGTCCGCGGCGTAAACTCCGACGGTTGAACTCGCGTCTGCTTGCCACTGCCTGAACACCGCTCAAACCTCGTGTCTGCACGATGGATGCAAATCTCCATGGTTGACCTTAAGTCCAGTTCGATAAGATTGTTTCATATGCCATCATGATTCGGACCTACGGGCTGCCAAGGGCAAAATTCCTGGTCGTGTCAGCTGCAGAGCTACGGTCTGGTCTTGCTGCAGTGCATTGCGTCCTACACCGGCCACCTAATCCGCAATGCTCACATCCATCTGCAGAAATCTCCAAAGTCTATGGATCAATCAGGGTCTGAAGATGGCTGGTCGTGAGCGACCGTTGCGCCCATGACACGGACTTGACCACCCGCTAAAATCTCACCTGCCACATCGCCTTTCACTTGGGACCCAACGACGAGCTGTTTCGTGCTGACCTCGTCCCGGTGCACCCTATCAACTATGAGCCATCGTAACGTCTGCCTGTAGGGCTGCATCGCATACCCTTGCACGCGGTCTGTCGCACCCCAGGACATGCATCATGGCTGCCCACCCGTCCCGGCAGCTGGGTTTCGCACGACCACGATCTGATCGTCATTGCCCAGGGTGGCTCCCGGAAACCCGCAAAGACAAAAATATGTTTCCTTTGTAAGCATGTATTCGGCCGAGCACTGGTTGTGTTTCTACCAATCGTCGGCTCGTATTGCTTCTTCTCTCGTCGCTCTACAGAGGCCGCACCCCCCTTGTCGTCCCGACCTTGACATCCGAACATGCTCAGAACTCACTCCAATCTATCCACAGCCGGTTTTCTGGGACGGCATCGGCTTGGGGTCTGAGGGTTGCTGGCCACCCGTTTGGGTGTTCCTTGTCCAAGCCCGTCTTAGCTCGTGGCTCAACTTCGTCGACCTTCGCCATACTCTACCTTCGGGAGCCATGCAATCAGCCCCATCCCCAGCCCCGTTACACAGACTTGGACTGTCATGTATCCCACGTTTAGAGCCTCGGAGTTCGCACTCCCACGACTGGCGCGATGTTACGGGCGAGCACGTGTGGCTTAGACTTCCCGCTCCCGTCTTCCGTTTACTCACGGACGTGTGTTATGTTTAAACTGTCATCTTTTTGTTTTTCAAACAATCATAATCGCCATATATTTGACCATACAGAGCGTCTCTGATAATCATAGTCAGCCACCTTGGCATTCATTGCATGGCAACCTCTCGGTGTTACTCACACATGAACCTCCCACTTCTGACTGAAGCTCAAGGGTGGCTCTGCGAATGCATGTTCACATCATCGTCATACGCTCTCTCCGTCTACATTCGTTTCGGACATCACTCAACCAACTGCGGACACCAATCTTACAATTCTGGCGGCTATCTCCAATCTTCTTTGAGCACCGACGTCACTCGGCATAGAGCTTCGTTAGCCGGAAAGACCCCTGGCTGCCTCCTTTGGCCGACCTGAACACTCTCTGAACAGCTTCTTGGAGCTGAAAGCCTGCCGTGATGAGCCCGACACCCGAACAAGCATCGGAGCTGGATATATCATCGAGCTCGCCCGACTTCAAGTCCTGGTCTCGAAGCAGCAGCATCACCAGCAGACACACAAACATCACCGAAGCCAACGACTCACTCGAAGACGCCGAGTTCACAGTCCAAGACATCCTGTCTTCCTTCTCATCATCCCGCATCACTCAGAAGGCTCGTTCTTCCCGCACACCATCAGTCATGTCTTCATCACGATCTGGTCGTTCAGGAGGTTCATCCAGCCACCGCAGCTACAAGAGTAGCAAGAAGCCGAGGGCGGTCCAAGTCAGTGAAGGCCTCTTCTTTGTACTATCGCCCCGTCCTGTCCCCACTCATCTTTCCCGCTCTACTTCATCGGACACCAAACACTCTCTTCATGATCTCTGCATATGCGCCTCATTATCTGAGACATCATACTGACCGAAACACACAGCGTTCCGTCCAGCAACTCATCGAGTCGCTCGAAACCCACCGGGTCAACACCCTCACAGAGCTCTGCCGGATCGAGCGCGTGGCCGCAACCTGCGAGAACGAAGAGGACGCGGTTGCCTTCCAGGGCCCCATGACGGCGGCCTGGGACTACTACGTCAACAGCAACCAACTCCTGAGCGAGCTGCGTGGGATGACACGCAGCTACCCGATCTGCAGCGACATCCTCTACGACGCCCACGTCCGCGTGCGCAGCGACCCGAACTCGAACAAGAGCTGGAACCTTGCGTGGCTCTGCTTGACCAAGATCCAGGAAGAGTACGTGGACTGACCTGACACATCTCTCAGGACCGAGAGCTTTCGGAGCTGACGCAACTTGCAGTGGCCTAGTCGACGGATACGCCGGCGTCGAGGCCGTGAAGCCTGAGATGTGGGGAGGTCGGGAGCCGTCGGCGGAGGAGGCGGAACAGCTCAAGGCTTGTTTCGTGTACGAATGGAACAAGGCCTTGAGTGCCATGCTCAGGCACTGGGCCGTCGATCCGGTCTGGTACTAGAGGCCTCGGCGCCGCGCAGGTGGTGGCGCATGTGCGGCTTCGGGGATAAGAAATGACGGCGACGGTGATGATTGGTGTATGACTACTGACGGCGGCGTATTTCACGGGTTTACTGCAGCATGGGAGGACAGAAAGCGAGACATTCTTTTATTTCTTTTGAGCGACATCGGCATCAGCATCAGCATCAGCATCGGCATCGACATTGGAGAAGCGAGCGTCAGCGTCGCATTCGTGTTGCCATCTTACACCTCTCCGTCTCACGACGATTTCCAACCATGGTCTTTTCCTCTCTCTCATACTTTCTGTCTACAGCTTTTTCCTTCTTCGAGTTCCCATGGCGGGATAGCATTGGAGAGCTAAGCACAGGGCTTCTGGAAAGTCCTTAGGTTTTCATAGGTTTTAGATGAGAAGTTTCAATTTGAATCATTCTGTTTCCGGCGTACCTTTTCATTCGAATTTCAGAGATACAACACATTCCGGCGATCGTTGGACCTGCGCGCGCTTAGCCAACGGGGCGGGAGCGGATCTACCAGAACCCACCCGCCCGGCTCCGGCCCCACCGGCGATCCGTCGGCGTCCCGGATCCTTTCACCTTTACTTTGGCAGGAGCCCGTCCAAGCTGGCGGTGTCAAGACAGGGATTGCGAGCCGGATCAGGCAGCACGATTCACGCGGTTCCTTCATCCTGATTTGTACGCGCGGATTTAGATACAGCCCTGCCATGCGTCCCTCGCGGTCCCCAGTTTGAGGCTGGCCAAGACCCTGCGGATTAGAGACGAAGAAGTGCGAAGAAATAGATTGGCAGACGGGTCTAAGTACATGGGGGTCACACGGGACGGCAAGTGCCCCTGGTTGAGTGGGATGAGTGTTACCCCAAATATATCGCGCTTGGCGTTGGAGATGCCAAGAGGAGGCTTAAAGAGATACGCCGTTGGGGGTTTGACTTCATCCTCCATTTTCATCTGCGCGGTATCTTCTGGCTCAGATGCCCGGCAGGCATTTTGCGAGAGCTCTATGATTCGAGGCGCTGCTGACGTGGAGGAGGGGGCATTCTATAGGATTTCTGGCGGAGTTTTCAGACTCTCGGAGCTTGCGTCAGCGGTAATCGCCTGGCGGACTTTGTACCGCGTATCGAATTCCGTCCCCGTTCAAATGAGAAAGTTTTGAATGAGAAGTTTCGGTCTCATGGAGGAAGTTGTGGTTATCGACGCCGCAGCACGTCGGTCCTGTAGTCATGGCTGTCTATCCTTTAGTTTCTCCCTTGTGTCCCCATGCAGCCGCCGTTGTGACCGTATTTTTGTCATTGCCGTTATTATGGTCCTTGTTCATCTACATCACAGCTGTCAAAACCAACATGGACCATTTCATTCCGCAAGGTTGCCGAACATTTGAGACGGGGGGTGGCATATCACATTGTCAATGAAGTAAATTTTTCCAAGTCATGACACATTAGTCAAATCTCATTACCGATACTACAAATTTCTCCACGCTAACATACAATCCCTTAGAACACATAGCGGAACGACAGGTTCTCCCTATCCGTCATGTCCTCAAACGCATGAGCGGTGTAGTCGGGAGACGCCTCCGCGACGCCAGAGGCGGCCATCTCGTCCCTCTTCTTGTTCTGCCGCGTGAGGTGGATGCGCAGCCCGATGATGATGAGGATGAGCAGGGCGTAGCAGCCGAGGTGGGTGGCGAAGGCGATGAAGTAGCGCGGGGCGTTCCAGCTGAGGAAGACCTGGGGCCCGATGGCGTTGCCGGTGGCCCAGATGATGAAGTTGAGGGCGACGGCGATCTGCTTCTTGGTCTGGCCGGCGATGTTGCGCGAGATGAGGGAGAGCGCGAGGGTCTGGGCGGACCAGAAGGAGAGGGTGATGTAGTAGCAGATGAGGAGGCCAATGTGTTGGGAGAAGGTCTTGTTGGGCAGGGTCATGAGGAGGACGGTGCCGACGACGGAGCTGGAGTGGAGTGTCTGGTTAGCAAGGTGTGGTTCCTCTACGATGGTGGTTTAGGGGTGGCAGCAGGGTGAGTGAACTTACGGAACGCAGAAGCCGAGCATGACGTAGAGGTTCTGGCCCGTCTTCTTGACAAGCCAGACGGAGCCGAGGAGCACGAAGATGATGTAGAAACCGAGGACCATGGCGAGGAGCTGCACCTCGAGGGTGCTGAAGCCGAAGCTCATGATGATGATGTTCGCAAAGGCGCCCAGGCCGGAGGTGGGCAGGGTGGTGCACAGCGCGATGAGGGCGTAGCCCCAGACCTGGGGATCAGTGAGGGCCTCGACGGCCTGCTCGCGCTTGAACTTCTTGTTCTGGATGCCGGTCTGGTTGTCCCTCACGCGCTCGACCATCTCCCTCTTCTCCTGCTCGGTGAAGCACTTGGCGCGCATGGGGGAGTCGGGCATCCAGAAGAGGACGAAGACGCCGAAGACGACAGAGATGACGCCGTAGACGAGGAAGAGCCACTGCCAGGACTTGAGGGGCCCGGTCTTGATGTGGGTGAAGCAGTAGGCGAGCAGGCCGCCGACGATCTGCTGGGCGCCGTTCATCATGTACCAGTACGTCACGCGGGAGGCCTGCTCCTCGCGGCGGTACCACAGCGAGGAGAGGATGACGAAGGCCGGCTGGCAGGCGGACTCGAAGATGCCCAGGAGGGTGCGGACGACGACGAGGCCGGTGAAGTTTGTGCAGGCGGCGTGGCTGGCGAGGACGGCGCCCCAGGCGATGATGGAGAATGAGAGGTATTTTGCGATGGGGAGGCGGGCGATCAAGTAGTTCTGCGGCCATTCTACGAACAAGATGGCCTGGGAGGGTTGTTGTTAGCTTGCCAAGTCTTGTGTGGGTTGTGTGATGTGGTAGTAGTCATCATGGCCCGGAGGGGCCTTGGCTACTGTGTATGCAGTGCGGTGAAGACTTACGATGTAGATACAGGTTGTGAGCCACGAGAACTGCTGCCCTACGAGGCCAGTGTCCTTTTGCAGTCCCATTACGGAGGCGAAGGACATTGTGCCCTTGTCGATGGCCTGGAGGAAGTAGGTGCAAATCATGACGAGTAGGATGCGGCGGTCGATCTTCTTGCGGAGTTCGTCGCTGCGCTCGCGGGAGACGGTGATGTCACCGCCGATGTATTGCGAGAGTTCGTTGTCGACATTCTCGAGGCGGGTTGCCTGCGCCTTCTCGTATGAGGGTGTGCGTTCGAGTTCGGTGAGGGTGGGCTTGGCCCCTGGGGCGTCGGTCACCTCTTGAGAGGCCATGTTGTGATGATGGTGTGTTTGGTGAGAACGACTGCACTTAAGCGCCGATACAAGGCTCAAAGCTCTGATGACTTCTTTGAAGACCTCGAAGTCACACTCTTAGATTGGGCGAAGAAAGTGAGTGAACCGAACGAAAGAAAATCCAGTCGAGATGGATGCTACCCAGTTCTATATAAGAGCAGATCAGGGTGTGGAGAATGCGGTGATGAGTGTACGAATACCTGGCCGTGGATATCACCCTTTCTTATTCGGGTCGCCTGTCAAACCCCGGATCTAACCCTCACTCTCTCCTCATTCTTACCCCAAGATTTCCTGCTGGGAGGCGCGTGTTTCCCCAGTGGGGAACAGTTCGGTCCCCCGCGAAAAGGGACGACGAGAGCGGACAGGAACCCCCACGAAGCCCGGGGAGAAGGGACGTCTGCGATTCGAGGATGGCTGGCCAGGAACTCGCGACAGCCAACAGGACGAAGGGCAGAGGTGGGTTCACTTGGGACATCATTCGACCGAGAAGGGCGGGCGACGAGGTGTGGTCTGAGTCTCACACACGCCCCTTTGGACCTTCCCAAACTCTTAACATCTGGAGAACGACACGGAAATAGGCCGCAGATTGGACGGGAGGCTTGCACAATGGTATCCATCACCTACCTGATGGGTAGGACGGCACGAGTCAAGGTTGGGGTTGGGTTGGTTGGGGAGCCCGTTGGATGGGGACCGGGGGCCCACGGGGTTGGTACGGGGTGACGGCGGGCGTGAGTGCATTCATTGCTGAAAGGCATGGTTCAGACGGTGGACACGGCTAGTTTTTGTTTCTGTTTCTGGCTGCGCGTTGCATGGATGGCGAGGCAATCCTGGCCATGGAGCGTCTACGGCTTCTGTGTTTAGATTTTGGGAGATTCGTCGCCAGTCGTAGACTCTGCGCTGAGATGGCTCACTTGAGCCGAGTTTTCTTCAATGAAGAGTGAATGAGAATGTTGGAGAGGCTCTTTTGCCAAGACGGGCGGTCTA
>JABGLZ010000845.1:0-23530 GCA_014705045.1 Colletotrichum theobromicola | reverse complement strand
GGGGGTGGTCGTCGACAGGGTATGGGATTGGCTCGGGGCGAGGGGTGCGACGGTGATGGGATCAAGACGAATTGGCCTGAAAGGGGCGTCTAGCCTAGCGTCGGCGAATGCCCGCCCGCGCCTTTGGACTTGGAAAAGCTTGATGCAGCGTGCGGCTGCCTCGGAGTGCTTGCTTGGCAGGTCGGTATTAAGCCGCATAGTGCGGTCATTTCTTGATGGCTGAACAGAACTTGGTGATAGGTCACCTGGTGAGGTGAGAGTGGTAAATCGCCGGGGACTGACTGAGCCAGGGGCTGGGGGCTGGGAGAAATGGAGGTGAACAAGGGGAGAGAGAGGCATCGATGAAAACGTTGGGAGACAATGCACTGAATTGCTGTGATGATGTCTATCTCACTACACAGGTAACAAACATGACATGGAGGAAGTGAAATACGCGTTCCAAGATAATCATGAATGAGGCACCTATGGTCTCCTTGGTAGCGTTCCTGTGTGATGTAGGGCTGTGCTGTGTTGGGGGCGGGTTTCCAGCGAACACAGTTTAAGCATTGCGAGGATGACCAGAGTTCTGGAATTGCAATTAAAGCACATTAGGTCCTCCTCCAGCGCATTTATCCGGTCTAGTTTGCTCCATCATACTCCGCTCGACTCCGCGTTGGAATTGTGCCTTGAGTCGACTTGCGTACAACGCTTTGATCAGCAGAAGTGCTGGAGACTCTCTCTCCGCAACCACAACCTGGGGGAAATGGGGGGAAGCCCGCTGTTTCCCCTCAAATCTCCTCCGTCTCCCTCCTTCTCTCCAGACCCTCTCCATCTTTTCACCGCAGACGTGAATGCGGAGATGACTTCCCCAAACCCCAGGCCGCGTGAGGCAAAAAGGGACAAAAAACAGGGGCAGTGGACAATGGCCGCCGGCGAGCCTCGTAACGGGCGAGGGCCAAACAGGGGTTATCCAGTGCGGTCTGTTGAGGTCAGGAAAGTCGCGCCAGTCAGGAAGCTGGACGGGCTCGAGGCCAAACCGCAAACGACGAGAAGAAAATCGGGGAAGACTCCACCGGCGCGGGGTAAGCTGCCCGGGGCGCGGGGGAGGAGGAACCGAGCTGGAGCCGAGTTGCAGCGTCGGTGGCCCACCCGAAGTGGGCCGGCCTCCCCCCGGTTCACCCAACCCAACCTAACCCAAACCTCAACCGGCGTCCCTTTCCTACCAACTGCGTAATCCTACAACGGGACATACCCATCCAGCGAATCCACGGAAATAACAGCTTGAGACCGTGCTTCGTGGGATCCCTCGTGCCTCTTTCTAGCTTCATGGCGCATTGAGCGGTGGGGTCCTCAAGACCGGCGAGGAACCGCAAGCACAGGACGGCGCATCTTTAAAAGTCTTGGCCCTCATACACCTCGGCCTGCATCACGCCGAACGCCTTCGCGCCCCCGGCTCACTTCGTCCACGTACCCCTGACACCTGCTGTGCTTTTTGGGCATTCCGCCGAAGCCCTGCCTCTTCATAAGGGTTTCTGTAGCCGGCGAAAAGAAGAGAGCTGGTATTAACGCCTGCTGCTCAACTCGTCCACTGTCGTCATTCTTCGCCAAACGGAACGTGAACCAGGCCGGTCGCTTCGCGAAACGCTCGAGACTGCAACTCCCGCGATTTGGATTCTCTCAACGTAAGTCGTCACCACGATTGAGAGGAGACCGCGTCCGAACCGTCCTGGGCCGGCGATCGGAGCTACCCCGCCTCACTTTGGAAAAGCCGTAAACTCGGTCACTAACTCAGTGAGCAGCAAGTCCTTTTGAAACCCGCCAGTTAATACAACAAAAAAACAAACCCTACCAAAACCGCCAAAATGCCCGCCGAGCTTCACGGCGTCAAGTCCGCCGATGTCCACAAGCAGGTCAAGCAGCTCATCCACGAGCTCGTGAACATCAAGGACACGACGGGCGAGTTCCTCATGACGCTGGCCGACGGCCGCATCATCGACACCAAGGGCTGGAACGACTGGGAGTGGACGCACGGCATCGGCCTGTACGGCATCTGGAAGTACTACGAGCTGACGGGCGACGACGAGTGCCTCAAGACCATCGAGGACTGGTTCCGCAACCGCTTCGACGAGGGCCACAAGGGCAAGAACATCAACACCATGGCCGTCTTCCTGACGCTCGCCTACGTCTACGAGAAGACGGGCAACGAGACGTACCGCCCCTGGCTCGAGAGCTGGGCCGAGTGGGCGTACCACGACCTGCCGCGCACAAAGTACGGCGGCATGCAGCACATCACCTACCTCGAGGTCAACGACCAGCAGCTGTGGGACGACACGCTGATGATGACCGTCATGCCGCTCGCCAAGATCGGCCTCGTCCTGAACCGCCCGCACTACGTCGAGGAGGCCAAGAAGCAGTTCCTCATCCACCTGCAGTACCTCTTCGACGCGCCGACGGGGCTCTTCTTCCACGGCTGGACCTTCCACGAGGGCGGCCACAACTTTGCGCGCGCCCGCTGGGCCCGCGGCAACAGCTGGGTGACCATCGTCATCCCCGAGTTCATCGAGCTGCTCAACCTCACCGGCGACGACGCCCTGCGCGCGCACCTGGTCAACACCCTCGACGCGCAGGTCAACGCGCTCGTGCCGCTGCAGGCGGAGAGCGGGCTGTGGAGGACGCTGCTCGACGTGCCCGAGGCGGAGGGGTCGTACGTCGAGGCCAGCGCCACGGCCGGGTTCGCGTACGGCATCCTCAAGGGGCAGCGCAAGAAGTACATTGGCAAGGAGTACGAGGAGACAGCCATCAAGGCCGTCAAGGCGGTGCTGGAGAACATCAGCCCCGAGGGCGAACTGCTGAACACGTCGTTCGGCACGGGTATGGGCCACGATCTGCAGCATTACAAGGACATCCCGCGGACGAGTATGCCGTACGGCCAGGCCATGGCCATGATGGCGCTGGTCGAGTTCTTGCGGGTCTACTATTGATGTAATGATACCATGCTAAAATGAAAATGAATTGAATGAGCAAATGGGCTCCCGTCTTCTGCCACGTGAGGTGATCCCGAGGCCGGGCCGGGTTCACCGGTCGGATTGCCGTGAGAACTTACGTAGTGGGCCTTGAGGACCGAAAGCCGGCCTCTTGCCAAAGGAGGCCGAAGCGCTTCTCGCGCCCAGACAGACGCGTCCAGATGGGGGTCATCGTCTTTCGGTTGATCATCTACCGACAACACCCCTCCCCGGTCTCCCGGGCTGTCCGTAAGGCACAAAGAGTTTTGCGACCCTTCATGTTGGAGCGGCAGACCCCTGGATTGGGGAAGCCTTGTCTTTGTTGACCGGGAAGTTTGTGCTACTCGGGATCATGCATCTGCAGGTCGGCCGAGCCACCGAACTTTGACATCGACGTGGTTGGCCGTTGAAGAATCCCGGAGGCGTGGTTCGCGGGGAAGAGCTCGGTCCCCTCTCCTGACAGCTTCTTAACGCAAGCCGATCATCGATGTTCGGCATACAGATTCTTAATGTGACACGGTGCAATACGGGACGGGTTCGGCATAAAATGGTGCAGATTACGAAGAGACAGGTCGGGGCATGCTGTTGAAGGATTCCAAAGGGTTTCGGTGATTCTGTCAAGATGGCACGAGGTGCCGGTTGAATACAGCCCGAGACCAGCTTGTCACGGGTTGCCATGTGGTGTTTCTCCCGTCCGAACCCGTGAGTTGTGATGCTGCTTGTCTGAGATTATATACAAGTATAGTCGCAACCACTGTGGCTTCCAAGTCGATGACAAGGTCGACTGTCTCTTGGCACGGGGTCAACTCATTCCTCAACATTGCATAATGTTGGATGGGGGTTCAACTTGGTTCTGCGAGCTCATGTGAACGAGACTTTGTCTGACCAGGCATATGCCTCATGAAACAGGATTAGTTCTCTGGCAGAGCAACAACAGATGCCGCATTATCTCTGTTTGCGTTGCCGAGTGAGCGTTGCCCATCGGTCAGGCTAGTCGCGCTCATCTCGTATTTCTCCAACAGCTTGGTCGATCACTTCAAGCAAACAGCGAGCAGCAGAAAGTCTTTGGCAAGCAGCCTGACACGGGATATCGGCGAGATTGTCCAACGCACAGCCTTGCGATAGAGCAAAATAGATAAGAGCCGGACCCTGCATAGGCCTAGTCTCGGAGGTTTTCGAACCCATAGTCAGATGTTTCGTGGTGGCGGGCGACGATGGCGTGGTGTGAGTCCGGCTCTGCCAGCACTCCATGGTCACAGGGCTCGTTCTTTAGAAGCCATCTAGCCGTGTTCCCGGCGGTCTGCGAGGTCAAATGATTGGCCCATGGCAAGGAGAGCGAACAGTTGGGGGTGACAGCGAACGGGATGGGCCAACCTATGGAAGCATTAGAATTGGGATGGTGGCCGTTGGGGGATCTGGGACGAGTGCCAGATCAGAGATCAGATCGGTGTGGCCAATGAGAGGCGCCTGATTTTGAGGGCGGACGTCATCGTATGCGCGTGATCGGGGGAGGGACAGCTGCTGAGCTGAAAGGCGGGCACGAGGTTCCAGAGTGTGGTTGATGGCGTTGATTGGCTGTTAGTGCTCAGGCACCTGTCAGCGCGGGAAGCTTAACAAAGCCTTCCCGCCTGCCACCCACATTTGTTTTGTTGCGCAGACCTTACACTGAAGAAGAGCAGTGCACGGACACGGACACGGAGCACCTGCCCCGTCGAAGCGAAGAGGAAGGAGATGAGGAAGAAAATCAGTAGGAAGAGAAAAAAAAAAGAGAAAAAATGAGGTCACCCCGGTCCGTGCTCCTTCTTTTTTCGGTGAGCAAAGTGCAAGTACCATTCTGTAGCAAGAAGGTGCGCATCAGAGGCAGAAAACAGCAAGTGCTACCTTCAGTCGGGTAGCACGTCCCGTCGCATCCAGCCGAAGCTAATTCCCGCCCTTCAATCGAATCGAAAAACCCACCACCAACCTCTGCGCCGCTTGACCAGACCTGCACCTCTGCACCTGCACCACCACCACCTGCAACCACGCCTGCACCTCAACCACGCCGTCGTCAACGCTCGCGACGTTTGCGCCTGGTCTCACGCTCCCTCCTCTCCTCTCCTCTCCTCATCCCCTCCCTCCTCCTGCGCCTCCTCTACCGGATCTCTGGGGTGCACACTTGATCTACCCGCGCCGAATCTTAGTGTGCTATCGCAACCCATATATATATATACCTCTTATCGACCATCCGCGCACCCTCGCACTCCCGTCGAGACTCGAAGCCATGCGCTGGAGGCTGCGATTCTGCATTCCATCACCGTGAGACCCTGGCAGCGGGGTAGCGCGCCGCCGCCCACACCGAGAGCACCAAGCGACAAGCGACAAGCTCCAACCACCAAGGCACCAGGCGGCTACCTACACCCAAAAGAGCGCCTCCCACCGACCCCATACCGATCTCCGACCGTTTACCACCGACGACACCCGTGTGCCTGAGCCTGCGGTGCATCTTTTCGTCGACGTCACCGCCAGCAGACCCGATCCGTCTTTTGCTGTTGCGCGAGGCGAGTCCATCCCCCGACGATTAACCTCAAGCCACGACGCGCGACTTAATCCCTCTGAACCATGGTCCATACAAACCTCGCCGGCGCCGCGGCTGCTTCCCGCACAGCCTCGTCCGGCTCGTTCCACGCTGGTGCTCCCATTCCCACCTTGGCGAGCATAGAATCAAGCAGACGACAAGTCGCAATGCGTCGCCAATCCACCCACGCCTATCACACATTCCCGACTCCCCCTCCAAAGACTCCACGTGAGCAGTCTTCCGCCGAATTCTTTGACCACTCCGACTCGGGCTCCAATGCCTCCGACGATGACCACGAGCAGACTCCCTTGCCGGTGCGCCAGCTGGCTCTGCTTGCCTTCCTGTCTCTGAGCGAGCAGACAGCCCTCAACTCCATCGGACCCTACCTGCCCCAGATGGTCGAGTCCTTCTCCGACATTCCAGATTCCCAGAGCGGCCTATACGTCGGCATCCTTGCCTCGGCATTCGCCCTCGCCCAGCTCTCGACGAACCTACTATGGGGATATCTATCCGATGTCATTGGGAGGAAACCCGTCATGATCATGGGCACCTTCCTGCTCACCTGCTGTTTCGTCGCATTTGGTTTCTGCAGTACTTACTGGCAAATCTTGCTGGTTCACGTCTTCATGGGCTTGCTGAACGGTAATGCTGCCGTGGTGCCTACCGTATTGGGCGAGGTGACGGATCGTTCGAACCAGAGCAGAGCCTTCACTTGGCTGCCCGTCATTTACTCCCTAGGAGGTATCACAGGTCCTGCGTTGGGGGGCCTGTTGGTAGGGAGCTTGGGGAAGACGTACCCCTACCTTGCGCCTAACCTTCTCAGCGCAGCACTTCTCCTCACCAGCGTGATTGTTGTTGGCATTTGGTTTGAGGAGACGCTGGAGAGCCTGGAGCCCGATCACGCCGCTTGGATCCCTGTCTGGGCTCGCAATGTCTGGTCGAGGATCAAGGGATCACGTCAACCGAAGAGGAACTCGTGGGCCGCCCGCTGGCCTCGCCGCGGTTCGCAAGTCGCGGTGAGCACATCGGACGACGAAGACGACGAGGATGAGGACGGCGCGACGGAAGACCAAGGGCTCTTGCCCCACGCCGACGAAGAGGGCTCCGAGGCCGGAGACGACCCGAAAACTCCAGGCGACCTTGCAACCTGGCGCCACATTCTAAACCGCAACACGATTCTGGTGTTGTTGACCTATCTGGTCTTCCAGCTGTCAAACATTTCCTACAACAGCTTGTACCCCATCTTCGCTGACGCGGATCCCCCGACAGGTCGAAAGTTGCCCCCAAGCAAGATTGGGGTCATGCTTAGTCTGGCTGGTGTGGCTACCATCATCTTCCAAGCTTTCCTATTCCAGCCTGTCAAAACCCGTTTGGGAAACCTGGGTAGCTATCGTGTTGCGTTGCTTGGGCTCGCCGTCAGCATGGCTCTGATGCCTTGGATTGGATATCTTGATGATGAACCGTACTTTGGCGTCGGCACCGGCTCCACTTGGCTGTATGTTGAGCTGGGAGCTATTCTCATCATCAAGAACATCTGTGCGGTCGGCGGGTTGTCTAGTGTGATGTTGCTGGTAAGTTTCCCTCCGAGCAACATACTTGCCGTTTGCTGACCATCTAGATTACAAACTGTGCCCCCAATCATGCGACGCTAGGCACTCTGAATGGCATTGCCCAGACCTTGTCCGCCGCTGGCCGCAGCTTCGGACCTTTTGTGTCCGGTGCGCTGTTCACTCTGTCCACGCGCGTCCATCCCAAGGGCGAAGCCCTGGCCTGGGGAATCTTTGGAGGCATCGCCTTACTCGGATGGCTGGGATCCCTGGCTATCCGCAATCGCGGACTTGAGAGCGACGACTGGGTCGGCCAAGAAGACGGCACAGATGGTGAGGCCGACCCATGACAGAAACCTAGGAACCTACGACTGGCCAGCCTGTCGAGCCCGTCGTTCGTCTTGATAGATGACATCTGTTTTGTTACGTGTGCTGAAAAATGTCGCGGATAATCATAGCGTTGCAGGTCGGAATAAATAACGCCCAAGGATAAAGTGGCTACATTGCATCGATAGAGGGACAACATGATGCCCTCCTCCGGAAAGAAGAGGAGGCAGAAATAAAGAGTATAGATCTAAGAGGCCGGCCAAGGCCACCTAGAAGAATAAAGAGAGAATTTTGTCATTTGAATCCTGCTGTTTTTCTGCTAACATTGTTTTGCTCATAGTGATATACACTCACAGGGCGAAGACATATTTAACATGCTCACAGGCACAGTTGTCTCATTTCCTCAGGGCCTTGGCAACAGATTGGTAAGATCCCTGCCGAATGTCCTCCAAAACATCCAAGCCCTTCGGTTCCCACCCCAGCTCCCGCCTCGCCCTCGCCCCGGAAGCGCGGTTCTCGACGGACAAGAAGTAGGTAACCATGGGCCCGAACTCCTTCTCCGCCTGTTCTTTCGCGACGTCTCTCACGGGAACGCCCACGGCCTCAGCCATTGCCTCCGACATCTCCCTCAGAGTCACCTCGGTAGACGCACTCGCGTTATATACCGCTCCGGCCTCCCCCTTCTCTGCCGCAAGAAGATACAGCCGCGCGGCGTCGTCGACATGGACCGTGGTGGTGCGGTTCGCGCCCCCGTCGATGACGGCGACGCTGCCCGCCGTGGCGCCGATGTGCATGAACCGCGCCACGCCGCTGCGGCCGTGGCCGTAGACGTACGGCGCCAAGCGGATCGCCGTCACGCGGACGCCCCTTTCCTTGAGGCCGAGCGAGTGCGTCTCGGTTAGGCTGCGCGTGTGCAGGTCGTTGGACTCCACCGGCGACGTCTCGTCCGTCTCCGCGCCCGAGGGGTCGGCGGCGACGATGAGGGTGCCGGAGGTGGTTACCAGCGGCTTGTGGGTACCCTCGAGGCCGTCGGCGATGGCGTCGACGGCGGCGAAGTCGATGTGCCGGACGGACTCGTAGGGGGCGCCGCCGAAGACGTAGGCTGTGGCGAGGTGGAGGACGGCGTCTGCGGCGGCGGACTCGGCGCGCAGGACGTCGAGGGAGGTGAGGTCGCCGCGGACGGGGACGGCGCCGAGGGAGACGAGTTTGTTGTCGCTTTCTGGGGTGCGGGAGAGGGCGCGGATGGAGTGGCCGTCGGCGAGGGCCTGGCGGATGATTTCGGAGCCAATGTGGCCGCTTGCTCCGGTCATGAAGATGCGCTTTTGGGAGGACATTGTTATGAACTGAGGATGTTTGGCTTGGTATGGGGTGTGAAGGCACGGGTTTTCTAGTTGTGAATGCTGCGAACGGTGATGATGAGATGTCTTGTACCTCACGGGGAGCAGCGAGGGTCTTTATGTGCAATGGCTTTGCTAGTTGATCTGGCGGGTCGAGCCCGAGCATACGCAGAACCTCATCGCAAACGATGTACAAGTCTGGTTTCTCATCAAGCACGGAGTTTATCAGCAAAGGCTGTCAAACTCCATACGAGCTTGCAGTAGTTGCGCAGTTCGGTCCATGTTTCTGCCCGAATTGCACTCTAATAATGCTAACCCGAGAAACAGCGCCATGGGCCAATATATGATAGTAAGTTGAAAGAGAAGAAAAGATGAGTAGCGCACTAACAGCAACCGAATTGACCTTCGGGCCCGATCGTCTCATCTAGTCCGACCGGGTTGGTGATGCGGTTTGGCCCAAGGCCGGCCGTAAGCGGATCTTAACTCCACGCAATACGACGGAGGTCTTAGTCTGATCTGCCCTGGTTTGACGCTTCAAAACATTCGTTCGTTCAAGACGTATTTGACGGGATTCGGAATATAAGCGGAGTGCATTTTTGGTTAACTCATCTGACGACTTTGCAATATCACGGTGGCGTCAGCTGCACCGGCGAAGCCTTGAGCTTGACTATCCAGGCCTATAGGAACCGAAAGAATGACAGACACATTGGATATGAGAACGACATGGAATATGAGAGCAACAAGAACAGCAGCAAAGACAGGCAAAGCCGTCCTTCTTGTCAGGAATGCCCGCCCAGCTAGGAGAAATACATGGCTTTTCCAAGGTCGAGCTGGTTCGAAATTCATATTATCATGTAGGACTCATGTGAAAAGAACTATCAATAAATGCCATATGATCACAAGTTTCGGGTAACGCCCGGCTTGATAGCCTCCAGCTTCCCAATCAGCTCCTCCCAAACACGGTCCTGAGTCACCTTCCCCTCCGCGCTCCTCACAAACGCACTCGGTTCGGCAATCTGGCAATCAGACAAGTACTTTCCGTGCGACTCAGCCCCCGCAGACCCGGCATGAATAAGCGTCCTGCTTCCATACTCCGCACTACGCGCCATGAAGGTGTTCAAAAACCACACAACCCACGTGTCCAACTCGCGCACCAGCTCGGAGCGGCAGTACCCCGGGTTGACCATGTTGACCGTGACCGCACACCTGGCCGCCGGGCTCCGCTCCGCAATGCTTCGCACGCCGAAGACCTCGAGCAGCTTCGACGGCCAGTACAGGCTGTTGGGGTCCTTCTTGCCCTGCTCGTTAAGCGCGTCGTAGATTCCGCCATCGGGGGCGTGGCGCTCGTTGAACGGCGTCCAGGCGTGTGTTTCCGAGGTGGTGATCGTCAGGGTTGGCCGGGTGTTATACTTTGCTGCCGTCTCCTTCATCTTCGGCAGCACGAGCGCCGCGAGGAGGAAGGTGGAGACGACGTTGACTGTGATCTGGCCCTCGTTGCCTTCCATCAGCTTGTACTCGACGTGCGCGACGCCGGCGTTGGCGTGGAAGATGTCGACGCGGCCGAGCGCGGAAGAGATGCGCGCCGCGAACTTCTGCACGCTGGCGTAGCTGGACATGTCGAGCTGCCAGACTTCGATTACGTCCTTGGCGCAGTTGGTGGTGGACTCGATGTCGTCTTTGGCTGCTTTGCCCTTGTCGAGGTTGCGGACGGCGAGGATCATTTTGCTGGCGCCGAGGCGGACGTAGTGGCGGGCGGCTTCCTTGCCGAGACCGACGTTGCTGCCGGTGATGACGATGGTCTTGCCGGTGTATGAGCCGGTTGGGTAAGGGAGGCGGGCAACGAGTTGGCTGTAGAAGAACCCCATTGCGGTTGATTCGACCGATGTTCGGAGTGGGCAAGATGTGAAATGATTCCGTTTTTGAGATGATGTTTCTGTTGCTATTGATGCAAGATGGCCTTCGAGCAAGACATCAGCCATAGTCAGGATGCTTGGTATTTATCATGTCTCGATGATATTCCGCCTGCGCTGCGTAGTTCACCATGGTTAAGGCCATTGTATGGGAAAAGGGCAACTGTCCAGACTGTGTTAACTCCACGCGAAGTTGATTGTTTCACTAAACAGGAGAATGTTGTAGAGGAAGTTGCCCAAGCTGCTCGCGCTTTGGCGGATACTTAAGACCGCTCAGGTTGGGTCCCAGTGGCTTGATCGGTATTGTTGCCCATAGCAGGTATTGTTTCCCTTTTTAGGCAATAGTCGAATCCCAGTTGTTTGTTGTGATTGGTTGAAAGAGATGCGCTATCGATGGGAGACTTGGGCGAATGTTTCTTCTCCCCCGGCACAGATCCCATATCCTACCGCCAAAAACCAAAGCGTTTTCGAAAATTGAATCTCTACATAAATCGAAATATTCCGGGATTTATGCAGCTGGGATACGTCGATGTTTTAACGGTCATCATGATGTGGGTAGCGGCAGCTCCCGCAGTTGGTTTATGGGATGACTGCTGCTGGTGGGACGCCGCGGGAAAGATCGTCGCGACCGGCTCGGCGAAGTGGAGACCGGGATTAAGCATGCGCCCCGGACTTTGCGGACTTGGTTGCTTGCTAAGGTTGGAATGCCCATACCAAAGTCCCAAAAGTCTGGTTTCTGCAGGGTCTTAAAACAAGACAGAAGAGGCTCGGAAAGTCCTTAAGTGTCCGCTAACTGTCCGCGACCCATGATTTCCTCAGCTGGGTGAATCCACGGTACAATCCAAATCGAATGTCCGCCATCACGCCGATTCAAGAGCTCGATTGTCCCATGCATTTCTGTCACCTCGATCCACAATTAAAGACAAATTCCGTACTCAACCGCCTACCTTTTACACAATCATGGCTTTGCGAAGGAGTTTGAGGTTTCTAATGTCCATTATCTCCCCTTGAATCCATCGCGATTCATCTAAGCGTCATAGTGCCTTGAGAATCCGAGTTGCATCACCGGTGTTAAGAATCATCGTAGTCACGGTGTAGAAATGAATGAATACTTAAAGACGCATCGCGTGCGCTCATCTTGAAAATTTCGACCGAGCATTTTTGACAGCACAACAGAAGCACCACATACATTCGAGCTAGGCATTCGAACCCAGAAACTTGAACACTTACCTTACATTCTACCCCGATCACCGACCAAAATGTCTGCACCACCTATTCCCGCCTCTCTGCAAACCAGCCTCGACGCGACCAAGGTCGAATATGTCAACATGGGCACTTCTGGACTTCGCGTCTCAGTCCCAATTCTCGGCGGGATGTCACTTGGCTCCTCGGAATGGGGCTCCTGGGTGCTTGACGAGGAGCCCTCCTTTGAGATTTTGAAGGCCGCCTACGACCGTGGCATCACCACCTGGGACACGGCCAACATGTACTCAAACGGCATCAGCGAAAAGGTCATCGGCAAGGCGATCAAGAAGTTCAACATTCCCCGCGAGAAGATCGTGCTCATGACCAAGTGCGCGATGCATGTTGGCGAGGAGGTCGACATGCACACGCCTGCCTTTACCCAGCAACTGAACCAGAGCAAGGACTATGTCAACCAAGGAGGTGAGTTTGATGCTTAGAAATGCTTTTGGAACTTGATAGCTAACTCAGAAAAGGTCTCTCACGCATCGCCATCTTCAAAGCCGTCAACGACGCCCTGGCCCGCTTAGACACGACCTACATCGACCTGTTCCAGATCCACCGCGCCGATCCCGCCACCCCCATCGAAGAGACGATGAAGGCGCTCCACGATCTCGTCCAAGCCGGAAAGATCCTCTACATTGGAGCCAGCTCTATGTGGGCCACCCAGTTCGCGCGCATGCAATTCGTCGCGGAGAAGAACAACTGGACCAAGTTCGTCTCCATGCAGAATTTCTACAACCTCTTGTACCGCGAGGAGGAGCGCGAGATGAACCGATTCTGCAAGGAGACGGGCGTCGGCATCATGCCGTGGTCGCCGCTGTTCGGCGGTAAGCTGGCAAGGCCGCTGGGCTACGATCAATCTATCCGGTCGCAGCTGAAGGGCCCCATGGCCCCCCCATTAACGGAGGCCGATGAGCAGATCGTTCGCAGGGTTGAAGAGGTCGCGGGGAAGAAGGGGTGGACCATGAGCCATGTTGCACTTGCATGGATCAGGTCGAAGGGCGGAATTCCAGTGACGGGATTCAACTCTGTCAAGAGAGTTGATGAGGCTTGCGAGCTGAGGGGGAAGACTCTGACGGAAGATGAGATCAAGTATCTCGAGGAGCCATATGTTCCTAGGAACGTCATTGGACACTTCTAAGTTGCATCATGTACCCATCATGCGAAGATAAAACATTTTCTTTTTTGAAATTCTGCTTGCCAATGTTGCAGCAGTCTCCTAACTTCCACTTATATATAGGTAGACAAGTGAAGTTTGCACATCAATTACATTCCTCCACTTACATATCCATCTTCATTCTAGTTGTCTATGAGCGTCTTTTCAATGAGAGCTTTGCGTTGATGTGAAGAACTTCCGGAACTCAGAATCCCTCGTCATTAGGTTTGTCGGAGTATCCCATTCGACAATTACCCCTTTATTCAGAAGCAAGACTTTGTCGTAGTTTTCGATAAACCGCAAACGGTGAATCACGGAGATGACGGTCTGCTGGGAAAACTCCCGGTCGATTATAGTCTGCATCACGGATTCGGTTTCCTGATCGACACTAGACAGCTGCACATTAGTTTATTTCATGCAAGTAAGATGATATCTGTAACACCCTACCTGCTTGTAGCTTCGTCGAGAACCAGTATCTGGCTCTTGGAAATGATCGCTCTGGCAAGCGCAAGAAGCTGCCTCTCGCCCACCGAGAAGCCATCCGCCTCCATTTCAGCGTCAAGACCGCCTGCCATGCCGATCCTCCCCAGAAGACCGACCTTGTCGAGAGCAGTTTTGATTTCCTCGCTACTTGCTCGTGAGTGAGGATCGAGATTGAAACGGACGGCGCCAGGCATGAAAAATGGTTCTTGTGGAACGACATTGATGTGTGAACGAACTTCAGACCTCTCTAGAGTGGAAAGGTCGATGCCGTCTATCAAGATCCTACCATCTGTAACCTCTATCATTTGGAGCAGCGAGAGCACCAGTGAAGTTTTCCCGCTGCCTGACGGCCCGCATACAGCGATCCGCTGGCCAGGGAAAATCTCAAGGGAGAGGCTCTTCAACGTTGCTGCGCCATCTGCACTGCAGGTTGTATCATTCATTAGCTGCATAGGGTTTCAGTCAAATGACGCCGACTCACTTATATCCAGCAGTGACATTCTCGAACTCGACAGCACCCTTCAGTGGCCATCCTGCTGGAGGCCCACCATCGCTGCCAAGTTCTCGTTCTTCAGACGGGGTCTCATTCGTGAATTCTCGGATTCTCGACACCGCCCCGATGGAGGTTTCCAAGGCTGTCCAGTTCTTGATGGTCACTGCAAGATCGGAGTTGAAACCCAGCACCAAAACCATTGCCACACCGACGGCTCCAGGGGTAAACTTGTCCGTTAATGAAGTGGCCATCGCAACGACAATGAGCGCTAGTGCGCCGACTACCAAGTCTAGAACCAGCGCTAGCCACTGTTGGATGCAGGCGAGCATGTAATGCGGCTTCTGTGAGCGGTTCAGAAGAAACGAAGCCTGAACCTCGAAGTTGTTCTCCCATCCGTAAGCGCGTATGGTCGCCACGCCTTTAAGAGTCTCGAGAAAATGTGTGTACATGGGTGCTTTGGCTTCGATGTCGAGAAGTCGCACCTGCCGCGAGGTGCGAAGATAGTATCGTTGGACGAAGAAGAGGACTGCGACGAGAAGAGGAATGGAGGAAGCGAGGTACTTTCCGAGAACACAAAGAATTATGAGTTTGATGACGCATGCGCAAGAATCTAGGAGAAATCAGTATGGCACTTGACCTCAAGCTGGGGTCAAAATTGCTTTACTTGTGAAGAAGTTGATGGCGTTTGATGGCAGAGTCATGTCCACCAAGTTCAAGTCCTGGCTGAATCTGCGCTGGCTGTTAAGAACATGAACTGTGAAAGGGGAGATATTTCGCAAACCTGTTGGTAATGGAACCGGTATCTGTTGACTGGAAGAAGCTAAGCGGTGCCCTATAACCTTGTCAGTATGAGATCGTGTGCGAGTACTCTCTACTTGGCATACCTGAGACTCGTTCGAAGGAGATCTGCATGTAGGCCTGTTGCCGTATTGTTGATAATGCGGATAAACATGATCCTATCAATCTTAGTCGATAATTGGCATGAGTCTTCGATTAAACGGCTTACCAGCATTCCAAGATGAGCGCGAACATGTTGGTCAGGAACAACAAGGCATATACCCCTAGGTACATGCCGAGGTCTTGGTTCGGCTCTTCTCCGTTGGCTTCAACCCACCATTGGAACCAAATTGCTGGGAGGCAAAGTCAGTGAGTAATTCTTGTACGCTTTCGAACCACATTGCGACGGACATACTTGTGAATCCGGCGCAAAAAGACTCGGTAATCGTAGACGCCACGAAAAGGATGAAAGAGACCCAACCCCCTTGCCCAAAGTAGTACTTGTAGACTAACCAGGACCCATTCTGCCGCAGCCGATCGGATTCGTCAGTGTCAGAAACAACGGCCCTGTCTTCTTTTTCCACCTCTCGCGATGCCTCGGTGTCTTGTTCCGAAATGGAATCCGCCGAGTCATCTGCTGGGACTGACGTCGTGATCACGTCTGCTGATGAGGCTAGAACCTTTTCGTAGGGGCCTTGGCTGAGGACTTCGCCATTCTCAAGGACAACGACCTCATCAGCAAAATGTAGAAGGTGACCTTTCAATTATGATTTAGCAGGGTATCAAAATATTGCAGATGAGTTACGGCGGCTTACGTGTGTGAGTTGCGAGAATGACAGAGATACCGTTCTGCCGGAAGTGACCATCTTGACTAAACAGACGAGTGGATATCCTACCAATGGTCCTGGAATCGAGGCCACTGAATGTATCGTCCAGAATGACCACTCGATGCCTAGAGTAAACGGCCCGAGCTAAGGCCTGCCATGGGTATTAGTTAGATTCTCTCAAGTGAAAAGTCGCAAGACCTACCACTCGCTGCTTTTGTCCCCCGCTCAGCCCAACGCCATTACTTCCGATATTGTATGCGTCCTCGCCTGGCATGCTGCTGACATCGTCCGCGAGAGAGCATAGCCAAAGTACACGCTGAAACCATTTAGCGTCAAATTCTAATCCGCCAGTGATGTTGTGCCTGATTGTGTTATTCAGTATCCACGGGTTCTGTGAACAGTACGCAATGCTCAGCGTGGGAGCGGTACGGGAGCCGTTGTCGAGAGTTGTCTCGCCCAGGATGCTTTCGAGGAGGCAAGACTTTCCGCAGCCTACCGGCCCAGCAATCATGGTAATGCCTTTCTTGATACGCAGGCTCAGGTGGCTTAGGACAATGTCGCTTTCGGGGGACCAGGAGATTTTTGCGTCCTGGAAGGAAGCGATGACGTCCCCTGA
The DNA here is from genome assembly GCA_014705045.1 of Colletotrichum theobromicola. Taxonomy (NCBI): domain Eukaryota; kingdom Fungi; phylum Ascomycota; class Sordariomycetes; order Glomerellales; family Glomerellaceae; genus Colletotrichum; species Colletotrichum theobromicola. Next base: position 7,277 of record JABGLZ010000845.1, on the reverse strand, counting down.
GACTTCATGTCGAACAGTATTCCGTGTGGTAAGTTCAACGTCGCTGATACAAGGCGCACCAACTTCGGAGCCTAGTAACCTCTCCTCCGGCGCCCGGGAGGTTTTGAGACAGAAGGCCTCAATCCTTGTGAAACAAGCAATTCCCTGCACGATGTTGGGGACATACTGGCAAAACCTCAGCAACGGGTCAGTTAGGAGGTTGATGAGAGACAGTGCGGTAAACGCGTTGGTGGAAGTCAAAGTCTGGTCTTTGGTGATCAACGCGATGATGCTGTAGATGACGAATGTAGCGAATGGTGCGAATTCGTTGGGAAGATTTGCTTCGAGCGGGAGTCAGCAAGCGATCGGGAAAGCATTTGCCGTGTGGATTTCTCTTACAAACAAGAACTTGCCATAGCAGAAGTTTTCGAAACTTCTCAGAACCACTCAGCTCGACGCGTCGTAACTGGAGGATGACGCCAGACAAGACTTCGGGTAGACCGAGCATCTTGATGGCCTTCATGTCGCCAAGCATCGTGGCTGTGACCGCCACCCGCTTCTGCAGTCGCTCAATCCAGACGGTTTGGGCTCTCCCGATGGTTTTTGAGATGGGGATTACTCCCACGACACAGACTGGTGGGAATGAGCATTAGTCTACATGAGAAAGCAAGTTCTCACTCCTCTCACAACGGCCCTTACCTATTGAGATGACTACGGGTACAATGGAAGCAATCTGAATTTGCTGTTATAGCAAGAATACCGCTATTCCGACCTCTACAACTGAGGCCCAGATCTCGTGAAACATGGCAAACGTAGTCACAATCCGCTCAACGTCAGTACCCATCAGTGTGACTGCGGCGCTATCCTTCAAGTCGTCTGCTTTCAGAGACACAGTCTTGCGGAATACGATGTCAATTAAGCCTGCGCGGATCATCGTCGTGAAACGGTACTGCTGGCGGGAATACGCCGCGCGCGATACGGCAAGCCCGAGGTAAGTTAGTACATACGCGCCGACGAGTGCTTGACCGTATTTCTCTGACTGTGGGGCTTTGGGGGTCTGCATAAAGGTCACCGTAGCGGTAATCAGGAAGGGCTGGCAGAAGGTGAATGCCGTGAGGAACAGTCGGGTGATGACTCCGAGGAAGATGGTCCCGCGGTAAGCACGGCAGCTTGCGCGTAGCAAGGCGTGGTGTTTCTGGCCTTTGCGAGCCGCCCAAGACACCCCCAAAGCCCGACCTGCCGTTTCACCGGTGAGATCTGCGTCGACTTCGGGCATGTCATGGATGTGTATCACTCGTGAGTAGCCCAGGCGGAAAAATGGGAGGAGCCATGTGAAGAAGCTGCGGCCCCAGAAGCCGGTCTCTTCTTCTTTGGTGAGCGACTGGTACGTCGGCTGTAGGAACTTTTTCTTGCCGATTGACTCCAGGGGTACGACGAGCGCTGTGAGGATGAAAATGGCCGTCCATAGTGCTTTTGCCGTGTTGGCCGAAGGTATAAGCCATAGGGTCCGGAGACGTGGGAGAGCAAGGATCGTAGAGGTAGAGAAGTATAGTATCAAGAGATCCGAGGGGCGTGTCGCGCGCTGGTCTTCAAGGATCGAGTGTAGCGATGCCGCGAGGACGGCAACGAAGGTCAAGATGCCCGAGGCGAGGGATAGTGTTGTGTTGATCGAAGGCGTTTTGGTCTGAACGATGATAAAAGCCAGGTGAAATCCACCCAGCGCAGCCAAGAGAGCCTGCCATTATGTAAGTAAGTTCCCGTCCGCGTTCGAGGAATCTCGTACCAATTTCAGTAAGGCGAGTTTGTAAGTAGTCACTTTGACTGGAGTTCGCCCTATCGAGAAAAGCCGAAGAGGTATCAACAGCAGGAATACCGCTGCAGGAATGACATGGAAGATTTCATCTTCAAAGAAGAGTGTGAAATCAAATGGGCGACATTCAAAGTCAATGCGTGGACCAAAGCGATTGTCACTGCCCAATGGACAAGATGAACCATCCGCCATGGCTCTGTGACGGCAATGATTTCGGCTCTAATTGTCGTGAGTTGTGTCTCATTCCGAGAAGGAAAAAGGCGATTTGGACTGAAATACATGTCACCCGACTCAGAAGGACCTCTACACCGGTTCGCGTGGTACGCGCGCCCACGGAGGGGGAGTCGTCAGTGGTAAATGCACTTGGCCGTGTACGGCAGGTCAACTTGATTGCAGGTGATGAGATGATTGGGGGGATCCCTGAGGTGATCATCCCGAAACGCCTTAGTACAGTAAGCGGCGCATCTGTTTGCTTGAAAAGGCAACAATCTGGCAAGTCACTCATGTACGCGTTGATAATCCAAAAGTCTTACATATTCTCTACCAGTTTCGATGAAAAAGCAAGAACGGAATAATGAAGATAAGACAGCATCCCTTAAGAAGAGTCGCCGGGACGAGGAATCGGACCAGGGCGATGTCGTGATTGCGGGCCCCATCGTTTTCTTCACCTCCGCCCCGGACTCAAGCTCGGCTCAAAGTCCGGGGCAGCCCCGCACCGTCGCAGCGCATCTCACCAACACACCCCCAGTCTCACTCTCAATCTCACCCGTCGAGGCGCCGCTCACAGGTCTCCAATTCAACAGGCTTACGACGCACCATGCGCGTCCCAGATCTCATCAGCAACTCCCAGCCCGACGCCAACGCAACATCGCGACGCACAAGGCGACGTCATGGCGATACCAGCTCACCACCGTCCTCATCGGCCTCCGCCTCCGCATCGCCGTCACCAGAAGACCCATCACCACCACCGGCCCGTCCAGCGCGCAAAAGGCGCAAGACGACAGCAGATCCTACGGGGGGGACTTCATACGCCCGGAGGAAGCGCGCCGTGACCGCGTGCGAGTTCTGTCGCCTCCGCAAAACGAAATGCGACAACGCCCGGCCGGTGTGTGGGTTCTGCCGCCGGCAACGAGCGACTTGCGTCTATGGTGATGAGGAAGAAGGAAGCGGGGGGCACGCCGCGAGAGACCACGAGGAAGATGCTAGTGCCGTGATATTGGAGCGGCTGGATGAGATTAAACAAATGCTACAGAGCTCACGAAGCACCCTGGCACCGACGGCCGCGCATCCCGCGTATCAGCCGGAACGCACCGCCGACGCCACCGGGCCATCGCCGGGACACCATGGTTTTGACGTAGAAGGGGCAGCGGACCGCGGCGAGACATCACGGACGCTGTATTCTGCGCTCCGGTGTGAGTCCATGCTTCGCTGGCCTGTTTTTGATGGGCTTATACCGGGGGAGGATGCAAGAATCGAGTCTTTTATACTCGAGTTTGGCGCGGACATGGATGATGTGGAGGAGCGGAACGGACCGTCAGCAACTTTATCTGCAGCAGGAGCGGGCGCTGGCGTAAGAGAGGATGCATTCGTGCCGCTATGCCAGAAGTTCCTGATGCATGTCCACCCGCGTAATCCCATCCTCGAGGGGAGGGAGCTGATAACCTACGCAAAGAGGACAGCCGAACACGGCGTGGGATGGGATTCGGCCTCGTGCTTGGTGGTGCGAACTCCATGTCGCCTTTGGTGTGGTATCACGCTGACTGCCGCACAGTTACTCGCCTGCGCCCTGGCTTGCCTTACAACACCATGGCTCCCACCCGTCGAAGACACCCCTTTCATGATGACAGTCGCCTCGGACGATGTGGCGGAGATGCCACTCCCCGCAATCATAGAGCCGGAGGACTGCGGCGTAGCAGACGCCTACTACCTAGCCGCGTCGAAGCGCATCGGCCTGCTGGGTCCATCTATCCTCGACATCCAATGCCTGTTCCTGGCTGCCATGTACGAAAAGTGTCGCCTGCGCCCTCTGAGGGCGTGTTTCTACATCCAACAAGCGTCGACGCGTCTCCAAGCGCATCTCCTCCGGCGAGGTCGCCGGCCGTGGAGGGCAGCCAGCGGCAGGGAAGAGCCGACGCAGCCTCTCGAGCAGCGCGTCTTCTGGTCCTGCTTCAAAGCCGAAAAGTACCGCCCCTCGTCTCCTAACTTTACCCCCGGAAGTCCCTCGAACTGCTGCTACCATCACACGAAGGTATACTGACAAGAGCCTAGCGAAATCCTGCCCACCCTCGGCCTGAGATCAAGCGGCCTCGAGGACTTCACGTACCCAGACTCCTTCCCCGCCCCGCCCTCGACCCTCTCCTCGGGTACGTACGACGCCGGCGACTACTACGCGTGGTCGCCCATGTCCGACGACCAGCAGCGCGTCGAGGAGGAGCGCAGCTGGTTGTACTATCTCGCCGAGATCTCGCTTCGGCGCACCATCAAAGACACCATGGCGGTGCTGTACCGCAAGGGCGAGGCGTACTGGCTGCGGAACGAGCAGCTCCTGGTGCGACAGTATGACGAGTTCGAGAAGGAAATCTCCCAGCTGTGAGTGTTTTTTTTTCCGTCGTCGTCTCATGTTTTGGTAGTAGCGACAACCCAATGCGGTGGCAAGGACAGATGGATGGGTCGACGATAAGGGCTGACACGGTAGCACACAATCAAATAGGCACTCTCACCTGCCGCCCCTGATTCAGTTCGACGAGCACCGGCACGCCGACAACGAACTCGCGTTCTACCTCCAGGGCAGGTTCCAGGGGTGGCGCGAGGCGACGCTGCGGCCGCTGCTCTACTGCGCGCTCCACGCTCCCGCGGGGGAGGTGGTGATGAACTCCAGGGTCGTCGAGCTGGCGCAGAAGGCCGTGGATACGTGCTCTGCCATGGTCGTCAAGACGGCGTATCACCACCGCCACGGGGGCAGTTGGTTCGTGGCCCGGAGGGCGTTCTCCTGCGCGATGATGATTCTCGCCGCGAGGCTGCGGAACGGGCCCGTGAGGGCGCCGCGGAATTGGAGGGCGTTGGTGAGGTTGGCGTTGAGGGTGGTTCGGCGATGGGGCCGCGAGGCTCGGGACATTGAGAGGATGAGGTCTACGTTGGAGAGGCTGTTCAATCAGGTACAGGCGAGGGCTGGACCAGAGGTCGGCATATTGGGCTAGTTGGAGAGAGAAATTCACATTGGCATGCCATGGTCAAGAATGGCTGGCCGTCATCATCTTCTCTCGATTTCACGTTTATCACCGGTGTGTTGAACAGCCAAGAGCGCCACCATGCAATTGCCACTTTTATCCGCCGAGTACCGACAGATGGGCTTGCGTTAGGGTCGGTCTAGAACGGTGTCTTGTTCACGGACAATTTGAACTTCGTTCACAATGCCGCGTGCCATCGCGCCAGTTCGCGCGTTTCTCATCAACACAGAATGGATCGAGAGGGGTCACTTGACTGCTCTCACACAATGACACCAGGACTCAACCAAGAGACTATTGATTCCATTTCCCGGGACTCAGGATCATCTCCAGCGTCTAGCATTCGCATCTCAAGAGCTAACGCCAATATACCCCGCAATCAGGAAGACCGCCGGCATGCCAGTAGTCTCTCAGCTAGGAGAGAAAACTTTTGGCAGACCTGAACCCAACCCTTGGTGCCGATGACCGGCGCACGCTTGTGCGAGCTTCGAAGACTTGGTGTGACACCCCGAATTGTCCCTCCAAGGCAAGGTGCGGTCCAAAACGATGGCACGCCAACCACTCAGCGGTGCCAAACGTCCAATGCGGACAGTCTGTGCAACACACGAATACCAATCGAATGGCTATAGCTTCGCCGCCAGCCGAACTCCAGAGACCCTGACGCACCCCTAAGAGCACGGTCATTGGAGGGGAAGCAGAAGAAGCTTGCCATGCGGGTGGTAAGCAGAATCGGGGTGGCTGACACCTTCTCCGACAGTGCGCGCGCCTTCTGGCTGGGTGGCTGGCAGGTGACGGTGAGAAGCCTATTGCTGGGGTCGGATCGGACTGGATCTCTCGATAGCTTGTTCGACGCCCGAGTAGCTAAGCAAGCGACTTTGCGCTTGGCGGCGTGCAACGAGGCGCCCGCGCGAGAGGGTGGCGGCGAGACCCCAGATCGGCAGTGTCTCATTCATCGGGCCACTCACGGCCGCAAACTGAGCCTCAACCCCGCAAGCAGACGCCGTTCTGGGCTGCATCGGACAGTCAACGGCGTGGAGTGGCAAGTTGACGATTTGAGTTGCAATCCGGGAGCATCGCAGATCTCTCTCTCTCTCTCTCTCTCTCTCTCTCTGATGAGCGCCCTGGAGTGTCCAGACATTTCTGAACAACTAACGGACCTACGGTTCGATGGTCTGGAGACCTGCTGAACGGATGTCGATGACGATGGTTTACAACATCCGAGGCTCGGCGGCGAGTCCGAACCGGGGCTAGCTGGGACCTTGCACGCCTTTGCAAACACCCCCGGCAATTGCAGCGCAGCGCTAGAATCCGATGGTTTGGCTCGACTCACCTGTCGAATCGTTAGCTTCCAAAGGCCACAGATCATGGGCATTTGGAATGGAGAAGAGGAAACGATCGTGCGCGCGGTGTCATTGGCATCAGTCCAACGCGCGACAAACACGAGCTGCCGCCACGATGCGGGCCCTGCGACTCACGTGTCCATGGACTCGGGATGGCCTAGGGGGAAGGGGGGTTGGAAGGGATGGGACGGACGGTCTGGTCCTCGACCGGGGTGCGCATTGCAGACTTCGTGTTTGGCGTTTGGGTGCTGGTCCCGTGGTGGAGGAAAACTGCGGACGAACTCGAGGTCTGGGCCGAGACACCACGTGATTGCCATCGTGCGCGAGCGAGGTCCACTCTTGGATTCTTCACGATGAGTCTTCCACAGGCTTTCTGCGTCCACTCTTGGGTCTGTGTTTTTCCCTGGTTTTCCCGCCGGGGACGGGACCGGGTGATTCAGGGGGGCGTGGTCTAATGACATGCACTCCACTGTGGAGAGAGAACGAATGAATCTTGGACCTCTTCTTGGTTCTATTTCTTTTCAGCCTTTCGTGGTGTGGTGTTGGACTGCTAGAAAAGAATGAGGAAAAATCCTTCCGAGCGGAGACCGACAAGCGTATCCCGTAGCCGTGATCCGTAGCCGTTGATGGTCCGGAGACCCCGTGGAGTGACGAGAATTCTGCTTCGCTGCGCCGGTTTGTCAGCGCGGCGGCCCCTTGGCTCGTATGAGAAGCCCTTGCCGGTCAGGTGGGAACGGTGAAAACGCGGTCGGCGTCGCGCCAGTGTGTTGCCTGCCCATGGGGAAAAAAGAACAAAGGAAGAAAGAGGAGACTTTTCCAACGAACGGCGCCAGCACCAGTCCCAAACTCGGCCGAAAGCCGAGGCGATTTGATTTTGGGGGGGGGGGATCTTTGAAAGCAAGGCAGCAGACTCCAGAAAGTCTG
>JABGLZ010000087.1:0-17080 GCA_014705045.1 Colletotrichum theobromicola | reverse complement strand
CCCTAACCCTAACCCTAACCCTAACCCTAACCCTAACCCTACTTTAGTGTTGCTATCTTATCCTTATCTTTAAGACTTACTCTCTTTATTATTATATCACTCTTAATTATTTTAAGATAGAGGATCTATAGCTATTATAATAACTTAAAGAGTTTAAGAGCCTCTATTCTAAGGGCTTATATAATTCTTGCTATATAGCAGGAGTGTTTAAAGTGATATGAGTTTAGTTAACCAGTAAGTACCCTACTAAGGAAAGGATATTAGCTACAAAACTTCCATTTAACATTTTCAAACCCTTGCCGACGTTGAATTGTTACTTCAGAGCATTCATTTGTTGCAAAGGCTTTCGGCTTTGATATCGCCTGACCAAGCACCGCCGGCGATGAGTCAGGAATCCTGATGGTTTTCCCATTCTCGCCACGCCCCTTGACCTCAGTTCCTAACACAAGTGCTGCCACGAATCCAAGAATCTCAGCCGTCGCGAAGTTTCGGCCAGGACAAAGGTGCTTCCCACCACCGAACGGCATATACGCCGCACGCTGGTCCCGGGTCGCATTCTCCGGCCAGCTCATAAAACGTGTCATGTCGAAATCGCCAGCATTGGCTCCCCAGATACTGGGCATGAGATGTGCGACTCCAGAAGGCATCATGACGTCCACGTCTCTTTTGAAGAGATACTGTCCGCCTCTAGAGTCCTTAAGCACAACATCTTGCAGAACACGACGGCTGTGTAGCGCTTGGCCGTAAACACGTAAGCACTCCTGCAAGCTGCTCGTGAGCAACGGACATTTCCGCTGCAGTGAATCGATACTGATGCTCAGTTCCTTTGGTCTGTTTTGACCATGCCCACATTCCTGGGTGACTATGGATGCACACTCAGACCGTAGGGCAGCCACAAGGTGCGGCTTCGCAAAAATGTTAACAATCAACCAGAAGAGAATCGGTACAGTATTGACGGTTGCCACATGAAGCAACGCCAGCTCGCAGCGCGCGATGTCTGTCTGGTTCGTGATTCCATATACTCTCATCACATCTGCTCTACTCCGCGATATGCAGGGTAAGGATTGTGCCTGAGCTGACTCGAAGAGCGGTGCTAGTGCTTTGACCAGTCTCTCGCGAGCTTTGTAAGGCCGCCTGGCGATGATTGACGGCGCAAAGTTCAACGCAAGACTCTGTACACCACCTTCGAGTGTCCTGTTTGATGGCAGCAACGTCAATAAATGTTTTAAGGTATCATGATCAAGAAATTCATAAGTAATCATAAAGGGTGGGTGATAGAGACTAACCATACATCGTTTATCAAGGTCGAACCCATTCTGATCGGATTTCTGTTGCCGTAGAGCGTTTCTGCCGAAGCGACTGTCACAACGTCCTGCAACCAGGTCTGGAGGTCGCTCAGCTTTAGCGGGTTCTTCGGCTGTATGCTGTTGATCACAGATGCGTACTGGCCCAGCGCACTGAGATTGTATTCACTCAATTGTTCCCCGGAGAATGCTGGCTTTGTAGCACGAAGTAATTCACCCAGCAAGCCAGAGTGTACGGCGCGTAGTACTTCTTCATCTATCCCAAGAAACCCCTGGGCATGCTGGATCATCAGTGGCTCAAATGACAACAACGGGGATCGTAGCGCATATTGCATCAGAGTCGGTTCAAAGACAGCGTATATCTTGCCATTTAGAATAGGTAAGCTTGCTGCAGGGATGCCAGTTTTCCTTCTGTAATTTCACATATTACTAAAGAGTTCGTAGTGGTTATGATGAATTTTTTCTTCTTCTTGCAATGCAGCTGAAAGGCTTGGCGGTCGGTTTTGCGGATTAGCTTACCTTATGTCGTGGAAGTGCCTGACCTGCTGAGTGATGATGCCGAAGAGATGTCCGATGAATGGAAGCCGGTGATGTATGCTTGGTGGCTCTTGCACTTGGCTCTGGGCTTGACAACAAAAGTGGCGTCTGATCAGTTCTGATGCGAGCAGAACGAGGATCATGCCGATTAGGGAAGACCATCGACTGTAGAAGAGTAAATTGGCGGGGGATGACGCGTCGTCCATATTTCGCACTGGTCGACCGACTGGTTGACAGTAATTAAGTCTGAAAATACTGGGTGTCGTGTTTCTCTTGTTAGTAGGTAGTCGTCACGGGTCTGGAATGAAGGATCGAGAGGTTCGGAGTTCAAACAATTTAGCAACAATAATATGGGTGAAAACAATTGGCACACTTGTCACACATGGTGTAAGTCCAGAAGCTTTAGATCAGTTCAGGTTACGATGCGATTGTCAAGACATGCATTCAGTCCTTGAAAGGTAATTGCTCTGAGCTGTCTGTGCTCCCTATCCACATTAGAAGGATATGCTTATAATTCTATCCTTCACTTTGATCATATCCTTTATTTCTTACTTGCATTGTTACTTGGGTGGGAGATCGCCCGGGAGACCATTTGATGTGATTGAAGCAAGTCTCCCAGACCCTGGGAATCTATAGGTTGCTTTGTTGCAGACAGAAATCTCAGAAGATCTCATACACTCGTGGCGGGAAATGAACGGGCCACCGCCTGTATTATAATTGGAGTGATTCGAGCTGGGAGCAACATTCCCGCATCTACTCCAAGGCGCTGCTGGGGATACGACCATGTAGGCGTTGACCAGACGAGAAAGCAAATAACCCAAAGTCGACCAAGTAACCTTGCCTTGTTCTTCATTTGACGCCTTCTCTTCGAAGGTAATCGGTCAAGCAAGGCTTGGAAACCATCTTCGATCATAATTCCCAATACCTGTAAGGAGAAGAACAACGCACTACCAGCCTCCGTCTGTTTGATGCCCATAGCGATGTCGGAGCTATGATGAATCAGACCTGATATCATAAATGCGCACCACAGACGAGCGTACTTTGACAACACAGTATCTCGGGTGATACGGAAGACTGAATCTACCACCAAATTTGCATGCGTGGTTAGACTGACCCGCAAGCATTGGTGCCATGCCGCACTACATCGAGGCGAACATCATGTCAGTGGTGAACGAAATCATTTCAGTGCGGTACATACCCCCAAAATTGCCGGATGCTTGTCACATCGCCGAATGATCCAAAAAGTGGTGGACAATCGGCTGGGCCGTAACACCCGCAGATCACACCCACGATCGCCGCACAGTTGTTGATGACGAGCAGAAGAAGTGCAACACTGGCCCAAAAAGCTGTTGTGCCGAGCACTCGGAATACGAGGTCATCCCGAGTCAGGGCTCGTAAGTTCCACAAAGTTTGCTTTCGATAGCCGAACATAGCAACATTCTCCGCGGGGCTTGAAACCAGCAAATCCAGAGTCAGATAGGCCAGGGTCGTTGTCAGGGATCGTTCGAAGACAAATCTGAGGCGACTTTGCTTAGGGCTGGGGGGCGTATTTTTCGCAGCCGATGCTGTCCCGACTCTCCGTAGGTTCCACAGCATTAGAACCACCACACGCGCTTGTGACCAGTGCCCGGGGAACGGTTGCCGGAAGTTTAGCTCGGATGTGCTTGCGGTCAGAGTCAATTGCGACGCGCTGAGAAATTGAATCCAGCATAGTGGCGTGACGATTGCCCGCCAGTGGGGATTCGAGAGGAGTCCTAGGCATTGCGACTGGGCTCCGTAAGATATCGCGACCAGGACTGCAATGCTCATCATACGAGTAGTCGTCTGTGATCGCGTTGTGAATAAGATCGTGCCAGTGAAAATGAATAAGAATGCCACCTGAAGCAGAACGAAGACTACTAATTTGCCGAGGAGCCACATTTTTGAGTTCAAGAACTGGCCAAAGAATTTCCTGATACGACGGGAGGTCACAGAAGGAGCAACACACCGAGATTTATCAACAACTGGATGGAAGCGACGGTCGCGTAAGTGATTGACGAGTTCGTCAGGGCGACCGGTTTAGTGGCTCTTTGTAAGGGTGCTGAACAGAGTTATATCCCAGCAAAGTATATTATGCGGAGTTGTTTCCATGCTGGAGCCCTTCAGAGTTGCGTGAAATGAGATACGCGTCAGAGAGCAATTATGAGAAATCAATTAACTGATAGTGGGTGCAAGGATAAATTAACGACATGCGACGTCGCCAAATTGCCACATTTTGCCAGGGTACTACAGCAACTGTGGTATCGCATTTATCGAAGGTAAGGGCTTAGCCGAGTAGCATGCGTGGTCATATCATTGCGTTGGTGATCGCCGCATTAACTGCCCGCCGTGTATGCCCTGAAGTCAACAAATGTCCACGTCCAACTGACTTGCAACTTGCGATAGGCCAACTCCAAGGCTTCAATGGAGACTCCCTGTCCATCCGATCTATTTCTCTGTCTTCTGAAAGCATTCATCTATGTTGCCACATGGAGCTTGATGCTTTGGGTATCTTTGCGTTGTCTCGAGGTTCTACTATGTAAGGTCGCTGTCCATGAACCACCGGTCGTGAGGCCTATGGTGCCAATCTTGGGCCATGCTGTGAGGCTATTCAGGGAAGGTGTGGCATACTATGAACATCTCAGGTACGTACAATACATTCGTTGGACTCTTTTCTATTTTCTGGCTAACAGTGGTCACAACAGGAAGCAGACCAACCTTCCAATTTTGACAACCTTTCTGGGGATGCAGAAGGTGTATGTCGTGAATTCGCCGGAGCTTATCCGCCAGATCCATCGCCGGGGTAAAAAGATTGATGGCACTTTACCATTTCTTTATGTTGTCTGCGGCAAATTCTTCGGTATGCATGGCGAAGATCTGGCAGGTTTGATGCGAAATGCAACTGCGACAAACTCCCTGCGGTATGACCTGAAGACTATGGAGCACACTGCTTTAGAGGCGGGCACAGAGTCCTTAGTTGAAATTTACGGGAACATATGTCAGGAGCTTGCTGATATTCTCAGCGACCTGGCCTCGCAAGGTCCTGAGAAGGTTAGTCTGCAAGATTGGTTGCAGACTACTTTTACCTTGGCTACGGGACGTGGCATCTTTGGGCGTGGCAATCCATTTGATAGGTCTGAGGACTTGGTGGCTTGTCTTTGGTAAGTGATCATTTAAATGTTATCCATTATCACTCAACAATGGGATTGACATGAAGAAAGGGCTATGGAAAACGGGCTCAAAGAGCTCACTATGTTACCGTTTCAGTCGATCACAGCACGAAGAGCAGCTACATCGCGTGAGCATCTAGTTCAGGCTTTCATGAATCATGAGGTTGGAGACTCGGCTACTTCTGATCGTGTCTCCATTGGACTATTCCAGGAGTTTCGACGTCTGGCAAGCCAACATGACAGAAGTGTAGAATTCAGGGCAAGATACACTGTTGGTATCTTTACCGGCTTCGTTATAAACACGGTTCCGGCTGCTTTTTGGATCATCAGCCTTTTATCAGAAAACAAGGACCTAGCGGACAGGATACGACTCGAGGTCAAGGAAGTGGTCACTACTGTGGGTCCAGATGAGTTCACTTTGGATCCTGCTTTTCTGAGAGCTCGATGCCAATTGCTTCTCTCGACGTGTCGGGAGGTTCTAAGGTATATCAGCTCGTCCATCAGCAGTTTCCTCGTGAACGACGACATTCATCTTGACGAAGGGCTCATTCTCAGAAAGGGAGCCCTGATCCAGATTGCAGCTACTGCAATACATTCCAACACAGCTGTTTGGGGTCCAGCTGCCACGGAACTAGACCCGGAAAGATTCCTCAGACAAGAGAAGATACATCCCTCCGCCAACAGAGTGTTTGGAGGCGGAAGCTCTATGTGTCCTGGCAGGCATCTTGCCCTCGACGAGCTGCTCACATTCACTGCAATGTTTGCGCACCAATTTGAAATTAGTCGGTCGCCGATGTCAGCGCCATTTCCCAAACAAGAGCGGGGATCTATGCTCTCAGTGAAGAAGCCCGAATCGGACGTCCAGATTTATATAGCTCGCCGAGCGGACGGCTACATGAGATGGAAGTTCTCACACGCATTTAAACAAAAGAAGGCTGTTTAAGATGACAAGTCGTTTGCTTTGCCAAAATTTTAATTAGATGGGACCGCATCGAAAACAATACATGATTCATTTTCCAAAGTACAGTAACCAAAAGTCCGTTTTGTTTTGGTGCAGAACAGAGCTCATTATGTAAGGCTGGCACGGATCTGCATTAAAAGCCGCCCAACCCCCAATGCTCCGGGCCTTGCAGATGCTTAGGAAACAGAACATCATCAGTCCGTGCCTTGTCACCAATGTCAACCACTTTTGGCCATGGAATTCCTTTTTCTTTCCATCGTCCGCCACTACTACTTTGGATTTGCGATTATTGTTCTGAGCTATTTCATCTTTATTTCACATAACAGCACCAAAAGCAAAGAAAGGATCGCTCTGATCAACCCGCCTAAATGGTTCGAACCGACGTCTACCAGGGTCAAACTCGCCTTTGCGCTGAACGCTCGTAAATGGATTACCAAAGGTGTCGAGACCAACAAGCCCTTCCGTCTAATGACGGACATTGGCGAGCTCACCGTACTTCCAAGCGAATTTGCACGCGAGCTTCGTGCTGATCCTCGGCTGGACTTCGCAGCCGTCATCAACCGGGTATGTTCACGCGACGTCACAATCTATTTCCCTACTTGCGAAATCCCTAGTTTCGAATCATGTTCCAATGGGATTAGTGACCCGAGCCATACAATTGTTTGCTAATTAATGCACCGCCCGCAAGACCTTCCATGCAAATCTCCCAGGTTTCGAAGGGTTCCGAGAGGGTACGCCGGACGCTTATCGCACCAGAGATGTCGTCAGAAGGCATCTGACCAACTGTTCTGGTGGGTAGTCCAGATGGACAGTTTCATTGTGAGCGCTAACACTCTATTTCTCCCAGATGAAGTAATTACCTCTATCTCTGAAGGTTGTCACGACGCTCTTCAGGATGTGCTATCAGAATCCACAGGTAGGCCCCGTCATTCGCAGCTTGCAAACTTCGATAAACTGACATGATTCATCTAGATTGGAGCGAGGTCAATCTCAGGGAGTGCGTACTCCAAATTGTCGCCCGGATGTCATCACGGGTCTTCCTCGGGGATGAGGGCGCCAGCAATGATGCTTGGCTTAAGATCACCATGGAGTACACTACGAATGCCTACATTGCAGCAATTCTCCTGCGCATGTTCCCAGAAAGCCTTCGTTCTTATGTCCATTGGGTTTTGCCGCAATGCCGCAAGCTTAGAAAGCAAGTTGCCGAAGCACGGCAAATAGTTGCCGACATTGTTGACAGACGGAAAAGGGAAAAGGCTGCCATACAAGCCGAAGGTCGTCCTCCTCGCGTGTTCGATGACGTCATTGAGTGGTTTGCGCAGGACGAGAAAGATGGACACAGCGACTACGACCCGGTGGTTGGCCAGCTTATCTTAATGCAAGCAGCGATTCACACGACAACGGATCTACTCACACAATCAATCTTGGACATAGCTTTGCATCCAGACATGGCCGAAGCTTTGCGGAGAGATGTGGAACAAGCGGTAGACCGATACGGCTGGTCAAAGTCGTCCTTGGCCGAAATGCACCTCGTTGACGCAGCCATTAAAGAAAGCCAACGGCTGAAGCCAATAGCTCGCAGTAAGTTAGCCCTCCTCAATTACGAATGTTTTTAGACTGTTGATAACTCCTGTCACCCATAGCGTCAATGCACCGCCTCGTGTTAAATGATATCGAGCTTTCAGATGGCACCCTTATCTGTAAAGATAGCATCCTTGGTATTTCCGTTGACCAAATGTGGAACCCCAATATGTATGATAGCCCGGCGGTCTGGAACCCGCACCGTTTCTATCAAATGAGCCGGGCAGGGGATAAGGCCGGAAGCCTCACGAGCACGAGCCCGGACTTTCTAGCCTGGGGCTACGGGAAGCATGCGTGTGCAGGCCGGTTCTTTGTCGCCCAGGAAGTCAAGGTTGCCCTGAGTCAACTGCTGTTACATTACGAGTGGAAGCTCGTGCCATCATCCGAGACCACAAAGCCGTTGGAGCTTGGGCTGACTCTGGCCGCTGATCCCATGGCAAGAGTCTTGTTCCGCAAAGTTTCAAGGAATAGCTAAATTCGATTAAGAGGTAGAATGAACGTGTCCGTGGAAGCATTATCGCTTTAGGCGGACCAGAACACACACATGCCCCCTCCACTTACATCGAACATCGTTGCTGCTGTGTTCACCGCGATATTTCCCATCGATTAAGCCTTGTCCTCCAGGAACACTGTTTATTTTTGTTTGTTTCTCTTTATTTTTTGGCATCGGTACACGATTGCCCAGTTGAACAGAATGATCATCAGCGTTTTACCATCATCATGCGCCCTGGGGTGGACTCTTGTACTCTCGCTCTCAATCTTTGTATGGATGCTGCTAAGAAAAACCTCGGTGCTGGATCCTCGAGAACCACCGTTGTTTCGACCGACGATACCGATAATCGGCCATGTCATACGAATGTGGCTTGATGGAGGCGGCTACTATGTGAAAATCCATCGCCGTTTGAGCGCTAAGGCCGATGCTGTGACGTTGAACATTATGGGCCAAAAGTTCTACGTCCTTCTGTCGCCTTCTCACGTTCAATTCGCCTTTCGAAACCGGTCTCTCACCTCAGAGCGGTTCAATGTCCAAGCGGCTACCGGTGTGGTCGGTCTCAGTGCGCAGGCCAAGCATCTACTCGAGCAGGGCGATCTCCTTCGGGACTTTTATAGGAACATACCTCTCGCCATGGCAGCAGAACCGTTGCGAAACATGACCTCAACGGCGCTCACGACGTTGTCAGCGGACATCAATGAACTCGCTGGTCGACATTGCGACGACAAGTATCAGCCTCTAGATCTTTACGGGTTTCTGCGAGACAGGCTCGTTCTAGCTACAACAGATGGGCTCTACGGGAGGAAGACAAATCCTTTGCGCACAAGGCCTGGGCTGGTGGAAGACGTCTGGTATGTTTCCAGCTGTCTCAACTCCTTGCCATCGATATATCACGTAGCTGACTGACTGCCGATGAAGGACTTTTGACATGGCCATGTTTACCCTGTTTTTTAATATCGCGCCCAGAATTACAGCACCAGCAGGGCACAAAGCCCGCAGCCGCATACAAAAGGCTCTCATCTCGTACTTCCAGACCTGTCCCGATGACCAAAGTTTTCCCGATGACGCGGCAGAACTCACGCGCATGCGCGCACGTCTTCTCCGTGTGTACGGGATGACTGACATTGACGTGGGGAATATGGAGATCGGCATGATAAATGCCGCGGTCGCAAACACTGCGCCAATACTTTTCTGGATGGTCGTCAACATCTTCTCAAGGCCCGACGTCCTGGCCCGCGTGCGTGCCGAAGTTGACAAGTTGGTTCAAACCAGTGGCGGCAATGAGAAGATGGCCACTCTGTATGCCTCTCAAGTTACAGACCGGAGTGTCTGTCCCTACGTGGCAGCCGTGAACAGCGAAGTCATGCGGCTGTGCGATTCTGTGACCGCGACCCGCTTCGTGGACGACGATGTGATACTGCCCGACGGCACACTCTTGAAAGCAGGGGCAATTGTGCATATGCCCTCGGCGGTCGCACACAGGATGGCTGATGCGTGGGGACCGAAGGATCCTGAGCAGTTCGACCCCAGTCGATCGTTCCAACACCACAACAGTGGTTCGACGGAGAAAACATCCGGATTTGACCAATCCTCTGCGCAGAGAAAAGCGTTCTGGCCGTTTGGTGGGGGGAAACATCTCTGCCCTGGCCGAAATTTCGCATTCGCCGAGAACATAACCTTTGTTTCGGCTCTTGCAGTCGGCTTCGAGATTGACGGCCTCGACGTCAACACCATACCCCAGTGCGGTTTCGCCAACCTGACTGGGCAGAGTGTTCCTAAGCCAGTGCAGCCTAAAAGAGTCACATTCCGGCGACGGGAAGGCTGGGAAAATGCGACATGGCGGTTGCTTGCATGACTCGAAATCGCCAAGGTTGTTACCGTGTGACAGGTTTCCGTGTAACTTCCCTTCCTCGGGGATCGGCAGTTTCTGAGGCTGGTTGAACTTTAACATGACTCTTTGCAAAGAAGTTAAATTGACCCTCCCTCAATATTACCCACCGTTCCTAAATTACTTGAAGAAGTATACGCACTTAAACGATAACGTGTATCGCTGATTATCCACGAATCCTCGGGTCAACATACTGTTGCGCCGCTCGCTTCGGGCCAAGTCACATAGATCACAGACGGCATTACAATGAAGCTGGCTCGCGAAGAAGAATCGATCAACGTTCACATATCCCTCCGACGCCCATCTTGTCATGATTCGCCCTCGCGTACTTCTCGCTCCGGCGCGGCCTCCGATACTCGACAACCTGACAGTATGGGCACGACTTGGGGGCGATCCGGTAGCAATCGACCTTGGCTGCGATCCTTCTTGTCCGCAACGCCACTTTGGTTTGGCCCATTAGTGGCAGTCTCATTTGAAATTGCTCTCCGGCAGTTTGACGGGTCGCTGGCAAAGATCCTGCTTGCTTTTCGCGAGCAAGGGATTTCTCCTGTTCTGTATACTTACGGACCGCGTTGGGATATTGAATCTTTTGTTGCTTACACCTGCTGGATAGCTTTGCAAGTGGTCCTTTACGCTGGTTTACCGGGACCGGTCCATCAAGGACAACAGACACCAGCAGGATACCTCTTGAGCTATCGAGTGAACGGGCTGCGCGCCTGGCTTCTTACTTACTCTCTTCTTGCCGGGCTTTCCGCGGGAGGGATTATTGACTTGGCATCTGTTGCTGAAAATTGGCCCGGGTGGTTTGTCGCGACGAACATTTATGGGTTTCTTGCGTCAGTAGTAGCTTTTGTGAAAGCTCACGTTGCGCCAACACATCCAGGGGACCGCAAGCTCACAGGTGAACAGCCTTTCCACTCATAATTTAACTTGTTCAGTAGAGTCTCGGCTAACAAATCACAGATTCTACTGCGTATGACTTCTATATGGGAATCGAGTTGAATCCAAGGTTCGGCTCGGACTTCGACCTGAAGCTCTTCACCAACGGACGAGCGGGCATGATGACATGGACTCTGGTGTGGGTGGAATAACTCACTATTCCTATGAAAGTGCTGACAGCAACGCAGCGATATGTCTAACCTTGCCCTCCAGTATCGCAGAGGCTATGTATCTACTAGCCTCGTGCTTGTCTCGATTCTGCACACTATTTACGTTGTGGACTTCTTCGCCAACGAATCTTGGTATCTCCGGACGATAGATATCAGCCATGATCATTTCGGTTTCTATTTGGCCTGGGGTTGTTTCACTTGGCTTCCGTCAATGTATACGCTCCAAGCCCAATACCTCGGGCGGTACCCGACAAGTCCCTCCTCGGTTTATTCCGTCATTGTTTTATCTCTGGGACTTTTCGGTTTCTATGTTTTTCGGCGTGTGAACGCTCAGAAGGATCTATGTCGGCGGACCAACGGGGAATGCCTGATTTGGGGAGAGCCTGCTCGATTCATCGTCGCGCCTTATATGACTTCAGATGGAACGTTCCATAAGAGCTTGCTGCTCTGTAGTGGCTGGTGGGGGCTGTCGCGTCATGCCAACTACACAGGCGATCTCTTGCTAAGCTTTTCGATGTGCGCAGCAGCCGGTACGACAACATTCATCGTATGGTTCTACGCCATTTTCATGACCGGATTGCTTCTTCACAGATGCCTGCGAGACGAGGAGCGATGTCGAGCCAAGTACGGGAAATCATGGGAGGAATACTGCCGCAGAGTACCATGGCGGCTCATTCCAGGTGTCTGGTGACGGAGATATATGATTTTAGAAGTAGATGCGGTGTAAGTCATACGCCACATCGGCGTCGTGCACTGCCACAGACTCCACACCTGCACCAGTATCGCGGCCGGCCGGCCCCGACTGGTACGTGTTGGCTTGTCACTGAGCCTCAAGCATAAGAACGACGTCTTTATATATCTCAGGCTCACCACCTTAGTGAAGCTATCGCGTACAGTGATTTAAACTTCACAGAAGATGCTTGACTGTCTGCGAACAAATCCAGCAACTGAGGCTTCGCAGTAAGTTATGGATACAACTTGGTCTTTGCGCTTATACCCCGATAAGCACCCGATAAGCACTCGATAACGATAAGAGGTCAGGGACATGATAATTATGGTTGTCGAGGGCAACATGCCACACATAATGCGCGCAGGGATGTCCCGCGCACTAGTCGAATTGGACCAATTAGCTGTCGTCGCGCGACTCGGGTTTCTGTTTTGTTTGCTGTGTTTTTTTTTTCTCATCACGCCGCGCCGCAAGAACCAACCGAGATACTGATGTCCAAGCCTTTGTCCTGAGTCTACTCAACGGAGCCAGTCTTTCCATATTTTGCCGGTCCGGGCCCGTTTATCATGTCGTTCCGCAGGACTCCCGCTCCGCCGTCAAGCGGCCGGCGCCACAACTCCGTCATCATGTCTTCGGTTTCTCCCGAAGCTACCCGCACTCCTCGGGGGCAGGATATGATGCTTCCCCCACCACTCTCCGTACGCGTCCCGGAAGCCGACGCGGAAACAGGTTGGTTCATTTTCATATGCGTTGACTGTGTGCACCTCGCGCAGCGAAAGCCGCCGCAGCTGCTGATCAAGATTGTATTGCAGATTTCCCCGACGCCGTCATCCTCGATCACCACTTGAACCCCGAGACGTACCGCGTCACCTTTGACTGGAAGCGCGTCGGCGTCCGCGAACAGCTAGTCATCCCCGAAGTGCACGCCCAGCTCATCGATCAGAACAAGGTCCTCGACTACTGGCACCAGGTTTACCTCACCACCCGTCAAGTGCGGGAACAGGCCCTTCGCTGCGAGTTCTACCACGTCTTCCAGATCCTCGACCATCGCCGTCGGGGGAGGGGCCCGAGATCAGGATTCCTCCTGGTGCAGTGGGTCGGCTACTCCGATGACCCTGAAGAGGCCACGTGGGAGCCCATTACCAAGATCGACAGAGTCGCACCGCTGGACGTGAGGGATTACCTGACCAAGAAGCGCTTGTGGAAGAACCTGCGCCCGTGGCCCGCTTGGAGGAGGAAGATCCAGGACCATGAGGACGCACGGCAGAAACTAATGGCAGCCCCCAGCCTGCTAGATGAGGCCAACCAGCGCTTGCGCTCCGAGTCAACCACGAGGTTGTCGGCGGACCTCGGGCTCGACAGGTGATGTCGCATCAGCCACCAGTCGATCTCGTCGCTGAACAAGCCTGTTATCATTACCAGACAGCCGGACAGTCGCGTGAAGCCGCCGGCGACAAGAGTACATTCTCCAGGTCTGGCAGGTTGAAACACGCGCACCTCCGCTTTATCCCCCGGGGAACTTGAAGTCGGCTGGAAAGAAATTGTCGGTACGCAGCCCCATCGTGTCATTGGCATATGGATCACTCGGTAACACTTGCTGACTTTTCCAGACTCCACCACTTATACCTATCCAAGAACACCAGAGTTTCAGCCGGCCGAGGTGCCGCGACATCCGCAAACTTCTCAAATTGAGGAAGACGCAAGTAGATGTCAACGAGATTGTTCATTGTGATTGGCGTCCTACCGGGATCGAGCGCTAGCGCTAGAGAGAACTCATTGGGACTGACAAGCTCCGTCGCAAATGGAGCGACCTCGACTACCAGCTCGATGGACAGATGAGACCTGTGCTGATATCAATCTTCTCAATGATTCAATATGGCTAACGGTGTGCCTATCCTCGAAATCAGTTGGTAAGTCCGGGTCTGGGCACTCTTGGTTGGAAAGTCTCAAGACTAGGGCTCGAAGGCCAGCGGCGAGCAAATTGGAGCAGCTAGTTCTGCCAAGTCAGGCACACTGCCAACGCGGAAGACCCTGAATGTGCAAGGGCAGGGCTCGGCTCGGCTTTCATTTACCCTAGATGAGGATCGGAGATCTCAACCACTCTCAGGGCGCTGTACGGGGTTAGCATAACGAAATCTAAACAATATGATTTTGACGGCCAGACTGTCGTCTGAGCCAGCTTCACTTATTACACTTGCCACTTGGGTTGAAAATTCCTTCGACGACGGTTTCGGGCTGTGCGAAGGGTGTTCACGAAGGATACCGGGCTCATTGTCACTATTGAGGCGATATTGAGTTAGTTGCCGATTTACTCCCGATAGTAAGAGACAATTTACCAGTGGGACACAGATATCGCTGCGCGCCCCTTGAATCGTCTGTGAATCCTGCGCGCCGCTGGTCCCAACCTACCTGCCTGGCTTCGAAAAGGCGAATACCGCTGGTTCCCGACTCGCTAAACTTCGGCCGATAGTCTCGGAGGCAGGATGTTTTGTTGTCGCATTGCCGTGGTCCCCAGCCTGTGTGGACTGAACGTGACGTCCGAGGTGGGAATCGACTGTGCCATTACCGATCCACGCGACGTATTTCTTGAGGGAGATGATGAAGTTTATCACGACTTTAACACGCAGATCATTGAAATCGTTGGATTCGCCTGCTCGCCCTTCACTGATGTCACCCTGTCGCACGACGGACATTTCTTCTAGTAGTCTTCCCTCGCCGTGAATTAACCCGATGCATGGATGTTCTTTGGAGACAGGCGCTCAAGCCCATGGGAGGCACTTAAGACTCTTGATGCGGAGCGAGCGGTCTTGTTTTACTCGAAGAATCTCCACCTTGGGGTATCCTCTGAACAGCGCAAGACTTTACCAGCGTACAGACAGGCGCCAAACGAAAATACTGAGCGACTGTATCACATTGCAGCCAGTGGCACGCATCCATTTGCCCCCAAGTTGTGGATCAACGATACTGGAGAGAATTTCTAGAAAATGTTGAAAGCATATGGCCAGCATGATGCTGTCTTCAACCTGACCAAGGCTGTTAGGGAGCGTCTTCTCATCCCATCAGTCCCCGGCGGAGAGACAAGCATATTACATGACCAAGATCAACGATCTCGAGCGGTACTACACTGAACGTCTCTTAACTAGGATGTCAGAAATCGTGGCTTCCTCGCCCTTGTAACGTTCCCATTTCAGAAAGATGACGACTAGGACGCCTCCGTCAACAAACAGACCGACGATGCTTCCTGTCAACGCTAGGAGTATCACAAAAGTTGTGGGTATGAACATGGCGCACCCGATGAGGTCATTTCTCCGACGCACCGTTGCGGTTTTCTGAGGGGTTAGGCTTGAAGAAGAAAAACATATTGATCAATGTGACAGCACCAAGCAGCAAGTTGAACCCAAAGCACCATCATGCGTGAAATTTTCGTCGCCAGCTGCTCAGTCACTGCAGCGGTCAACCTGTTGAACAACTCAGAGCCGATGGCGTCAACAACTCTTAGCGTCCTATTCTCCTTCTGCCACATGGAGTCTGTGGCTGTGATGAGCTACTATTTCCACAAAGGGTTCGAAACGGTTCAGGGCATCAACGCGGTAGAAATTGGACTGAGGCCGATGAAGACTGCTGCAACTCGAATCTTTGCTGTTATGATTATTTGAGCTTTGGGTAGGACTTTGCTGCTTTGGCCAGCCCCCAGCTTTGACTAACAGCTTGCAACAGCTTTGAGAATAAAGCACTTTAACCCATGGCTGTTTGTAGGTCCAATCTTCATGACCACAGTAGCAGCTCTTCACTCGCATTTTACGACATTCGGCACGCCAGCGACGCACTGCATTGTTTCTCAAGTTGTCCAGGGGTTGGACGTCGGCATGGCACAGCAAATGCCACCCTCATCGTGCAACTAGTCATTAGTGATCGCAAGAGCTTCTGCCGGTCGTCGTCGCTCTCAATCTATTTTTTTCAGTACCTTGGTGCTACGTTGAACCAAATCACTACTGGTGTCGTGTTCCACTCGGTCCTGGCTGAAGAGCTCAGCGATATTGGTCTAAACATCTCACGAAAAGCCCGTCTTTCAGCGGTTGCCACCGCGAAAATTCGTCAGATTGCGGAGCAAAACTTCCCCGGCCTCCTCCACCCCATGCCGATGTCCTACCTATAGCACGTCCATGACGTGAACATTTGTAAGCTTTACGTTGACGTCATCTCTCCTTGCTTGCGAATACGGCTATGGCTAACTACATCGGCAGTATATCCCGTTCACAACCTCGGCCCTGGCATTCGGCTTGGCTTTTGGAGTTAAGTGGATAAGAATTCCAGCACCCACTAAAGCAAATCCTGCTCCAGAGGCTCTTCGTCCAGAAAAAGACAAATTTGAAGGCAAGGATGCTGCGCCTGCCCAAGCTTGAGATTGCGAAAAGAATTCGATACATTTTTCGGGTTGAAAGCAGCCTTGATATCACAGACGTCATTCTTTCCGCAAGATAAGGTACCGTCAAGAATGCGAAAAGCGCTGTCGATGTGGACATCTTCGATGGCTTAGGTTGTGGCACTATGAAGATTCATTGCCACGCCCGACGCGCCTTACACGATGTAGTTTCGCCTTTTGCTTCACTGTCACCTCTCCCATTCCAGTTCTTTACCTTCCATGCCAACAGAACTGTGGGGCAACCCAATGCATGCTCAACCTGGATGCGCGTGATTGCTGGCCTGCTCGACATCAACGGCAGAGCCAACCGACGACGAGAAAGGCTCCAGAATGAAACGCTTCATTGTTACCCCCACCCCTTTACGATATCATTTGAGAATGTGCCCATATCGCTGATTATCCCAGTGTTCATGTACACGAGGGTTGACCCATTGGTGTGAAATTTATGTATCGACGAAGTCGAACTCACGTATGACTGGTGTCAAGCGCCGCCTCCTGGAACCAGGGAGAACATGAAGACGACCTGATTTATCTTTCCCTAACTTTAGAGAGGCTGGTGTCCTCTACGATGACCTTCGCCGTCTTCCGTCACGTATATACCAACCTCATCAGCTTCGCCGCTTACTATATGAGTCATTGGGTCATCGGTGCTGCCCGGACTATTGTTCAATTGCTCCCTTGCTGCGCTGGTCTTTCTTCCGTCAGAGACTCAAGACGAATGTTAACGCCCTTCAACTTGGAATCATAGTACCGCTGGGAATCACTCGCTGGTACATACGACCATACCCATTGGAAAACTCGGGATCCCGTCCGCTCTCCCATAGATAAGCTAATGAGGGCTGGAGTAGTAGTCGGGTCGGTGACGACCG
>JABGLZ010000843.1:78892-176628 GCA_014705045.1 Colletotrichum theobromicola | reverse complement strand
GGGCTACGGGGAGGGGAATGACGGCAGGTGCAGGTGCTAGAGACAGTACGGCAGGCACGTCCGGAGACTCGGGAAAGAGGGAGCGAAAGCCGGACGACACCGGTCCTGGGCTGGATTCAACTCGACCTGGAACTGAAGCATGGAGCCATGGATGACTCCATCCCGCCTGCGTTTCCCCGGGGCGGGAAATCATTTCTGTCTCCAACTGCCCAGCGCAGCGACGAGGACACAAAAGAACGAAGAAAAAAGAAGAGTCCTAGTGAAATTGACTTTGCCAACGGCCGACCTTTGCCATGCTGCTGGGCGATGGAAACGGCCTCCCCCGTCCGGACCTGGACAAACAAAGAACTCGATGACAACGTGGATGTGGCTCACCTTACCCAAGCAGCCATCCTTTCCCAGTTCCTCCATCTGCTGGAACCGACGGATCTAACTGGGCCCTGTCGTCGAATCCGATTCATCCTACGGGCTGGAGAACACTAAGCCTCAATTTGCAGTTGCGATGCCATTCCTTGCTTGGCCTCTCCACCGGACTGTTTGGACCTTGGAAAACATGCCCGGGATATGGTTGTGAATACGGCCCCAGAGAAACAAACAGCCAGCTCCACCAGCACCAAAGCACCGCCAGGCCAATGCTTTGTTTGTAGGTATCTCGGCCGTTGTGTGTGTTTTAGCTGTCGCAACAGCTTTTTTCTTGTTTTTACGCCGGTTTGTATTCGTTCTTCCTTGAAGAAAAATTCCTGTGACCCAAAACGATCAGAAACTTTGGTTTCTTTTGTTTTCTTCTTCTCAGACAGAGATCCGATGTTGGTCCCTTGGCCCTCGCTTCGTCCCGTCTCAAAAGGTCTCGTGAGCGAGCAGACACGCCCGAATGCAAGACATGAGATATTAGAAGGGACTGGAGTGCATTGAGTTCCCCGTGCCTAAGCCCCCCTCTACCCGCAAAGTCAAAACGGCACTCTGCTGGACTGGCATTTTAAGACTCGAGGTAAGCTTGGAGTGCCAAGGAGGCACGGCCACCAGACGTCACATCCAATCGGCCAAACCTTTGGGCGCTCACCGATGGAAGCGAAGAACGATGGGGGGCCCCGGATGTGTAGCCGTTGGATTGATCATTGGGGGCGGCGGGCTGCGCTGCGCTGCGAACGAACCTCCAAAATGACGGCAACATGTCACCCATTCCAAGAGGGGAGGATCCATGCCAAATGCCTCCATCTCCGCCTGCACCGCACCGCACCGACCCATGAGACAGCGGCAAGGTAACGTGCCTTTGACGTCGCTTCGAGGCCAAATAGATTGAACGGGTCGAGCCCTCACGTCAGTCTCCAGCGAGGCACATACCAGCGAAATCACAGCACGACTTGACTTGCGCGTGTGCAGATTATCACGGCAGCGTCGCATCCAACAGGTTCCGGGTTGAAACATCCGAGAGTTACTTGCCCTCCAACGTCCCAGCTGTTTTCTAGGTTCGTCTGCGAAGCTCCGCTATGCGTGGCTTTGCAGCGTTGCGTCGTCTCATTCGCTCGTCCACTATCGTCCATCGATCGATATCCAGACTTCGTTGGACAATATATGCCGCCTCGGCCTTTCAAATCAATTCAATAGCCTCGGTGCCGTGTGAAGGAATATTGCGATAGAGCAAGACCGCCGCTGATTGCAGGTGCAGACACCGAATTGATAGCCACAGCATCTGCCATGGAAGACGCGGCGAAGAACCATTCACGAGCAGGGAAGTTCCCCAACTGCAAATCGTCAGGCGTCTGTGCCTATCTTAAGACCTGCAATATGATGCGAGGCAAGTCAACGGATTTGTGGTAGCACTGTACGGTCCTCAGCTCCCCCGCCTCTACGAATACCAGCTCACGTCAGTCGAGACCGAGGACTCGACATTCCTTGCCTTAGTCAGGGCCGGTGGGCTTGGCGCGCGGGCTGTATCTGAGCGCCAGCGGCAGTGCAGCCATCATCGTCGGTCGTCGTCGTGAGGTTCTTCACGAGCTCTTCAGCCTCTTAACCTCCACCTTGGCGACGTTAACGTCCATCAAATGATTTCGCGTGTGGGTTTGACGCGCGAGTTGCACGCTTAATACCGGCCATGTCAGCAGCCCAGGGCTTGATTGACTGGCTTTGGAGATTTCCAGAGTCTCGGTCCATTCCCCTTGGCTCTTTTCTCCCTTTCGGCCCTTGAGTCGCAAGCCCCTTACGAGGCGCAAGTGGCTGAGAGCGTCTCATTCACCCAGGTCGAAACCCGCAAACCCCCATCCGTCTTGCGTACCGCGGAGGCTCAAGCCCTCGTATCTGGCACCTGGATGTCTGTACAGACAGACCAACGTCGTCGACTGATGCCTTGTCTCTCGTGGACAATGTGTGCTTTCCCCCCCAGGTGTTTCCTCCTCCCAAATTATTGGACACGCAGTACGACGTCGCACCGCATGGCTGAGAGTCTTCGTGGCCAGCCGCCGCCCGCTTTCCGCTTTGCGTCGCCCTTGCATCTAACTTCCAGCCTTCGTGCGGAGATCCAAGTGACGGCGCATATTTTTATCAACGTAGTGCAGAGGTGGTGCAGCGCAGCACATCCCGTCGCCAGGTTCCTGTTGAGTGCGACGGAAGAAAGGGCGGACTGGAGTCAGTGGCCCTGGTGAATTTCAACTGCTGCGGGTAACGGGAGCACTGCTGCAGTGGACCCCCACGACCGTATTTTCGTCTCACCAACCCCGGCTGGGGGGTGCCTTAGCGCCCTCGCCCTTGCGCCCCTGCTGGCTTGAGCGCCAGCGCAGTCCGATGCTGCAAATTGAGCGTCTGCTGAAGCCACAAAGCCACCGTTTTGAGACGGCGCCCGTGTTCGGCAGATCACTGGACGTGCGCCGTCGTCCCACATCAACGAGATGCGCCTAGACCACCGCGCCGGCGGCGTCCATCTTTCTGCTGTCTGCGCTGGGTACGTAGCCACCGTTACGGCATCGCTTTGTCTCCGTAGCGTCTCTGTGTCTACCGTCTCAGACAAAGACGCGTCGCGCTTGTCAACCTCGACGTCGACTTCGGGTGTGCGGCCACCTTCACCCCAGTCCGTTACTATTATTCACAGACACATGGCCGCATATGACATTCTCTAGCGCCTACGTCTGAATCTTGAATCCTGATTGCGCAACCAACGCGCTGGGGAATCGGCGTGTCACCTCGATCTCGCGCGTCTTTTGACGACCGGGGTTCAACCGCCACTTACAATCCAATGTCGACCTCTGGATGAGATTCAGCCACCAAGATGGCGTCCAAGAGAAAGGCGGAGCCGCAGCAGCGGTTAATCGAGGGCCGCTCTGACAAAAAGCTCAAGGTTGATCGAGCCCAGAATGCCGTCAAGCAGTCCATCCTCCTGCAGTACTATGACGACGTACAGAATCTCCGTGAATACCTGCTGTCTAGGCTCCCGAGTTCATCCAGGCTTCGCCGCAAGAAGATCGCCTCCATTGGACTGTCCCGCGCATATCTGGCCAAAGAAGCACTCCCAGCAGAAGCCGCCTTGTCAAAACTGCTGGACTCGACGCTGGTATGCACGCACCTTCCGACTCATTCCAGGGCCGAATCTCGCTGGAAAGACTGGCGGTCTTTCTCGCAAAGGGGCAATGATTCAAAGTGCGACGACTCTGTGATGTCCTTGTCTGGGGGCCTGGCTGGCGCGACTTGCTCGCAGTCGGAGGTTGGTGCTGCTTGTTCGTAGAGTACATCGGAATCCCATCTTAATAACGTTTGCAGATTGTAGATTTTGTCATTTGGCAAATCTTCTCTAGCAATCAATCAAGTAGTTGGCCGAGGCATCTTCTTTGCGATGGCTTCCGGAGACATGCGCAAAACGCTCCGAGAGAGCCCAGGAATGGCGACTCGCCGTCCGGTCTGTATTCGGTTCATCCCAACCATTTCGTCCAGACCCTCAAAGCTTCTCCGTGGCCGCAGCTTCTCATGCTGCTGGGGAAATCAGGCGAACAAATCATGATCGACCTCCTCATCGACACGGCCATTTTCCTCCCTGCGCAGGCGGGCGTAGGGAACATGTACCAGGTCAGCGGCACGCCCATGTTTGCTGCCGACACGGCGGGGCGGGAGCCGGCACAGAAGCCGGCAAAGAACTCGAATCTTGAATTCGAGAGGCTGCCGTCAGAACTGCCGTTCATGAGGAATCGCATGCTATACGCCCGGGCTGCTCTGACCGGCCGCGGCACTGTTCACTACGGATTCAGGCATATACGTGAGGTGTTCTCTGTGGCTGTCATTGAACTGTAGCTAACACCGTCCTAGATGTTCTCAGCCGTTGTCCGCGGGCGACTGGCTCCACCCAGGCCGACCCGGATCAACGTACGCGGCTGGATCAAAGCAATGAGCAGAACACGTTGAAGGTGATGATGTACATCTTTCCCCGTCAATTTGGGCTGCACAATGTCTTCACCTCCAGGGTCGACCACCTCAAGACCGCGCAGAAACTCCCGGACTACACCCTCCGCGAAGAGGAGATCAACTCGCTCTTCAAAGATCAGAAGATTCGAACGCCGAAAAGGCTGCGGGGAGACGTCAAGCGACTGGTCGAACGCTTGCAGCTGCTTCATGGTCGCTGTGCGTACGCCGAACTGCTGCGTCTCCACTGCCCATCTGCAATCGACGGCAAGACTCGGAAAGCCGCGCCCAAGAAGCCGGCCAAGCAGTCTCTGAAGCCGTTGGGTACGCAGCTCTCGCTCACCAATACCCAGGCGACAGCACCCAGTCGCAGTATCGTCACGACAAAGCATCGCCACAAAACCCGGCAACAGGCCCCTTCAATGCCAACAATCAAGTTCGGTGCCGTCACTGATCTGGCTACACCGACATCTCACGTATCCGCTTTTTGCCGCGCCGTGCTGGCCAGACTCATACCCAACGAATTCTGGGGCTGCGGCGCTGACCAGGCGCATAATCGGGATTTGATCTTCAAGAGGGTTGATCACTTTGTCAGACTCAGACGATTCGAAAGCATGTCCCTCGAGGAGGTGACTGACGGGATAAAGGTGAGCAGGCTTGCGTCGTTCTCGACATATCCCATTAACGTCATGCCAGGTTACTGCCATGGATTGGCTAGCGCCGCCCAAACTGAAAGGCATGAAGACCAGCCAGACGGACATGAAGAAGCGGCTCGAGATAATGCACGAGTTCCTCTACTACGTTTTTGACTCCATCTTGATACCCCTGTTGCGCAGTAACTTTTACATCACGGAGTCGAGCTCCCACCGCTATCGGCTGTTCTTCTTTCGCCACGACGTCTGGCGTTGCGTGGCCGAACCAGCCATGGCGACGCTGAGAGCGAACATGTTGGAGGAAGTCAGCCTGGGCGACGCCAACCGCATCCTCGCGTCGAGGAGACTGGGATTCAGCCGCATCAGACTACTCCCGAAGGGCAAGACCATGAGGCCCATCACAAATCTACGGAGGAGGGCAGCTGTCCAAGGGAGAAATAACGCACTGGGGCCGAGTATCAATTCCGTTCTCGGTCCCGTCCATTCCATGCTCAGGCTCGAAAGTGTGAGGTGACTCCGTATCCCAATGTGGCGGTTGGTGCTAACGATTGGCAGGAGCGTAACCCATCCAAGCTCGGCTCGTCCATGTTCTCAGTGGGCGATATTTACTCACGACTCCGTGCGTTTCGTGCGAGCTTTGGCGAGGGCATTCCGACCTTTTACTTTGCAAAAGTAGACGTGCAATCTGCCTTTGACACCATCCCCCAAGACGCCGTTATAAGGCTCATGGGCGGTGTCCCGAGCCAGGCGCAGTATGTTGTCAAAAAGCACCTCGAAGTCAAGGCCGGCTTGGTGGACCCTCGGCTCCAAAGGCGCCCTGCTTCGAAGCTTACGAGGCGATGGCACTCGCTCGCCAGCATCCGAGATGATCCAGCCGGTTTCGCGCAGGTCATCCAAGAACGACTCGGGCTGAAGAGAAAGAATGCAGTCTTTGTGGGCAACATTTCGCGGAAAGAGCACGCGACGAAGTATCTCATGGACTTGATGGAGTCGCACATCCAGCACAACCTCGTTAAGGTCGGCAAGAAGTACTACCGGCAGAAGAAGGGCATCCCGCAGGGCTCTGTCTTGTCGTCGGCTCTTTGCAACTACTTTTACGCCGACCTCGAAGCAGAGCGTCTTTTATTCCTGCGCGGCAAAGACTGCCTGCTTCTGAGGCTCATTGACGATTTCCTCCTCATCACGACGAGCCAGAGGAAAGCCCGCAAGTTCGTCAAGGTCATGCACGGTGGTGTTCCCGAGTACGGCGTGGCGGTCAACCCCAACAAGACTCTGGTAAATTTCGACCTGGAAGTTGAAGGCGTCAAGGTTCCCCGTGCATCGGAATCCAGTCCGTTTCCCTACTGTGGCTTGGGCATCGACTGCAAAACGCTTGACATCATCAGGGACCACGACACGACGAAGAGTGTGGCGATCTCCAACGCCCTGACGGTCGATTACGGAGTCAAGCCGGGGCAAAACTTCCAGAGGAGGGTTCTGAGTAGGCTATGCGACCTGGACGTTCTGTTCCTTACTGACTCTTGCAGATGCCTTCAAGATTCAGTCCCACTTGATGTTTTACGATACCAGGCACAACACGCTCGAGGCCGTCTTCTCCAACCTCCACAAGGCCTTCACGGAGACGGCAGAGAAGATGTTGGCCTACTGGCGCTGTCTGTCTGCTGCTAAGCGTCCCAGCAGCCGCATTCTTACGCGTATGTGCCCGCAGCTACGACTTGACGTCTCATTTGGCTCACAAGATTACAGAAACTATCAATAGAATCATCGATGTAGCGTTTGTGCTGCTCACGGGCAAGGCAAGGAAGGAGAAGCATCCTGATTACAGCTGCGCCCTGGAGAAAACGCACGTTATCTGGTACGTACACTCTTACGCAATCGCAACCACACGAGGCTGACATTTGGCTAGGCTAGCACTTGACGCCACGAGAGAGGCCTTGTTGAAACGGCAGGCGAACTTTGCACCAGTGCTTGGGTGGATCGACACCGAGTTGGGCAGACTCGACACAGCAAAGACTACACGGGTAAAGAAGTACATCAAGTAGCACATGGGCAGAATACAATCTCGCGGAGACTTCTGGCGCAGTCCGCGTCTCCTCAATTTGCCGCAGCCAGCGTATCATGATGTCTTGTTGACGGTCTAATTCCCGCTGTGTCACTCTGTGCGATCCAGGGTTGCGCGGGCCAGGCGTTTTCGAGGCTGCCGGCATCCGGGCGGTTACCTGCCACATGTGTCACAGAACAGCAGTACGCCTCGAGGGGCGCCGCCTTCTCGAGGCGGCCGGCGATGATGGGAGTCTTCTGGAATGTACCGGTCAACCAGAGGCCGACATCTCCATCCTTTGAACTCCGTAGTGCATGTCCCCTGATCTATCGCGATGGATGAATGCGAACGCCTGTTTCTCGAAAAGATCGCCGTGGCAGAGACGTATCCCGACTCCTTGATACGTCAGGACGAGCGACGCGCGGCGCTTCGGTCGTGCCTCGAGCACTATGCGGCGACCAGGGATGCAATTTTCGACGGGCCTCCTTCCAGGATCGATACGCCGCTGATCATTATAGACTTTGACGATGCCGAGTCGTGGAGTAAAGAAGAGGGGCCGAAGCGGGTGAATCTGCACATCATTCGGAATCTCATTGGGCTGCGGAGGAAGCTAGCGTGGCCCAGCCCGTCGGAGATCACGATGAAATCGGCGACGCTCGTGAGGGATCCGGCTCTAAGAATAGTGTACGCCGCCCACTCGTCATCAGAAGACTACTAGCTGACGGGAAACATCAGGCTGTTGGAACGCTTGAGCCCGACCTCGCTGCTGCTCAACCTCAGCGAAAAGGTCCTGCTGGAGCTCCTGACCTACCACCAGGTCCCATCCTGCCTGCTCAACTTCCTCACGAGCGGCGGCGAGTCGTGGAGCTTCGCGAGCAGCATGCGCTTCGCCGGGTTCCGGGGCACGGCGAGTCTGGCACCCAGCCCGGGCACGGCTGTCGCGAGTCTTGGCCGGAGCGGCTCGCACATTCAGCTCTGCTTCACCATGTTCAGCATGCGGCGGTATCCCCTCCACGCGTGGCCAAAGGGCGAGGACCCGAGCAAGACACCGCGATGGCAGCCCCACGCGGCGGCGGTGTACGTCCACTTCGACGTCGTCGAGGGCACGGCGGTCTGGCTGCTCGTGGGCCCGCGGAGCTACCACCGGGAGAAGGGGAAGGGCACGCAGAATCTTCTGTGGGACACGGTGAAGGAGAGGTTTGAAGGGACGCTGGAGGGGATGAGCGCTCTAGGGGTGGCGGATCGCTTTCGGGTCAGCCTGGACTGCCTCCTTGCGATCGCCGACTGGGCTGTTGGAGAGCTCTCGCCGCATTTCCAGGATTTAGAACTGCACCTGTCGAAACTGGTAGGTTTGGGCTTGTTCTGATTCGATGACACGGATTGCTAAGCACCGCCCTGTAGACAAAGCCGTATCTGCACCCCTTTGACGAGGAGGATGACGAGCACACGGATGCCATCCACGAAGTAGATCTCCGCCGGATGGCGTTCCTCATGGAGCAGCGTCACCGTAGCGCCATGAGGGTCGACAACAACCTCCGCGTCCTGCGTCGCCTCCAAGAATTCCTCGTTGAAAAGGTTCGTGGCGAGCTGGACAAGCTGGAACTTCGCCACGCAGACGAGATGCAAGCGCACTTGGACGACTTCAGAGGCGAGTTGTCGTCAGTGGTGGAGGAGATGGAGGACCTGATGCAGCGGGCGCAGGCTCTGGACAAGCTGGCGGAGAACCGGGAGGAATACGTGAGTCGTGACAATGTCCCTCTCCCCTGTCGGGGTTCGCCAAGTAACGCCGTCGTCAAAGATTCAACGGATGCAGACGCACCATGCGAACCAGCAGATGAAATCGATCGCCGAGCTTACAGCAGACGACTCGGCCGCAATGAAGCAGCTCTCTTTCATAGCATTGATCCTGCTGCCGGTGACTGTCGTGTCGGTGAGTAACAAGACCCCGAAAGGAAACAAGGTGTTGGGATGGACAAGCCGAGACGACAGCATGGGCTGATCGGATGAGCACAACTTCGTCTGCGCGAGTTAGACCGTCCTGAGTACAGACATTGTAAAGTTTCAGGACCTTCCGAACGAAAACGAAAGCGCTTCTTCTGCCGCCGGGGAGGGTCCTCCCGACGCGCCCGTGCCGGTGTACAGCTTCTCGGTCGCGGCGTTCGGGACGTGGGCCGTCGCGAGCCTGGTCATGACGGTCGTCACCCTCGCCATCGTCAAGCCGATGGGTAGGAGGCGGGGTGCGAACAAGAAGGCCAGAATGCGGCTCCCGCGGCTGCTGGGATTCCTTTCGACGCCTCGGAGTCTTGGAGGCGTGGCTTA
Organism: Colletotrichum theobromicola; assembly: GCA_014705045.1. NCBI lineage: Eukaryota > Fungi > Ascomycota > Sordariomycetes > Glomerellales > Glomerellaceae > Colletotrichum > Colletotrichum theobromicola. Next base: position 167,235 of record JABGLZ010000843.1, on the reverse strand, counting down.
CACGGCAGAGCGACAGGCGACGCCATCCGAGCCAAGCCCGGTTGCGCGCTCGATCCACACGGCGCCGGCGGTGGGCAAGGCGGCATCACAGTGTCCAGAAACTCCGGTGGCGGGTGTGGGCGGTCCCGTCCAAGCCGGGGCCTCCCAAACGTTGACGTCGATGGGACGGTGGCTCAGGGGGGCTTGGGGGGGCCTGTGGCGGTGGCAGACGATGAGGACAGGAGAGACGACGTCGACGGCGGCGGCGGCGGGGACTGGTTTACCCCGATGAACCAAGAAAACAAAGGAAGCGCCGTGCCTTAGTCCGAACGTTCGATGGTGGGTGGGCAGAGAAACCGGCTTGAAATCGCGGGGAGGGTTTCGTTCTGCATCGTGTCATTAGTATGGTCGAATTAAGGTGTGATGGTTGGGTAGCAATCTAGATCGTGATTGCATTAGGGGGGAGGGAATCGAGTGCCGGGGTTGGGCAGATTGACAGCCCAATTGGCAGATCGATTGGCCCCCTTGATTTGCGATATCCTTCCAAGGTTAAGGCGTACATGTTTGACACCGTCAGCTCCGATGAGCCTCACCTTGTTTTCGCTTCTCGCTTGTTTGGTTTTTTTCTTTCTCTTTTTTTTTGCGTTTGTCTCGTTGCGAGTCGCTCGTCGTGCATCGCTTTGCCCCGTGGCTGCTCTTCTCCATCAAATTGCCATTTTCGACGACGTCGCATGATGGAGTGGTGATTGGCAGCAGTCGTCCATGATGGGATTTCGTGGGAAAATGCATCCAAGCCATCCTCGGCTTCCCACGTGAAGCGTCACCCCTGCGACTGGTTCCGATGGCAAAAGAGGCAAGTCGTGGCAGTGCCCCGACGTCGTCCCGTACTCGTGTACGCTTCGCTTTGCTGCTGCTGCTGCTGCTGCTGCTGTTGTTGCTGAGCTGAGGTGAGAGCCAGCAACGCTGAAGCAAAGGCCGCCCGCCGGAGCCGCTGAGGGTCTCCAACGTCCGGCGGCCCAGCGAATCAGCCCCCTACAGCGCACCGTGGGTGGGTGAGCGAGTCCGCTGCAGCGCCCCGCCATGATTCGTCGCCTTCGGATCCGACAGGGAGCCACCTCGCCCACCTCGCCCACCGCTGCTCGCCTCCAGGGGCCAACCCGTCACCCGAGGCAGGACCGTGGGTGCGTGGCGGCCCGCCTGGCTGACGTGGGGCGAGTAGCATGCCGCGCGCCGGGACTTGGATCGACCGGAGACTTGTTGGTTGACGTCAGACGAAAGTTGATGCGGCGACTCGACTCAAAACATGCTTCTCTCTTCTTTCGTCTCGTCTTTTTTGCTGCATAGTAGCCTGCCTGCATTTATTTCACATACATCACACACCCTCTCTGGCTTCCCTGCTTATCTTTGGCATCTCTGTCGTGTGCTCTCCTCCTCGCCGCCGCACCCCTGCTCGCATTGCAATGTCATCCCATCCCCCATGATATCCTGCTACCTATTTGAGGGAAGCGTTTTGTTTCCAAAGCGGCGAAACGGATCTTCGACTTGAGAATCGCCTCGGGAGGGTTGACACACGTTCACACACCAACTCATTTTTTTACAATTGCTCTCGTCCTTGCTTTCCATCCTCTCTCTGTGTTTGTCTGGAAGAGCGCTATTACCACCACCCACCACAAATCATCGCCGCACTCTTACTCTCGCACACGCCACATGTCGCATAACCTGAGCCCGACGCTTTTGTCCAGTTCCGAGGCCTTAAATCCCCCATTCCCTTCCCTCTCGCCTTCGGTTCGGGCTTTCCACGTCCCCCGTGCTCTCCTCCAATCGTAATCGGGTTCGGTTTCTCATCGCCTTCGTCCCGCCTCCTTGCTCCCCAACTGGGGTCGTCCAAGCACGACGGGAAGACTGCGGGGCGGTGGATGGTGCGTTGGTGCGTTGGTTGCGGGATGCTGTAAGACGTTCGGGAAAACGCAGCACAACATTCTCACGACGGCTCGTGAGCCTTGGTCGTAAAAAAGTCCGTTAGCTAGAGAATCCCTGGTTTCCGGCCCTAGCTGCTGCTTCTTTTGCTTCCCGTACTCGGGGCGAACCGGCGGTGTCCTCGTACATCTGCGTGCTATATCCGAGTCAGCGAAGCCACGCAGAGGCGGCTGACAATGTTTTATTTATACGACCGCCCTTTTCCTGGAAATCAACTACCTCTCGTCTTCTCTAGGCCTCAAATCTTCCGTCTTGTCTGACACTGGACATAACCTATCACGGTTGATCAGAGACACACACCTCAACCAACATGGCGGCTGCCATCACAGCAACACTGGGCGTGCCCAATATGACCGCGCCTATCCTCGCCAACTTCTCCAAGCCGGCCGCGGACCTCGTCAACGCCAGCACACCGCTCCTTGCCGCGGTCGTGCGCGACAGCTACCGCGCCGTCTTCAAGGCCCGCGTCGCCGCCGGCGTCTCCAAGCCGTTCGTGCTGCCGTACGGCATCTTTGGCACCTTCATCCTGCCTATCCTGTACATGACCATCCCGCACCGGAAACGACCGTGGGTCTACGCCGCGAGATGGCTTGTGCTGGCCTTCATCATCGTCTTCAATATCAAAATCATGCGCGAGACCTCCAGCACCAACATGTCCATGGGCTACTCGAGCGGCCTCTCTGCGTTCTGGGGAATCTTGTCCAACGTCACCAATCTCGTCTTTACCGCCCCCCAATTCGACTTTGAGAGGGTGGCGAGAAGGAAGGTGACCAAGACGGCGACGTCGTCGCCTAAGCCCTCACGCAAATCGAGCCGGTCCAGCTCGCCCGTTGCGCGGTCAAACTCCCAGGGCGGGCTGCGCAAACGGGCAGGCAGCAAGAAACGACGGAACAACAAGGCCACGGCACCGGACGTCGATGTCGACAAGTACGAATACTACTGGCAGTCGTACCCAGAGAACGGCACCTTTGTCGAGCGTCTGGGCTGGGTCGTGGACTTGTACACCAACTTCCGAGGCGTCGGTAAGTGTCAACTCCAAGAAGCAAGTAGCACTGCACAAAGTACTGACAACAACAGGTTGGTCGTGGGCTGTCTCGTCCGTACCTAGCCCTGCTCCACCTGAGCACCCGCATACCGAGGAGCTCGTCAAGATGGAGACGATCCCGTTGGAGACCTTCGTCGGCTGCCAGACATACAAGGACGAGGGCGACTTTCTCCGACGGAAGCTCATTCCCGTCTCCCTGGCGTACATTATTCTCGATATCTTCAAGGTCAAGAGCACCGAGGACCCCTACTTCATCTTCGGCAGCGCGCCATTCCCGCTGCCTCCTCACCTGGCGTCCACACCCTACTGGCTCTTGTCCGTCTACCGTCACTCCGGCATTATCTGCACGTTGTACGCCTCGATTGTCATGGTTTTCTCTGTTCACGATCTATTTCAGTACTACGTCCTCAGCAAGTTCTTTCCCATGCGCGGCGAGCTGTGGCAGTACTCCTCCGTCTTTGGCTCCTTCTCCCAGGTCTTTGACAGGGGCCTGGCCGGGTTCTGGGGCGCCTGGTGGCACCAGACGTTCCGCCACTCCTTCTCTGCCCCCGGAAACTGGCTCGTGAAGCATGGATATCTGAAGCAAGGCACGACTACGACGAAGCTCACGATCATGTCCATCGCTTTCTTGCTCTCTGGTCTCCTCCACGGCAGCGGCAGCGTGACGGCGATCCCCGAGACGAACTGGCTGAAGCCCTGCTCCTTCTTCTGGGCGTCCGGCGTCGGCGTCTTGCTGCAGAAAGCCTTCTGCACGACCTTCAAGGCCCAGATTGCAAAAATGCCCCGCATCGTAAGGAGGTTCGGGAACTTGATGTTCGTGCTCGTGTGGCTGCAGGTCACCGTCAAGCCCCTGGCGGACGATTTCGCGGAGACCGGTCTGTGGCTGGTCGAGCCTGTTCCCTTGTCGGTTGTTCGGGCGCTGGGTTTTGGTCGGGGGGAGACGTCGTGGTGGAAGCCTGACATGGAAGCGATCGGACGTTGGCATACTGGTGAGCATTGGTGGGAGAGCGGTTTCGGTTACTAGAGCATCGGCGCAAGCCACCATCATGATATGTTGCGACGAAGTCATGTATTGTTAGTTTGATAGACCTCCCAAATATTCCGCATTGATGTCTTCCTCCGTCTTTGCTCCGTTCTGATGAACGTCAGTCGACTGTGCTAGTTTCGTCTTCTCCCCGGCCAGGTCGCATTCGTCATGACTGACTTGATTTTTGCTATAGAGCCCCTCAATGGCCCTCTTTTGCTTTGGTGTCAATGGGTGAGGGACACTGGCGCACTAAGTGTCGCTCCCTTCATCCTGATTTGTACTGTCAGTCATGGCTTCATGACACCGGCTGCGTGGCACTTACACGCTTGACACAGAAGTCCCGGGGGCGGTGATCGGGAAACATCTTTCGCAGGCCCTCTATTAGATCTTCCTTCTCCAGCCCCACCGCAGAAAACTCCTCTCGGTATAACTTAGTCATGCTTGCTTTCTTTCGTGTTAATTGCTGCATAGCTGCGCGTGCCCAGGCTTGCATTCGGATCGGTGTACAGAGACGCAGTTCGAGCAGAAGCAGAGTCGAAATTCGCTGGCAGCCTGTGATACTTGAATGGTGGAATGTACAGCCCAGTCCCGAATCGTGAGTTGATGGCGTTGCGTACGGGGCGGATTGCGAAGGTGAGTCGGTTGAGTAGAGTGGGGAATTCGGTTGACTCCTTCCGTGCAGACGTGGGAGTGGCTCCTTCCTTGACTCTCCGGGGTGACGGTACCTAACTTTGACGCGAACACTGTCAAAGGATCTTCTCGGTCGATATGAGCAAAAGCCACGAAGTGCCCCAGTCTTCCATCCGGTGCTGGTTTGCTCGGGATTCACCATGAGTCCTCTGGAAGCTTCGACTCAAACAGCGACACACTTCGATTTTGACATCACCAGGGCAGCTGTCTTTGGCCATCAGAATCGGTGGACTCTACGATTCTGTCACAAATATTGATGCCTCCCATCTGCGTGATTTTCGAGTCGCTTCTGGAACAAAGCAACTTGTCAATACCGTCCAGCAGACAAAGGATCCATTCACGACATCAGGGCACATCAAAGTATCGATGACTGTATCGATATTCCTATATCTAGCCTATGGTACAAGAAAGAAAGGGGTATCTTAAGCCAAGTAACCGACCCATCCCTCTCCAGTTTCTAACGCCGAGACAGTCCTTCGGGAGACGAAAAAGGGGGGCATAACCTCTGGTAAAAGCAAAACCGGTTCAATCCTCCTCCGAAACCACCGCCGCCATAGTTCAGGTCCATTTTGTAGCAATGATCGTGCTTGTCACACATAGGAAAAGGGTAAAACGAAAGTGGGTTGAGAAAAAACAGACGCAAACTGTAGCAATGGGGATCGGCAATCGTCTGAGCGGCGTTGATGTCTTCGTCGATCATGACAGCAAGCCAGTCATGGCGGAAGCCAGACTGTGAATGCTGTGCAAATTCAGCATTGAATTCAACTGAGTGGTGGTCTCAAAAAGCGGGAGGCGGACCTTAACCATAACGTCGAGGAGAAACGTGTCGCTCCTATGCCGATTGCCCTCCCTTGGCATCGAGTCATTGTTGGGCCGCTGGCCGACTTGATGCAAACCTCTCGAGACGTCACTTCAGCGTGACTGTAAAAAGAGCGGATAGTTTTGTGACGATGCCGAGTTGCCAAAATCACCGTTAAGTGGGCAAGAACTCAGTAGTAATATTGCGGCATTTTGAGATGAGTTGCCATCGTCATGTGCTTCCGAACTTGCAGTCTGAAAAGTGTCATACCACAAGTCACATGTAGCGGCGCTTGCGCGGGGTGTAGACCTCCTGGTCAGACTCAAAGTCCTCATCGTCAGAGTCCTCGTGGTGACGCTTGCCGGTGTCGCGACCGTTGAGCGAACCAAAACGTGGCTGATCAATGTGCTGGAGCTCCGTGACCTGGTTGCGCATCTTCTCGTACGTGTTGATGGACGAGGTGCGGACGGGCCGGGAGTTGGCCAGGCCAACGTGTCCGGAATACTGGCCCAAGGCGGAGAAGCCGTGGTCAGCAACCATGCTGGTCTTCTTGCTCTTGCGCTCAGCCGAAGGGGGAGGCTTATAGTCGTCATCAAGAGTGGACGACACGTTGTCGTCATAGTCGCCGTGGGGGATAGTGACACTCGAAGCCTCCTTGGCAGGGGTCAAGGGAGCAACAACCTTGGTCTGGGGCGAAGAAGATGGGTCAGCAGAGAGTGCAGGAAACGCAGTGCGCATCAGCTTACCGGCTCAACATCGTCGACCGCTTCGCCTCTGGCAGCCATGGCAGCCCGAACCTTGGTCATGCGCGGGACTGGGCGCATCATTCCCCAGTTGAACTCATCCATGCTCATCACTTTGTGGTTTCGCAGCATGGTCATCTTTCCGTCGAAGACGCAGTTGCGACAGATGACGTACGGACACTCCGCGCAGCGCTGGTGGATCATTGAGCCTATGGCACGCTTGTTGCAAATGTCACACTTGGTAGTGTTCGTCGGAGCCGGCTTCCAGGTCTGATGAAGGCGAGGAGCAGTAGCTGGGGCAGCAACTGAAGCAGTCGCCGGAGCGTGATGCTTTTCAGCCGCCTTCTCCTGAGAAGCGCCAGACTTGACAAGCGCACCCAGCCGGGGGGTCTTTGCAAGAGCGTCAAGTCGAGGAGTCAGAGACTTGTTATTGGGAGAGGCGGCGGCCTTTGGCTCGGAGCCCAGCTTGGGCTGGATTTCGCGGTACTTGGTGGTGCCATGAGCAGCAGGCTTCTTGCCGCGAGAGCCCTTCAACTTGAGCTTCGGCGCTGGCTGATTGTAACGTTCAGTAGTGCCTTGAGCAGTGTGCTTGTTGTTGGTGAACTTATGGCCACGCGCAGCGGGAGTAGGACTTTCCTGGTTGTAGTGATCAGCAAAAGGGGATCCGTCCGGCGTCAGGACGGTACGGCTATCGCGAGCATTGATCGGAGTCCAGCCATGGGTGCTGTTGCGGGAAACGGAAGACTATCAGGTTCAATTAGCAATGGGACAACGGCTGACACTAGAGAGTTATACCTGGTGGTGGTCATGACCATGGTGATCGTGGACAGGGGCATAGTCTTGCGAATAGCCGTTGTCATGTTGAGCCTGACGAGAGACATTGCCGTGCGAGTATTCATGACTATAGCCGTAGTGCTGCTGGAGAGCGTAGTAGCTCTGGGTATCCTGGGTGTGATGGTAGGTCTGATTGTCCTCAGGAGAGTAGTAGCTGTTGGTATGGTGCACGTGATGATGACTCTGGGCAGGAACATAGTCCTGCTTGTTGCAGGGGTAGAAATAGCTCCGAATGTCCCGGGGGGGATAAGTATTCGTGTCCTTGCCACGGACGTGAGAAGCACCACGGTCACCAAACGTGTTGGAAGACGTGTTAAGCTTGAAGCGAGATATCTGCCAGACAAGAGTCAGGTCATATACTTGAGGAGAATGGCGAGGATGTTGGCCGTCAAAACACATACCTGACGCTTGTCGTACAGAGCAAGAGACTCTCGCTCATGCTCGGGGTGGACTGGCGCGGGAGGGGCTCCGTGAACGTGATCGCCGGCGTTGAATCGCGTGGCGAATGGAGTCTCACAGGCGGTACTACCCAGAGCCGAGCCGTTCATTCGGTAAGGAGAGGACTATGGAAGTGAGGGCTGTGAGTAAATCCGAGGCCGATAAACGCCGGCGAAGTTTCTGGGGAAATCACTTACCTGACGCTGCTCGCGACCAGCGTTGCCAGAAGGGCCCATGTCAGCAACCTCGGCCACAGCGGTCTGGTTGCCGTCGCAAATCTCCGGAAACAGCTCGTGAAGAGACGGGAGGCGAGCAGCCGTCTCGCCGCGCTGATGGTTGTCATTTTCGGTGTTAGAGTTGTTCGCAGGCGGGGCGGAAAAGCCGTGCTCGCGACGGTAGGGGACTCCGGTGTCCATGATGCCGGTGCCCAGGATATAGGGGTTGACCGCACGTGAAGCTAAGGTAGCAAGCAAGGCCTCGTTGTAAGAGACCATCTAATGGATGATTTCCTAATACTGTGATGTTGATGTGTGGCAAAGGGCAAGGTGAAGAACAGGAATTTTGAGGTGAGGGTGTAAACAAAACAGAAGAAAAAGTGGGAGAGAACGAAACGAGAGAGGAAGGGTCTGACCTGGGAAGAGTCTGAAGCGGAGAAGGAGTGTTTAGATGGATATGCGTGTAGTTGACGTGCTGCTATCAAGACTCGCGAGTAAAGGGCGTAGGGGTTGGTGGGCCGACTCGATCATGTCGATAGCTTCACGCGGGGAACTGAAGTCTTTTGTGGGTGAAGGGGACGCGCCTTTGATTTTGTGCATTTGAAGAGTTGTGATTCACAGTCACCTTTGGCAGCCCATTTTGTACTATGGGGTGTTCTGCGAAAGTGAATATTGGGACATGATGTTGGGATGACAGCTTCAATGTTTGCCTTAGTTGAAGATGATTTATTTTTGAGCAACGAACGGTGACTTGGGACGGAATAATCCCATACACTGAATACCGCATCAGAGCTGGTCAAACTCCCTTCTCAAGTAATTACTACCATGCTGCCTCTGGTGCTGTCTCAATCTTTGGACAGACATAATGAGTGCATAGAGCGCCCTGTGAATGTTGCCGATGTTGAGGGGATCTGGCAGAACATCCAATCCTGCCTATCAGAAGAGGCTGTTACTTGACAGCCAGGGCATGCTTGAAAGGACCCAAATGTCCAAAGACGAAACCACAGTGCCAGATGATACTTTTCTGTAAGAATGCCTTGAACGCAGCTTGGAATGGTTGTAGGATTGGTCCTCGCCTTTTCAAACGCTGCCTTTCCAAATGTCCCACGAAGGAACCCCGGAACGCATACATAACACGGACATCACCAAGATGAAGGTCAACGATGGCATACAACGGAGGGCATCATCTCCCACAAGGGATTCAGCTAAGGACAGCCAATGAAGGCCGTCTGATGGCCATCCGCGGCTAAGAAGTATCTTTTGATGGTGACAAGGAACTTCAAGAAGGCAGAGAATATGCAATCCCTCCTTGCAACACACATAGCCCGTATCAACTGTGATTCAACTTGCTATCGTTGACGGCATATTAAGAGACGTATCGACGGGGCGAAGAGAAGCGGGCTTGGAGCAGTTGTATCCTCGAGTAGGCGGATCTCCATTATCAAACAATAGCAACTCAGCCGTAGACTCACAATGAGCAAGGTGTCATACCAGTGAGGATGGAATATTGGCAACAGAGACAAGGCTCTCGAGTTGTTCCCGGACAACAAGCATAGCAAAACACTCGCCACATGGTCACGGTCTTCAGAACTCCCGGCAGTCGAGTCGTTCGTCATTTTCGCCGTCGTCACTAAACGAGGCGCGGTATGCGCAGCGCAGCATCCGGGAAAGGTGGGGTTTAAGTGCTTGCAGAACAAGAGGGGAATCCTTGACGTTGAGTGAGGCCAAGATGCAGAGAGCTGAGAAAGGGAGAAGCGGGGGCCCGTCCAACCCGAGACCGGCAGTCCAGCGTCAACTCACCCTCCGGACAGTCCATCCTGTTGTTGGTCGTCCGTCCCGACCGCCCCAGGGGCTTCCGGGCATGGCCGCGAGTCAGCCGTCGGCGCCTGCATCGGAGGCAGGAATGCGCAATGGGGAAGTTTAGCCCCCACCCGGCGATCGAATCTCGGGCCATGTTCGCGCTGTATGCTCGACTTGTCCTCCGCGGTCTTGGCGAGCAAAACATGCTTCGGCAGGATGTCACCGCCAACAAGGCCGTGGCATTTGTTGGTGCCAGGTCGTTGCAGACGCGCGGGTCGGATACTGTCATCAACCACAGGCGTGAGTGCCTAGGGAAATCCCTGAACCAACAATGTTCGGTGTCCAGTCGTCGTGCCCTGTTAGGCGCCTGCAAGAAACATGGTCACAAGTGGCAGAAAGATCCAATTTCTGTTTGACGGTCGGCGAATGCGCTTCCTCCATGATGCAGTTTTCCGCAGTAGGAGGCGGCCCTGTTTGCTGTTCAACGCGGCATCCCTTCCGCAGATCGGCTGAGATCCGAAGGGGCGTGGCCGGCGATTATTCGTTTCGACAACCACCATGCGGCTCAGACAAGTCTCGACCGCTTATGTCTTGTTGCAAGGTGATCTAAGACCAATAACGCAGGCGATTTTGAAATGCATACATTGACCTCCTGGGCCTGGGTGGATTTTAAAGCGACTTCGCTCTTGATTCAACCCTGACCTGTACCACCTTGAGGAATGGGTCTGGCGCTGACCATGGTCCTCGTGGTTTTCATTGGGCCGGGCCGGCATGGGTATGAAAAAGTCGACTTGCCGAATAGCACGTTTGATAGGGAACGGAGAGGTCGGCAACTGGCATTTGGTGGCCGGAAGGTGTCAGACTTCCACGCTGCGTTAGCTTGCCCTGCCTCGATAGGCTGCGTCCGAGAGCCTGCTCACGGGGTTGGGGTTCTTGTTTGTATAGAAACGGAAGCCCTGGTCTGTTGCCATTGTCGTTGGAAGAGCGGTAGATGTATGCCGAAGCAAACGAGTGGTCGTGGTGGTGGGTGTGTGCGCGTTTCTCTTGGACGGCTGTCACCTAATATGCCATTCGAGCAGACATGGGTCGGCGTCCTGAGTGTGTCCCGTATTCAGGCTGCTGAGTGCTATTACAGAGCTTCGTGACTCACCTGACCCTGGAACCTTGCAGGGTGAAATGGGAATATGAGACGAACGTCTGAAGCATCAACCATGGTGGCTTGCGGCCAGTGACCATTCAATGAGGTGTATTTGTTGAGTTATTCGATGTGGTGCAGAGCGACTTTGGAAGGGGGGACACGCGAGACAAGGAGTGACATGGAATGGGCCACCGGCCGGGGTGTTTCTATCTTAGCGCGAACTAGGGTTCAATGATCGTCGCGGGGATCTTGCTGGTACTGAAGCGAATCAGAGACGGGGTTGTTGACCAAAAAGGGCGTCCGCCAATCGATAAGTCTTACTCACCTTCATGCTGTGCGGGTTCGAGCAGGGGCATAGCTGGGACACCCCAACGTGAAGCCGCGGGGTCCTTGTTCTTCTGTCGTGGTCTGCCCCTGTGAGGAAGAACGGGAACTCATGATGACGTATGTAGCTGGATGGAACACGGTCAAGACAAAAATTGACAAAAGTGCGGCGCAGGCATCGCACAGTCGAATATTGGCAGAAGCCGACCACCGCATCGGGAAGCTCATGTCGAGACTGCCTCTCCAGAAAAGTGTGATAGAAATCAACCAAGCTCGGGCCCGTGGCGATCAAGGCCTGCGTCGAGGTGTGCGGCCGGCGCCAGTGGGAGCAGGCATGGTGGCCGGAGGTCGATGTGTCTCTGTCATGACGGCAGTGGTTGGTGGTAAAAGTGTGGTTGGGTCGTGTGTCAAGGGTTCATTGCTCGGCGCAAACGCTCCATTCAAGGCCACCACCAGAGCCCCGCCCATTCATCCGCTCAGTGTCCACCAAGGTATGCCGCTGCCGCTGCCGCTGCCAGGTATCGGGCGAGTCTGTGACCGCCCGAATGACGGAGCGCGAGGTCGCATGAGCCAAATAAGACGCCGAGGAAAGTGGCAGGGGAAGGAGTTTTAGTCCCGTTGAGCGGAAGATAACACGCACCAGGTGTCACGGAGGGGTAATTATTGGAAAATCGAGCCTTTCCCCTCTTTATCGTTATCGTGGCTCCCGGCCGGCAAGCCGGCGGTCGGTCGCGAAATAGACGTGCCACATGTTGCGTATTAGAGCCTGGGATAATGCTGGGCCGGTGACAGTCTTCTGCTCTGTGCGCAAAAGAAGGCTGCAACGCCGCCGCCGAGATGTTGTGGTTGATTGGTCTCTGGCACACATTGTTTCTCAGCCATTATTTCCCCCCCATTGCGTCGCCTGGCTCCCCGTGCGTCCATGGAGGTAAAATACGACTCATTCGTTTCTTCGCAAGCCGCGGGCGCTTTCCGCAGCGGGCCAAAATTCCTGCAGCCACCGAGACAGCGTAGACGAGCTTACCGCCACCCTTGCGAGGGAACATCTCGTGTGCCGGAAGAATTTTTTTTCTCGTCTGGTGCAGGCCAGGGCTTCCTTCACGCAGTGCGGTGGTCGGCGTGAAGAAACAGGGTGCCCGTAGCATCGTGGGGTTTGCCAGGCCTCCCCTGGGGGGTCATGCTCAAGGCAGGTGTTCGGCGGAGGGGTCAAGCTGCGGAGCTATTGCACTAGACGAGCATATCCGTTCGCAACCCAGGGAGAGAGATGGTCGAAAGAAACACTCGGAGCGATCGGTACCGCAGTAGACAGACAGCCTCAGGCGTGCATGAGCTGGAACAAGCGCAAACAAGCAGAGGAAATGTTGGCGACGTGACGGCTTATTTTAAGCAGCATAGCCCTCTCTGACCGTGGCCTTTCAACTTCCCGTCCAGCGTGGTGTCGTGAGAGGTCCTTATCCCATCCAGATAAATGTTAGGTGGGGTAGAGCGCCTTGGCCAGAGGGATTCCAGGCCCGGGGTGTGCATCAGTCCAGGGTCCCGCTTGCCATTCGTCGAATGAGACGGGCAGGGTGACTAAGGCACCTTCTGGTAACGGAAGGCGAGGAAAGCTGTGCTCCAGGACGGCGGTGGTGGTGTTAAGGCCTCCATCATGTATAACGAGCCGAAAACATACTGGTGCTGCGAGCCTCGACGAGAGTGCGTGCGACTGGCCCGTCGCGTTGGCTTGTAACACCTGACAGGCCCGCCTTAGTTTTTTGTTAGTCTCAACCTGTTGCGCGCACCCAGCTTGCGCCAGCCGGCCGACACACAAACGCAAAGGCGACGGCGTAGAGCTTGCTCCATGCTCCCACACCGGAAGCGTTGCTGGATCGAGCGGTAAGACTGTGAAAATTAAACACCTGGCTTGCAAGCCAGCATATAGTCTCTCTGTGTTGAGGTTCGCTTGCGTCTGTAGTGGCACCAAGCCAGCACACCTTATTCGCAGGGACCAGACCGACATGGATGTTGAGAAGTTGGCTTCGCTCGCTTCTTCCTTCGTACAGGGTCGCCGGCCTCTCAGAGCTTCTTCGCACTGCAGCCCAGCCAAGCCATGCTGCCCTGATAACCCTGTCCGCAGTACATGGCCCAACCAGCCAGCAAGGTTGTGAATATGCGCAATGTCCTGGGCAGAATGACGGAGAAAGTGGCTAATCATGAGCCAAGGATGCTGTTGTTTGATAACATGTCCTGCAATCGTGCCTGTCGTGAATGGAGCACTGCAACCTACTGACACGCCGACCTTGGGCCTGGTCCTCGCTCGCATCTAGTATGATTCTCAGCTCGCCTTGTCCATGAACTGAGGCGGTGACCGCGATGGGCAACGAAGGATAAAGAAACCACGGCCTCACATCCGACCCGAAATGCCCAGGCGGAGCCGACGGCAGCGAGAGAGGTGGGTTCAGCCAGTCCCGGTCTGGTCAGCGAGCCGTCGTATGGTGAGGTACAAAGCGGGCGACGACACTGAAGCAAGCCGGAAGAGCGCGGGCAGCTGACGCCTTACATAGATGGTGCACCTGACGCTTGCGGAGAGCAGCGGGAACGAACTGACTGATCGAAATGCTGATGTGATGACCGCGGGCTGCCATCTGCGCCCGCTTTTTCTGATACACCGTCCCTCCCCCGCCCTCACAGCCCGGGCGAGGGCAGAGACGATCGTGGAAGGGTAATCAATGTCCTTTTGAAGGCAGCATGCCTGGCTTTTTCTATGCGTCTTGCCCCCCCTGAAGTGGAGCTGTAGACAAAGCCGCGCTGTCCAGGTGTGTCCAGTGTCATCCACCCACATTCGATAAGATAAATTGGTGCTCTGCAGACATGTAAGCAGTCGACCTCGATGCTACCGCCGCCACCATGTTGGTGCTTGTGACCTCGCTCTCCGTGCCTCTTTGGCAAGGCGCCTTGCCGCCAACTGACACCCGTGGGATCCGAACAGACAGCGATCACCCAAACACACCCGCTGTCTACCCTTGTCCGGCAAGGCCATCTGGGTTATCTCAACTTTGACTCTCTCAGTCCTCACCGCGCCAGCCAGGCCTAAAAGTAACAGTTGAGTATCATTAAGGTGAAGACGAGGAGAATCGCTGCCCGCTGGCTCTGTTCCTTCGGCGTAAATTTTTTGGTAACTTTGCCTCTGCGTCTGCACTCGTTTCCGCTTTCATTTGCTGCTGTTTGTTGATTCGCGGGCCCGGTCGTCCAACCCTCGTTCGATGCTGTCGTCGCCGTCGCCATTGTCACATAGCCTGCCCCTCCACCGAGAGGGAGTCACGCACAACCCAGGGCCGGCCACGCTTACAGGTGGAACGTGATGCGATGTAGGATACTGTAGGGATCATTGCGTGTGCAAAGGCAGACCTAGAAAGGGTACTTGACGACATTGTTGTGCCGTATTAGTAGAGCAGCAGCAGCAGCAGCATCGCAATCACTACCTCACGAGCAGCTGCAAGCGTTGTCGGAACCTCCACCGCATCCACCCAACCACACCGAGATTTCTTGGTTAAGATGGCAAATACCGCCCGTGAAGGTCCCCGCCAGTCGTGCTTGTTGGTGAGGGCGGCGTAAAAGTTGATTTCCTTGGACGGGATCTGGATCGACTGGGAGCTGGAACCGGTGCGCATGGCCCTGCAACTTGCCTCAACTCGGCGCTCGCCCGTTCGCTTTCACCTGGCCAAGTGGGCTGGACTCTGACTCTGGGTCTGACTCTTGCTCCTCACTGCTGTGGTGTGCACTCTCACTCGCCGTACAGGCGGCTGGCCCCAGTGTATTATCGCACTCCTCCCCTGTTCCCGACATGCCTGTCGAGCTGGCTGTCTGTCGTCTTCCTCGTTGAGCGCAGTGCCGTGCCGCCGCCGCACCATGGCCTGGCCTGTTCTGCCCATGCTGTGCTGTACTGTGCTCTGCTGCGATGCGCTGTGCTGTGCTGTGCTGTATGTGCTGTGTTGTGTCAGGTGCTTTGCGGCACTCTGCTTCGCTGTCTCCAAACCAATCGAGTCCCCGTACCGCTCCTCTTCCCTGAATGACATGGACATTGACTTGAACATGGACATGGGCTTGTCATGGCCACGGCAAGGACGTCTGGTGGTAGTCGTAGTAGTGCCAGCCGAGTTCCCCCCAGTCCGGACCAGCCTAGGCTCTGGCAGTGTCTCTTGTTGCTCCCGGTGCGGTGCGTTGCGTTGCCGTACATAGTTATTGGATTGGAAAGTGCCGGACGTCCTCTGCCAACCGGTTAGAAACTAACCTGCCTCACCTAACCAACCTACCCTCACATCATCTTACCTCGCTCCCGTTGTCCCGTACCCACGTCAAGGTTATGTTAGGTACGGCAGAGGACCATAGCAAGCACCCTGACCTGACTCTGCAAATGTGCCGTCTTCCTGGTCCGACGCCAATCTTGTCCAGTCCGAGGTGTGAGACGCAGAAAAATAAAATAAAGCGAGCTTGTTAAAGGAAAGAGGAGACATTGGGCTTTGGCTCTCAGAGGAGGCAGCAGGCCCGGTGAGGTGCCCTTGCCTTCCTTACCTTACCTACCTTGCCTTGCTTGCCTTGAGGTGCCCTCCTCCTCCTGCCTTGGGTCCTTGGGAAAGTGCACCTTCTTGGATTGCTCCTTCCCGTCCATTGTCTCTCTTCCCGTTTCTGGTCCCAGTGCCTCCGTTCATGGTCCATGTCCACCTCAGTCCCCCCCCCATCCCAATCCCCATCCACATACATCCACATCCTCTTCCTGGCTGGTTTGGCTTGGTCTCTCAGGCCGGCGTCTTGTCTGGCTTTTTGACTCCGTCCCTCCTCCTCCTTGCCTGGCCCTTCACGTACATACACCTACGCCTGCAACTACCTTACACATACACCTACCTACTTTACTCCTCTCGTGCCCAAGGTTCCTTCCCTTCTGCCTGCGACGAAATACAAAACCAAGACGGTCTGCCCCCTCCCCCCTCCTCTGCCGTGCCTTCCCTCCCCCTCGGCGTCCCTTTCTCGTGGTCGTCGTCTCACCGATCCTCTTCGCCGCCTTCCGACCGCTCTCTGAACCTTCCTCCCTTCTTCTCCTCACTCAACCCTCGTTCGACTCTCGACTGCCCCCGTCTCCCTTGCTCGGCGACATCGGCTTCACGACAAGCCAAGTGCATGCGGGCTCCTCTTCTGCCACTACCGCTACCTCAGTGTTAGCAGCAACCTAGCAGCCACGCTCACGCACCCTCGTATTCCATTCAAGACTGCCTGCTACTTATATCCCTCGACCTCGCCTGCTCACCCCCACCTCTCCGCCATCCACGCACAATCCTCTTACACGCTCACGCTCCTCCTTCATCCCTACTCTCCCGCCGCCTGCGACACCATAGCGAGGAAGCAAACCCAAGACACAGACCGCCTGCTTTTCTTGCTGCGAGCACAACAACCGCCAGCTGCTCTCCTGCCCCAGCATAAACCACCACCACTTACACCCGGCTGTATCTTACCCGTTACGGCCATTCGAGACGCCTGCATCTCGCCCTTTCTTGAACGACGCACCCGCACCCGCACTCCTCGCTGCTTCGCCGAATGCGGGTATGAACCAGCGACCCGTCCGTGTCTTAACCATCGCCCCCTCTCTTCCTGACTCTTGCACCTCGACACTGTCTCTGTCTCTGCGGCTCACCGACTTTGGTCTTGCATTTCATTCGGGACACGTCATTTTGCAAGCATCACTTACGCCGCCACATCGATGGGTAGAAGGGAAAGCCGTGGACCTCAGTATTTGATTACCGCCGACCGATAAAACCAACAACGCTCGGTCGAACCCCTCATCTCCCTCTCTACTTCCGGCCGCCTCAACGACCAACCCGAGCCCCTCACTTCGGTCAGTCCACGACGGCTCGACAACGGACCACATTCGCCGACATCCCCACTACTGCGCCCATTTGCCTCGACCAGCGGCAACCTGTACGACTCCTCGCCCGCCCTGGTCAGAACAGAGGACTCGGGTGAAGCAAGCGAGCGACGCCGTGCAGGTGCATGCAAAAAGGGGGACTAGGCCGAGAGCCGTTTTTTGGGATTGGGAAAAGAATCCGCTGCTTTCCGGCGCCTCCTGAGGTCTGGGTTTCGTTTTTGGCCATCCTACGACGAACGTACCGCTATGGACGAGACCATGGACTACGTCTACCACCACGCAGAGCACCCGAACCACGGCCAGCTTCCGTATTCCCGGTCAAGATGCCCTTACTTCAACAGGGCAGAAGCTCACGGTCACCCGAATATTCCACCACACAGATCGACGCCGCATTTCGATCCCGTTCATCATGCGTCGGCAAGTCACTGGCAATCACAAGCACAGCTGCCACAGCACCACTGGCAGCCTCCAATGCTGGGCCACCACGCAACCTCCACGCCGTATCATCGACCGGCCAACTCGGTTCCGGAAGCGCCCTATTACAATCACGGCATCGT
Organism: Colletotrichum theobromicola; assembly: GCA_014705045.1. NCBI lineage: Eukaryota > Fungi > Ascomycota > Sordariomycetes > Glomerellales > Glomerellaceae > Colletotrichum > Colletotrichum theobromicola. The sequence continues at coordinate 149,773 of JABGLZ010000843.1, read as the reverse complement.
TCCGAATCTTGGGTATCAAGGCCCTCCGCACGACATAGGCGGCATTCAGGCCATGCACCCGCCATTCCCCGTGCCAGCGCTTCCTCCAATGAGATACAGTAGTAACCCGACGCCCATCCAGCCAAATCAGCCCAACGGCAACCAGCCCCCGATGGCACCTTCTGACAGAGGCTACGGACAGCCTTCCGGGCTCCGTGGTAACGGCCACTTTGGCGTATTTCCACCCGCGATCGTGTCTTTGCCCCCGCGTATGCAGGATTCGTCAACGTCCAGTACCGAAGGCTCTTCTGCATCCGAACCGTCGTCTTCAGATTTCCCGAGTGACCCGTCTCAGGCGCCGCCAGCAAACCCCAGCATCCAGTTCGGGTCTGCACCACCCTCGTCAGCCCCCCAACCGAATCCCGCCTTCACCCCGTCGTCTTACTGGCCCCGCCGCACAGCTTCTGGAGGTGAGAGCTTCTCAAACGCATCGAACAGCGCGCTCTTCCCTGGCTTTGCTCACACTAGACCAGGCGGCTCCTCGACTGGGTCTTCGAGCTCATCAAATAATCCGATGCCAGTTATCCCGGCGGTCGAGCGCCGCAGGATGCCAACAGTCACACGACGTGGGGTGAGGAGATCGTCACCGCCGCCAGACCGCGATCCCGACCAGGAGAGGGAGCTGCAAATCCTCGAAAGCTTTGTGCTCAACCCGCATGGCCACCCGGGTCGTGATTTCGATGACATACAAATCAGAGCTGCTCAGGTAATGCGTGGATCAGTGACAACCAAGATGGTTGCCAGCAATTCTGCCATTCAGTCCTTGCAGAGCGTGGCAATCTCGGATCTTTCTGAAAGCGAAAGAAGTGAGTTTTCAAGTACCCGAGGTGAGAAGGAAAAGGGCTAACGAATCGCAGCGTGCGTCATCTGTTACAACGACTTTGGCGTCGAGACGCCCGAAGGTCTTAAGGAGGCACCTCTAAGGCTGCCCAAGTGCAAGCACGTGTTTGGTGACCACTGCATCAAAAAGTGGTTCGAGGAGTCGGACAGCTGCCCGTACTGCAGAGACAAGGTACCATCGGAGCCAAAGGTTACCTCCAACATGCTGCAGGGCATATTTCGCCGTTCTAGAGACAGGGACTACGGCCAAGGCCTCGATGAGTTGAGCAGGAATGTGGCGGCCTCCAGTCACGGCGAGCGTCGGTCGCCGCCAACCGACGGCGGAGAAAGTCGACGAAGGGTTCGGTCTCGACACGGCAGCTTCCGCGGCCCGGGCTCCCCACCTTTCAGCGTCGGTCGCCCAGGATCTTTTGGTGGTTCATCCTCGAACGGCTACGAAAGAAGAGCACACCCGTTCGCGGCCAGCCGGATTCACGCACCGAACACGATGAGCAGGGCGGGCGCGGGAGTGCCACCGCCAGTGCCGTTTTCCACGGGCGGCATTGCCCATTATCCGAGCTTTGTGGGACAGGCAGAGAATGCATCTTCAGCATCAATCACACCGTACCCTCCGCCCATACACAGCGTTGCCCCCCCGCCGCTGAATCGAAACTCCCTGCCCGCTCCGGCACCAGGGAACTGGCAGAACGGGGTGGCAGCAACTTCAGACGATAATCAACGCCGCGTGATGCTCATCGACAACAACGCTACTTCCCAGGCCGGTGGACCAACTTCATGGGGACCGCATTAGTATGAACGTGACGTAGCGAATTCCACAACCTGGGCTGGCATCGCATGGCGTGCTCACGAGGAGCGGTGTAAGGTGAGGGCCATCATCGCCGAGGCCGTACAGCGGATCCGACGGATATTCGCCTGTGATCCTGCTCTTGGATGGCAGGTGGCCTACATTTTCTTCTCTCATCTTTATCCTTGAATTACGCAGATTTATGTTGGCAACGGGTTGGGTAGGGTTAATCATGGCGTTGTTTTTGGCGTTTCGGGATTGGACATCAGCATCACCACGATGATATGAGACGGGAGTCGACGGTGCAGGATATTTTACTTCTCTCCAGGGCACCTTCAGGCCCCTGTGGTGGGAAATGGCGACGAGCCTGGACGGAGGCGACCAGCGGGCATTCTAAAAGGAGCCATATTGCGCCAAGGGGACACGCCTGCAATTGGCAACGATGTTGTAGGCCAGCGTATTAGTCAGCGAATGAGTATATGAAGGTATCCCAGTGGCGTTGGCAAGCTATGCGTGTTCTGTTGACTGCTTTTCGAATTCAAGTCAGGTTGAGGGACAACGAGGAGAAGTGACAAACGCGGGTCTTGTCGCGGCCGAAAGATGATTGGTTGCTTGCATGGAACTGACGGTCGGAGATAGAGGGGCAAGTCAGCCACAGGACGGAGTCTTATCAACGGTTGCCCAAGACTCCGACGGAGCGGGGTTGTTGTTCCTCGGTGATTTGATTGACCCGGTGGGAGCGGAGAAGTATGAAAGTCGGCAGGGCTCAGCACAGAGACGTGCAGAATGACGAAGGGGTCTGGACGCCAGGAATGGCTGTCTTTCTGCGTTGATTTAAGTATCTGGGGTGCAGTGGAGGGACATCCGGTGGGATCCTGTCACCGAGGTATGAGACCTTCGGGTTTTCCTGATGGAGGGGGGAGCATCTGGATGGGCTGAATGACGCGGAGTGCACTCCATCTGGTCTGCTTTATTTTCTACTATGGTAAGGGTTCCTTTCTGGGACCTATTTGGCATACGTCTGCTCTACTTTGCGGTATTCATGCGCCGAAAAGTGTATTTTCACAAATCATTCGGGTGGGCGGACATCAGATGGGGGGGTTCCCAAATCGAGGAAGCGATGAATGGCATGGGAGAGGAAATGAAGACTTGGAGAGACTGGAGGATCGGCTTTTAGTGGAGCTGGGACGGGATTCGTAGAGATGCAAACGGACACGGACGAAGGACGGCTTGCCTACGTTAGCCTCGTGGCTCCTCTGGTCGATGATTTTCCTCATTTCTTCTTCGTCATCAGGTCAGCTAGGCCCGCATAACGTTAAACGAGTGCGAGGCTCGCTCGGAATCTAGGCCGACCCAATGTGGCCAATCACCCGCGAGGTGTAGATCAGCTACAGAAGTGCCCGAGGCAGCAGAGGCAGCAGCAACCAGCAACTCTGCTATGTTTAGGTGGCTGCGTCCTGTCGAACGCCAAGTAATCCGCACAAGTCTAACCATCCTCACGGACGGTGGGCGGAAACGAAGGCTGTCAGAGGGGTGCCCGGGCAGGCTCTGGACCTTGCGCTGCAGCGGAAGAGTATGCGGACGAGGAGGCAAAGAGGAATAGGCTACGGGAACGAACGTGGCTGTGCAGTGTTTTCTCCCAAAATTTCCAACGTTTGCCGTTTCCCTTGCGAGGAACGTTTCCCACTGGCATGATGGTCCCAGCTGCCCTGGAGGAAGTGAGTTCCCTGAATGAGCTGAACGAGGCCGGACTGGACCAAACGGATGCTTTTGGGGACGAACACTCTGCAGCACACGGATATCCAGGGTTTTCCGGCGAGATGGGTTGATTGTTTGTCACTTGTCCGTTCGCCCAATGCCATTTTCACTCGTTCGTCGACGTACAAAGCCTCTTCCTCTCGCCTGAAGCCCAGGCACAGTCCACCGGATTGAAACGGGAAGCCTATGCGACTTGGCTCTTGTTCGGGGGCGTGGCCAATCACGGGTCGATACGAAACATGCGAATGAATGGGGATGGGGTGCACATGCGGTTGAGTGGTGTGTCGGCATGGCTAAACACCGACGGTGTTTCTGGCTGATGGATGCTTCTTCTCTATTGCTGACATGGACCAGAGGTTGCGTTGTTGCTGGCATTCATTCCACGCATGTTGCTTGATGTGCTCCGGGGTCTGGGTCCGACATTCTCCACCAAAAAGAAGGAGCTCGCTGCAACTGCAACTGCAACTCAACCGTGTGCAGGCGGACCGAGAGTGGCCCCTGCAGCTCCTCGAGAGGCGACTGGCCCGTCGAGTCCTGCCCCCGATGGACGGTGCGTGTCTTCCCAGTAATACCTCCAGGAACCCCCCCGCTGCGAGTGTCCCAAGGTCCCCAGGTGGAAGCAACAGAAGCCCGACCTTTTTCTTCGATCGGGCGAACAAATCGTCCCAGCCCCGGTCGCACGGCATCTACACCCCCGTCCTCGGTCTAAGATGGTGGGCCCCTCAGACACACGACTACCCTGCCTGGGTTAGCCAGAACCACCCAATTGGCTGCGGGCTAGTACGAGAATGGGATCCAATTCGAGGTCGACCCCTCCATCTGGGCTCCCACGCGGCGATGGACAAGGGGCCAGGGAATCGAGTGCCGTCTCCCATCATGTGCTGATCATCCACTCCATTCGAATCCCGTTCCCGCTCCATCGAACAAGAACAAGCCTTCTTTGACCTGTCGTCTGCCTCGTGGATGAACCCTAGGTTGCGTCCAAAGCCACCACCACCACCACCATCACTTCGACATAAAAGAGAGACGTGTCCGGCTGCGGCAGCCGAGACGTCAACAGCCTGAGACCAGCAGCACCTCAAGAGGCCTGCCGAGAAGACTGAAGCACCGTCTGCGCCTGAGCTCGGCACTTGAGCCAACGATATTCGTCTATATTGGACCTCCCCCTTCATCGACACCAGCCTACGAAAGCCCACTTCACCACAAACACCACCTCGAGAACCACGAACACGTTGCCCGTAATCGCAAACCAACATCTTGCCAAGAAAGGCATTCGATCCTTTCCCCAACTTGCCAGATTGCCAACTCTTGGATACCACCTCCGTCCGGCTTGTCCCGTCTCGTCTCGTCTCATCCCATCTTGATCCACATCGTCTCGCGTCGTCTCCTAGGCCAACGCCCACGTCCCCTGCCTCAGCCCCAACAAGCAGCACCAGCACGCAGAAAATAAGTACGGTGCGTGCGTCGTTGCGTGGGTGTGCATGTGCTGGCGATGCTTTGGTTCCATGTCGCAACCCCGTACGCATGAAACCGATCGACCGGCTCTCAGCCCACGCGGGATCTACCTCGCCTTTCCCACCCTTCAATTGAGCTTAAACCCAACATAGCTTGTCTTGGACAACCTTACGTTACCAACTTTACGCTTTAGCACGAGCTCTTGCGTTGTTTCTATTTCAACAGCCTGCTCTTTGTTGACGTTGTCCGTGGTCAACATTAAAGCAGCCACTGCCCGAGCATAGTAGCTCTGAATATTCCATCCACGTCTCTTCGACAGGCTTGCGGCTGCTGATCCTGCGTCAACTAGACTCCTACATCCGTTCACCGCGTCCCCGTCGTCATCATCTCGAAACCCACAGGCGCCACGCCTCCGACGAGAGTCGACCAACAGCGCCATGGGGGTTCCGTGGCGTGGAGTGTCCGTCAGCTCGGCGGTGATTGCGGTATTGCTGGCATTGCGCCAGCCAGTGTTCTCGAGATGCCACCTCCTTGTCACCTTCGCCAGCGCCTGGATGCTCCAGATGATGGCCTGGGGAGTCTTTGTCGTCTTCCTATTCCCTCAGTACTTTTCCGCTCTTCGCACGTTACCCGGGCCCAAGGACGACCACTGGTTAATGGGTCAGTACCCTAGAATCGCGCGCCAGCCGACTGGCGTTCCCATGATTGAGTGGTATGTTGGCTTGTATCGCATGTTGTACTAGACTGACATTGCCAGGATCAACACCATCCCCCACGAAGGCATCATCCGCTACCGCGGCCTCTTCAACCAGGAGCGCCTGCTCATCACCTCGCCAAAGGCCCTCGCCGAGGTGTTGGTCACGCACAATTACGACTTCCACAAGCCCACTGCCGTGCGATCGTCGATCGGCCGCATCCTCGGTATCGGCGTCCTATTGGCCGAGGGCGACAACCACAAAGTCCAGCGTAAGAACCTTATGCCGGCCTTCGCCTTCCGCCACGTCAAGGATCTGTACCCCCTCTTCTGGAGCAAGGCATGCGAGGGCGTCGAGGCCATCACCGACGCCGTCATGGCCGAGGCGGCCAAGACAGCGGCCGACGGCACCGACGACCCCGAGAAGGCGGCCTTGGGCCCCAAGACGGCCGTGCTGGAGATTGGCAACTGGGCGTCGCGAACCACCCTCGACATCATCGGCATGGCAGGCATGGGACGCGATTTTGGTGCCATTCGCGACCCCTCAAACCCCCTCAACCAGACCTACCAGCACGTCTTCAAGCCGAGTCGCCAGGTGCAGGTCCTCGCCGTCCTGGGCCTCCTCCTCCCCGGGCCCCTCGTCCATGCTCTCCCCTTCCGCCGCAACGGCGACATCGCCAAGGCTGCTCAGACCATCCGTGCCACATGCCGCGAGCTCATTCGCGAGAAGAAGGCCAAGCTCGAGCGCAAGCAGCTCACAGACATTGACATTCTGTCTGTCGCCCTCGAGTCTGGCGGCTTCAGCGAGGACAACCTCGTCGACCAGATGATGACCTTCCTCGCGGCCGGCCACGAAACGACCGCTTCCGCCATGATGTGGGCCATTTACTGCCTCTGCCTGAACCCCGAGGTCCAGTCCCGTCTCCGCCTCGAGATCCGCGAGCGGCTCCCCACACCCGGCACCCCCGGCGACATCACGGCTCTCGACATTGACCACATGCCGTACCTCAACGCCGTCTGCAACGAGGTCCTCCGCTACTACTCCCCCGTCCCCATGACCCTACGCGAGGCCGCCGTAGACACTGTCATCGACGGCAACAAGGTCCCCAAGGGAACCCGCATCATGCTCTGCCCGTGGGCCACTAACAAGGACACGGCGCTGTGGGGCCCCGACGCCGGCCGCTTTGACCCCGACAGGTGGATGCCCCGCGACGGCGCCGATCCCGAGAGCAAAAAGACGGCCGCCAGCGGTGGCGCCACGAGCAACTACGCCTTCATGACGTTCCTGCACGGCCCGCGCAGCTGCATTGGACAGGGCTTCGCAAAGGCAGAGTTTGCGTGTATCCTGGCCTCGTGGATCGGCCGCTTCGAGTTCAGCCTCATGAACAAGGAGGAGTACGACGAGAAGAACATTACCATCAAGGGCGGCGTCACCGCGCGCCCGGCCAAGGGCCTGCATGTGTACGTCAAGATTGTCGACGGGTGGTGATAGAGATACCTGGACGCGATGCTGTAATTAATGATATGATGCATGACACTGGGCTGGGTTCCTGGGACGCGCTGAGCACACTGCACCCGTACAGCCATGGACTGTCGGGGCTTTGGATAGTATTAGTGTTTGATTCGAGGTAGACGGCGACGTTGTATATAGCCATCATGGTGTTTGACGTAGCACGATCAAGAACTCGATAGGCCATACTAAAGGAAAGCGGTTCCAGTGGTTTGAAGATGCCGTGCCGACTATGTGAGTATTCAGCGGTGAGTATTCAGCGATTAACCTATCGAAGGGTAGCTTCTTTTGACAACCTAGCGCACTTGCAAATTACTCTTTCTTGTTTTTATTCTCAACTGGCAAGAAAAAATCACTCTTTCCTGCGTCAATATCACCAACACCACCTCCTCTTTCTCCATGCTCCCCCGCCAACACAACCAGGCCAGCATGGACGTACCAACAATTGCGCGCTCAGAGCGCCAGTTGGCTGATGTTGAGTCTCATTCTGGAGATTGCAGCACCGAGGAAATCAAGGAAGTCACGCGTCTGCTAAGTCACGCACTGGACAACCTCAAGCAGCAACACCGCGACGAAGTCGACTATCTCAAGACCGAGATTACGACATATCAGAATACCAAAGTCGCATGCGTGTACATAAATGTTAGAGACGGACATCAAAATTTATTCATTATTGAGGTATCGTATCGAAACCAGCGCAGACTGGCCTAATCTCAACGCTTCAGGTAAGGCCGGTCTTGGCCGCCCCTCTCGCCTCGTGCCTGGCCGGTCTTGGCCGTGAGCCTCGCCGTTGCTCTACCATCCACCTTACGGGTTAACAGGAAGAGGGGCAAGAACTGAGTAATACTTGTCCCCGTTATCGTCATCCAACCCGCAGTAGATAAGGATGCAGCCTGGGCCTTCTGGGTCTTGGTGGAATCGACGTTCCCAAGACCTTGGGAGCTTCTCGACGCGCTCACCCGCGGACACCTCTTTCGTGGCCGCCTTAAGGCAGTATGAGGAATTGGGCTCCGAATAAGCCAAGAACTCCCTGAATCGGGCACTGCAGTAGGAATTGCCCAGCCAGCTGACCAGCTCCAAGAAGACTTCCTTGACGTCTGGGTCCTCCTCGTGTTGCTTCAAGTTCAGCCTGCGGAGACTGTCGCTAACCATAGCCGGCCGGCTACCAAAGGAGTCGTAGAAGGGCCCGTCTTTCTGGGGCGAATCGGCTCGTCTCTTTTTACGGGCTGAGTCTGTCATCTCTGTCGATCCTGACGGACGAAGACCTTGAGCCTGAGTGGCTTCGACCGCTGCCTGCTTGAGCTCGTCGACCTCTTTCTTGTGTGCGTCCCTCTGGTCTTGCGCATCCTTGAGCTCGATCTTGAGCGTCTCCAAGTCCTCCGCCGTTGGCCTAGCCAGCGCTGTCGCCAGCTCGGTAATGAGCTTCTCCATGTCTCCTGCCGTATGCCCAGCTCTTGCCACTCTCAGCTCGGTCTTGAGCCGTGCGTTCTCAATCTCTGCCTTCCGACACCTCTCGTTCGTCTCCCTTTCTCTTTCCTCAAACTTTTCAAACAGTTGTTGAATACGTTGAATCTCTTTGACGGAATTATCGTATATGCCGACCGTCGATGCTGAAGTATTGGGGCGAGAATCGGAATCCTGGAAGTTTGGTTCCTGTGCTGGAACTGCTGAAGCATGCGTCTCCTGCTCCCTTATCCTGGGGAGATTTGTTGTGACTGGCTGTACTCCGGTCTTGGAGCTTCCTGCCTCGATGGCTTTGGCGGCGTCTCTTGCTTCTTCTCGTGCTTTTTTCTCGGCTCGCAATTTCGCGAGGAATCTCTCTTCACCTGCCTTCAACCTCCGCAAGTCGTCTGGGCGTTTGTCCAGGCCAGGCCCTTCCTCGTAGCCGCGGTCGAAGTCGGAGCCCTCATAGACGACACTAAAGCCTCCAGTGACTATGGCATCTGCTGGGATGAGGTCGAGTTCCTCATCCATACGGGCCTTGAACTCTGGAGCTGTTTCCATTGTCTTGGAGTTGCGAATGACGCGTTCTGCACTGGCGAGAGATGCGGGCAGCACCTGAGCCTTTTCTGTGTGAACATGTGCCGCACACGACTTTTTTTTCTCTCTCGCCGCTGTCGAGTCTCCGCCATCACTCGGTTTTCTCTTTCGTTGGTTTGAATCCATCTTGATGGTTCGTAGTGAGAGGTGGGGAGGGGGGTTGCCGGAACGAAGTGCGGGTGTGGGGGTGTGAAAAAGAAATGGAGGGATTTGAAATGGCTAAGTTTCGACGTGAACAGCGAATCGGGGGAAAAAAAATTAAGACCAAGGTAACGCTCCCTCTTCGCACTAAGGCGGGTATCGACAAGTCGGGCGAGCCTTGTGGGCAGATAACCGGCAGCATTTCTCCTATCGCCAACCTAGAGTGCCCTACCGCTCTTGCACTAATCCTAAGTTTCCAGCCAGCAGCTCGCTTATTCTCTTATTGGGATAATACCTTATATAATGCCAGTGTCTTAAGTGATCCATCATCTAATGAAGTGGTCGCCCAATGAAGTGGTCGCCCAATGAAGTGGTCTTTCAACGAAGTGGTCTCTCAATGAAGGGGCGGAGAGCTCAGTGAGGGGTCTCTACAGACCAATCCAAGTGGAATACACCGAGGTTCACTCAAACGAGATTGAGGGACGGCAAGACATCCCAGGTTTGTGTTCCTCGACCCTCACACTTCGCAGCTGCGTGGACATCCCCCAACCCGCACTTCGCAGCTGGGCGGAGAGAGAACGCCTTCAGGGAAGCCAACCAATACATCGATCCGAGGCTCAGCATTGCCCATACCCTGTGGAACGAGAAGCTTGACCTTGCTATATATAGGCCAAGAAGACACAAGCAGGGGGGGAGCGGTCCGAATGAAAGACTCGAAATCCATAAAAAAGCCTGCTTGTCAGTATACCAAAGAAAAGGTCAGAGATGACAACAAGGGACAACAATGAAAGAGGTTGGGAGACGTCAGCAGCAGTGGAGATTTATTGAACAGGCACATTTACAAACACAGCAAGAGCATACCTAGGCCTGGGTCTATGCTGCCCGCCTGATCCCTCTTCAAAAGCCTGCCCTCGAGTCCATGCCTTCAAGAGCCAGGTTGGGCGGCCTTCTTTTTAACTTTCTTGACCTTCTTGACCTTTGGCTCGGGCCTTGTCCATCTACCCCTGACCTTGAACATTTGTCTCGCGGACGCCCGGTTGCCCCCGATCGCCATGCCAAGCCGCAAGAGTTATTCCTCTCTTGGAAGGGCTCACGGTTTCTTCAGCGCCTTCTCTGGCCGGTCATCGTCAAGTATGATGCCGGCGTCGTCGACAATCGCCCCAAGGTATTCTGCCTCTGATGCTAAAAGCAGCCCCGTCTTCTTCTTTCCTTTACCCACTTTGTCCGCGTCTTCAGAGTCGTTTATCAGAGTCATCATCGCTGCGTCCGAGAAAGAGACCGTCGGAGTCGTCGTCGCTACTCAAGATGATAGGACCGCCGCCCTCGGAAATCCTGCGCTTGAGTCGATTGTTGTCAGATCGCACTTGATTGTTCGTGCGTTGAAGCCTGGCAGAACGCTCCTTCTCGTCAGCAAGCTGTGCTCTCAGGTCCGCTTCCACGCTCCTATCGAGATCATCTGCCGCCTGGACGATGCTGTCCTGGCCCTCGACTTCGTCACGTTCGCCCAAGCGCTTCTTCCGATTCTTCTCCTTGGCTTCGAATCGGCGCACCGCCACGAGGGCTCGTTCGATGTAGTCCTTCGTCTTTTGTTGACCGAACGGAGGGTCGTCCTTTGTCTCCGCCTTGGTGGGTTTTCCCGTCTCTTTCGTTCCGCCCTGTCGTATGGCGAGGATGTATCGACAGAAAACGTCCGCGGAGGGGAAATAAGGCAGCCCGACGTGGGTCATGCCGTCCAGCGCATCTGTGATGTTTTTGAGATCGGCGTTTCCCACTGGATATGCTTCCAGCGGCCCGTCCTCGTCCCTCACGTCCTCCTCAATATCGTTGTCCACCTGCACCTGTTTCTCAAGGAGTCTCATGAACTGCGAATACGGAGGCATTGTAATCGACTGCTCTCGGAGACGTCTGCGCACAATTCCATGTAGCTCTGCCAAGGGCCGATTCTTGCCCCTGAATTCCTGAATGACCTTTTTGAACGTCTGGAAGAAAGGGTCGTTGTTCGACGCCACAAACTTCCAGGTGCGGACATCCCGAGTCCGCAAGATGACGGCGTACTGGATGGCAAGCTTGAGCAAGTTGATGTCAAAGTCCCACAGGGGGTGCACGATCAACCGATAGACGTGTTGAGAGAACGTTGTTGTCCATCTCTGCGACTTGTTGCTGGGGCTTCCTTCATATTGGAGTTGGTACTTGGCCGATAGAAAGTCAAAGGGCGTGATACGGAAGATGCGTATCATGACCCGGAAGAGCTTGGGAAGAGCGCTGTCTTTGTATTCGATGAGCTCCTTGCGCAGAGAGTTGTTTCTCCACCTCTTGTCGAGTTTCGCTTCGTCGCTGACCGTCCAGTCCTTATCGTACGCGGTGTCGGGTATTGGATTCGGCAGGATAACGTCAAGCTCGTCATAGTTGAGACGCGGAAATCGCTTGTTGAAGACGGTCAGAATCTGCTCGCTGCCGACTTTGCCGAAAAATGACGTCTCAAAGTCGACCCAGGCCGGAGACGTTCCCGCGCAAAGACGCTCCTCCCGCTGCTTAGCCGCCGCTATCCTGCCCTTTGGCGCAACCTTCTTTTTCTTGGTCTTCTTGGCCTTGGACGGCTTTGTTGCGTCCGCCTCCTCCTCATCCTCCTCGCTCTCGTCATCATCATCTTCTTCTTCTTCCTCTTCTTCATACTCAGACTCTTCCTCAGCAGCCTGGCGTTTTCTCTTCTTCGTCAACGTAGTCTTGGCCGCAGCAGGCTTTGCAGTCGTCTTTTTAGGACGCGGTGTTGCGTCCAGATCGACGTCGTTCGAATCCTGCTGTGCTGTATCGTCGTCGTGTGTAGCCGCAGTCTCGTTGATGCGTTGCTGCAACTGCTTGACCTTTTCCGCGTGCTTGATCCCATCATCTTTAATGCGCTCCCGCATCGCCTCCATTTCGGTCTTGTGCGTGGCTGCCGTATCACCGATGCGCTTCTGCAAATCCTCAGTCGTTCTCTTCTGCTTGGCCGCAGTCTCGTTGATGACTTGCTGTAGTTTCTGAACCTCGTTCCGAGACTCATCGACGCGTTGCTGCATCGCCTGTTTCTCGATCTGGTACGTATTCGCGGCGTCATCAATTCGTTTTTGCATCGCCTCCATCTCACTCTTGTGCTTGGTCGCAGTCTCGCTGATGCTTTGCTGCAGTTTCTGAACCTCGTTCTTGGACTGGTCGATGCGTTGCTGCATCGCCTGTCTCTCGATCTCGTGCGATGTCTCGGAGTCTTTGCGTGCCTTACTGGCCGAGGAGACTGCCTGTCCGTGCTTGTTCTTCAAATCTTGCGTGTCCTTATCGTAGGTCTGTTTTGCCGTTGCGAGATCGCTGCGAAGCTTTGCTGCTTCTGCCTTGAGTTGGTCATGTTCCTCACTGAGTGATTCATGTGCCTCCTTGTACATCTTCTCGCTCACCCTCAACTTCACGTTTTCCGTAACGAACCGCATTTTGCCATGGAAATAATTGTCTCTGGCCACCTCGAGCTCTTTGATCGCCGCGTCTTTTTCGCCGAGGGACTTCTCCAGCGTCGAGACCCTTTCCTCAAGCTCCTTGACCAAGTTCTCTTGCGTCGCGAGAATCGTTCCCAGTGACTCCACCATCTTTCTGCCGCGCTTCAGGTTCTCGCTGGCAGTGGTCGGTTGTGCTATAGCTTGGTGCTTTCTCTTGAGAGAAGTCGGAAGGAGCGCCACAAGGTTGTCGTCGACCTCTTGGCCGGCAGGTGGATCACTCTTCGGGTCGGGAGCACCGGGTGAAGGATCGTTGTGGAGCGCGTTGCTGCCGGTGATTGCCTGCTCCTGCCCGTCCATCTCTGCGTCACATTCCATTCTATCGGTTGAAAATGTCAATTCAATGGCCACAAGTCTGAATTGCGCTTATGCAGATTTCGTCTCACCTTGTTGGGGTGTTCACTTTCGCTGCGCTTCCCCTTGATGTTCAGGAGGAAGTTGACCTGTGAGGGAAACTGCGCTAGAGTGGGACTGCAAGAGGACTTGCCTTTTCGGATCCATATATATATGACACTGTCTCACAGTGCTGTGTGTAGCAAGGCAAGCACGAATACCTACCTTGCACTTGCACTTTACGCAACAGCCAAGAAGACCTTCTTCTGCATGGACGCTCGTCTAGTACTTAAGCAATTGCCTCAAGCCACCATCTCGAACCGTACCTATCCTCTTAATATCAACGCCTATGCTTATCAACATCTTCTAATCTTAGGGCTCCGTCAACAGAAGATACAGAATGATTGAGATCGTTCCGCAAAGCAAGCACGGCAAGGGAAACACATAATAGCACACAGGTCTATGTCCTTGACTGAACGCCTACAGGTTGCACGTCGAAAGCCTAGATGCGTCCATATTTCCATGACTTGGACACTTAGAACACAAAGTCCTGCAGTGTTTTCAAGAATTTGAAAATCAGAATTTTCATCCATTTTTCGTAGCTGCCCTCTTAGACAATCCGCCTTCGACCTGCGGGCTTGTTGACATGTCGTCCCCCGCCCCATATATTAAGCACATCGATTGGCTCTCGCCATGTCCAGACTGCGGCTTTGTGGGTCAACGGACTTCTATGGGCCAACGGTCTTACATCCAGCGCTGTCTTGCACCACTTCTCAGATTCCTTAAATTTATCGATCTCGCCCCCGACCAAGCTTTTTCACCATTCAGCAGACGTTATTTCGAGTTTGGTGAACAGCAGCCCTCCACAGAGAAGATGAAGAAACACGAGAAGGAAGCGCCAGGACAGGTGCCACGCCAGACCCTTTCCGCTCCCAAGTATACCTGGGAGGACCGCGATCTGAGCGAAATCAAGACTCTGCCTGTCTATCAGTACATCATAGAAGACTTGTGCTTCACAAAACCCGCCTTCAAAGATGCCACCAAGTTCAAGGCCGCATACGACAAATGCCTTCCAGATGCGTTCGGAGTCTTTCACAAGAACAACTGCTACAAGGTCTCCACCCAGTTCATGGTCTACTATGTTCTCAAGGTCATGTGGGTGCACTATAGTAAGTTCGATCTATCTATTTATCTGCTCACTCACTTACCCACGCCCATAGCTTGCTTCGACATGGAGGACTGGGAAGCTATGGAATGGGAGCAACCACCGAGATTGACCGAAAAGCGTGACATGCGCTACCAGGAATGGCTGGAGGCCTTTCACCCTCGTGATGCGCCGCCGCGACCAAGGTCACTTTGAACGCTTGGACAAGGTCTTAGGCCAGTACAGGCTTCTACACCACCAGGAGTCACAAGCCCAGTTGTAAGTATTTGCTTTCCAGTCTCGCTGCGGCTATGATCGAACAACATCTAGGCGTAACAATATCGACAACGGGATGCGCGGACCTCTCTCTCTCCCATTGCGAAAGAGCAAAGATCAGTGAGGTGGATTGAAGAACTACGTCAGAGACCTACGAGACTTTTTCCTACTCACCTCGGCACAAAGGACCTTCACGGTAGATCTCGCCAACATAGACGCTGGAATACGGTGGGGTTCAAGACGCTCAAGGGTCTCAACGACTCGTGAGATGCTGGTTAGGGGAAGATAATTCCGACACTGGAATAGCGGTAGACGTCGCAGGCAAGAATAAGACTCGCAGTACAGCGGTCCAGAGGAGGATTGGAGTGAGTGCACAGCAGCATGAGGATATTTTTTGGCGTTTTTGGGATCAACCGTAACACAGCGGGGGGACACAACACTTCATAGATACCAACAAAGATGTGTCCAAACTCTCTTCTCTCGTAACCGTAGGCCTGCCCACAGAACCCTTTTTCTTCTAGATTTAATCTACTGCTGACAACCGAGAATAAAAATGCCGCTGCCAATCCTAATAGCGACTATGGCGTCCAAAGAGAACGCCCCGCAGCTAACGAAAGCCATCTAGAGAGCTTGAGGGATCTGGCAGCGCAAACAGTCTCGAAGGAACATGTGGCCCAAGTGACAATTCTTATACCGAGATTCGACGAGGATAGCTTGAGATTCCAAGACTGCCCGAGGGGACAACCTATAGTCTGCCCTAGTCACTCTCATGGAAGAAGAGACCATCTCTGCTGTTGCTGCTGCTGCTGCCTTTGATGTCGTTTTGCTGTCGTCGTTATCTCTACCATCCTATTCTCTACTATTGTCGTCGTTGTCTCTTTAAACATAACTCCAAAGTTGTTCCAGCGTACCAGAAAATGTGCTCGCAAAGAAAAAGGCAACATATGCAATATTCTCTAAGGATATGAAACCTTTCACCCTCTTACTCTCCATCAAGGTCTGCCTCGAGGCGGTGGTCATGGCGCTGTTGTATGACTGAACCGTTTGATTGGCTGCGACTTCGATCTGGAGCGCATGTGTGGGTCGTCGATCTTTTATGGGTCGGGGGACCTGCGCTGCCTGGTATGGCTCTTCACAAATTTCTCGAGATCCAAACTTCATCCACGCGACCAGCTCTGGTATGAGCCTGTCAAAACAAAGACTCACGCCGAGATGGCGGAGTTGGAGAGACGAATGGACACACGGGATCAATTCATGGCTGAGCTTCTTCATCCGCAGGCGGCCGATACTGATTCTCCGACTTACTCATGGGATCACATTGACCTCAGTGAAATCAAGGCCTTGCCTGTTCTAAAGTCAATTTTGAACGACTTGACGCTGAAGAGGCCGGTTCTCAAGGACGCCTCGATTTTCAAGGCCAGATTTGATAGCTGCCTACAAGAAACGTTCCATCTCCTCCACAGCGCCAAAATCTACAAGACCGGCACCTCGTACCTTGTTTACATAACGCTCAAGATCATATGGGTTCGGGAGAGTAAGTTTTTTTTTGCCCGGCTTTGGATCATTTCACCCTCTAATCATACGAACAGCCGGCGGAAATTGGGCGGCCATGGGCTGGAGGCCCCCAATAAACTATCTCTTCCTTCTCGACGTGCGCTATCAGGCGTACCTAGAAGCCTTCCATCCCGAAGATGCGCCAGAGCGACAAGGGACTGAGCTTTCCGCCCAGTACGTCGAGCCAGATACTGCCGCGGATATTGTTGCAGACGAGGAATCTCGATCAGACATCTGGGATGCCCAGGGACTCAGCAGACACTTGCTGGAGTCTGGCGAGAAGCCATTCGAGGTTTTCTTCCTCAACGGCAACATCCCGCAGCTCTTCGCACAGAATGCCTTCAGCGACGCCAACCTCTACATCGATCCAAGGCTTAGCATAGGCCGGAACGTGCGTAATAACAACAAGCTATACCTTGTTGTGTACAGATCGAGAAGGATAGGGCGATGTAGCTCCAATGACAAATTTCTCTCCCGCGCATATACCGAGGCTTGGGGATGTCTGCGAGCGTACCGCACCAAGATCGACGCTGGTATTTTCCACTCGCTGGGCAACCATTTCAGAGACTATTACGATCAGCTGGACTCCGACACGACGATGATGGAGCTGGACGAGCTGTGCGAGTCAACCCCAGAGGCGTCGATCGCTGGAACTGCTAGCACAAACGGCAAGAAAAGACAGCAATCCGATGAAACGAGCAACCAGGGCGATGATGACATGGGCTGGACGATGCAAGTCGACAGCGAGTGGTTGAGGAACCAGAGGGAGCCAAAGAAGCGCAAGGGCGTGAATGGTTTAGCTTACTTATAGGCGGGAGAATAATACCTACTCTAGTCTTCTCTTCTAGCTTACTATATAGAGGCGCTAGACAACATTAACTACACAGATTATTAATTCATACTATTAAACGGTTATGCTAGTATAAAGCGACTTATCTAGCTGCTGCTAAAGTCTGTCTTAAGAGCTTATAATAACTCTATATATAAAATATAGCTGAACTAGCCTTTGTCACAGGGCACCCTAATGGGGCGCGGGGCTCACCGCCCCGGGGCGACTCCGGCTGTTTCAGCAGGAGGGGCCTACTTCTAGCTACCGTTTGGCCGCCGAAAGGCAGGCCAAGATTCAGTCCTTGTTCAATACAGACCCTAACTGCGTTATTTGACGATCCTAACTACTATCCCGTGACAGCCTTTTTGCTCTAAAAAGTGCATATAGAACTGCGCATAGCTTACTCTATATAATGCACTGTAAAACTATTAGCTACTGCTGAAGTCTATATTAAGAGCTTATAATAAATCTATATATAGAATATAGTGGAACTAACATTTTTACTCCTAAAAGTGTATATAGAACTGCGTATAGCTTACTCTATATAATATACTATAAAACTGTTACTTATTTTATAATTATAATTCTATAAAGAGGATAGCGCCTAAATAACTAAGCGCTTTAGGATGGATCTCAGCTTAATGTTGCTGGTGTTGACTGACGTGGCCTCTGCTGGTGCTCAAGCAGAAGACCAGGCGGCG
Organism: Colletotrichum theobromicola; assembly: GCA_014705045.1. Classification (NCBI taxonomy): domain Eukaryota; kingdom Fungi; phylum Ascomycota; class Sordariomycetes; order Glomerellales; family Glomerellaceae; genus Colletotrichum; species Colletotrichum theobromicola. Next base: position 132,157 of record JABGLZ010000843.1, on the reverse strand, counting down.
CCCGACCAATCTCTCATACTTGCAGCCCAGCTTTCGTCCTCGACATGCTGTTTATATAGACGGAACCGACACGTCCAGCGCTGCCATAGAAGAAAAGCCAGGCTGAATCGCCCGCTCTCCCTGAAGCGCTGCCCGTGATTATCAAAAGACTCATGGCGTACGACAGCACCGTGATAAACGGCCGGGGCTGAGCAGAGACGGCACTGGCGCAAAAGCTCTAAACCCGCGGACGCCGAGGTCCGTTCGAAGCATTGCCCATGATCTTGGAAACATCCCGCGTGCAGTGCCGAAATGCAGGGCCAGATTCATTTGTGCATGGCTGTTGAGATGCCTCAAAGGCCGTTTAAGCAGTCGAGGGATGCGTCAAACGGCCAGAGACAGGCTCGCGAAACGGGCTTCTGGCCAGAGCCTCGGCCGCGGCTGTTGACAGACTCGTAGACAGCAGAACACAATACGCCACCGAGAACGACAGACGGCGAGTGGCGTGGGATGGACAGCCATCGGACACGGCTTGAGCATGCCAGGCCGTGTCAGATGCAGAGAGTTCCTGGAGTATTGTTCATACCCTCAAAGACGTGGAGGCCGCTTAAGTACCGAAGCCTCGGCGTATGGAAAGACCATCGCTTCTTTCGTGCATCACCGACGCTCCAGGAGCAGCAGCAGACTTTGACTGTTGTCCATGGCCGCCAAACGACTATGGGGCATGTTCAGGCGTCATAATACACTGCCGAGAGGACGAGAGGTGATGCAGGACCTTGATTGCAACAGTTCCTCTTCGCTTGAAGAATTCCATGCCCATGAAGACTCAAGACCATCGTCAGAGTCCCCCGTACATCACTCGATGCGCCAAGCCCCCGGCAGACTCGTGGTCAGTATCAAAAGCATGCCCAGGGTCATCATACACCACCGCTGGAATTGATCCTCCCCGAGCGAAAAGAGCCGCGGAGAGAACCTTCGCTTCATCTCCTCGCAAATGGCCAAGCAGCCGGTGACGAAGTTTAAAGAACAGCTATCGAAGCAACCTGATGGCCATGGCACGTCGTCGGTCGACTTACACGGCGCCCCCCCGGCCACTTCATCAAACCTAAGCGAACGTGGTACCTGGTTGCTATGACGACTCGGGTGGATGGAGCGACATCACCGTAAATCAGGAAACCGGGAGAAGAGCCGGGAGAAGCGCGAAGACGTGGAGAGAGCAAAGAATCGACAAGCCCCGGGACCCTGCCCACCGTTGTGGCTCCTCGACTTCGTGGCAGCCAGCATTCGACAAGCCCTGACGTGGACTCACAGACGTGTGCGGGAGTGGATGTTCAGGTCGAGAGTTCTGCCAGGTTGGGCGGCGAGGTGACGTTGGATAAGACGACGGGTACGTATCAAGCGAGCAGGGAAGGGCCCCACCAGAGGCACCGGCGCACTGTGTCGGGTCAAACGGTCTGAGATTTGACGAGCCAATGGGACGAGACGCTCAGGCACGGTCGCTCCTGATTGGGCAATGGGAGCTGCAGGCAATTTAAGGAAGTCGCGACCGAACGCGCTAGAACGCGCCTGCCTCGCGCGACGGAGCCGCGTCGCGACGACCGCATCGCAACTTTGGTGGTTTTGACGACCGCTCACCTCCTTCAACGAATGCCCTCGCACGTCTTCTCTCTCGTCTGCGAGGCGACCTGGCGGCAATCGCGGGTGACGCTTTAAATCCCGTTGCCCTCGATGTCATCCTGTTGATCGATTTTGCCGCCATGATGGTGATTCTCGTGATGGCGTTTTGCCGCCGTCGACCTGAATGAAGCCCCGCGATGCTGCACTTCTGAATATCGATGTTCACAGACAAAGACATGCTATTTCTGAAATTCGAAAAGAGTGCTCGAAGCCAAAAGCCCTCTCCACAAGCCCCGTTGCCCTCATGGCGCGGGGCTGAGCGATCGAATACCCACGTTTCTGATGCAAGCCATTAAGCAGCCCCTCTCTGCAGGCCTGTCTGTGCTGCGGAGCACCCATTGTTCCTGATACGATATCGGCTTTGTCACTTCAACATGCCACCGCTGTTCTGCAGACCACCTTGGAAGTCTTCCGGGGTGTGTCATGGGGGCACTTAGATTAGAACACCTCGAGCGGACGTTTCGGGAGCAGTCAACCGACTTGAGGGTCAGGAGTACCTCGAGTCATGCGTCATCGTCATTCGGGAGGGAGGGTCGAGGTCATGGGTGACATTACACGGCCAGGCACACAGGAAACAAGCTTCAAAGGGAACGCAATAGCGTTTCAATACACCCAGGAAGGGGGAGGGAAAGAGCCGAGAGGGCCATGATGTCGTCGGCGGTTGATCGGAATATCTCTAGAGGGCCAAAGGATTCGCTAAGCCGGCCGTCTGGGTCGAGGGCGGACGAGCCAATAGAGCAGGCAATCAAGGGCAGGCAGCTGGCCTGATACCGTCCGGCCAGATCCCTTTGTGCAGTTCGAAGCGTCTTGGGTGTGGAGACGGGGCTTCTGAAGGGGAACACTGTCAAGTCTAGATGGATGTGGTGGTGGTGGCACCGCATGAGGAGCACGTTTTCCCTTCGTGGCCTGGCTTTCGGCGCATGAGAGCAGCCTGTTTGTCTGTGATTCTCCTCTTTCAACGTCTGCAAAGCGACCCTTTTGGCACGGTGAGACTGGTAGGGAGAATGATTGACGAAAAGCAATTTACGGGCCCGACTGAAAGGTGTATTGTCAGAAACAATGGTTGCTGAGTGTGGCAACCTGACTCAACGAGGCCATCTGATGGTGTCGTCTGTGTGTCCAGTGTAGGAGGTGACAGGAGGGAGGGATCGAGCCGTACCTCTAGCAGCAAAGTCTGAGCGGCCGGAGGATGAATAAGGCGGCTGCACCGCGATAGCGATAGAGCCGAAAGCTGGGGAGATACAGGGTGAAGATTATGTCCGTCTGTCTTGCATGACTTGCAGCTCTTTTTCGGCCGGAGCTGAGGGAGATGGGATTATAGGCGATAGTTCAAAGGTGTAATTGGTAAGGGCGCACGAGATGAAGGAGAGACAAGAAAGATGAGGCCCGTCCAAGAGAGCCGCCTTGCATGAACGGGAGGAGAGACAGAGAAAGAGAGGCAAAAGAAGCAAGGAGACGCTGCGGGAGAGCACGGCCGTGGGCAGACGAACGAGCGAAGCAGCCAAGGGGTTTTGGTCTCTACGAAAGGCGAGACGACCCTTGCAGATGGAGGACAGGATGCAGGCCCGACGAGAAGGGGACTACTGCAGGACAGTGGTGAGGGCGAAGAAGCAAACAGTCCCGAGAAGGGATTGAGACACCATCGAGACAGTGTGGGAGAGGTCGACGCTGCGTACCTGTTCGCGTGGTGCTTCCAGCCATCCCACCGTCAGTCTACCTGGGGCATACCCCCTCTTCTTGCCATCGTCAATCCATACATATGGATACTGCGGGCTGTTTCGGAGACTCCCATGATCGTCCACTCCTCATCGTCAGGTACCGGTTCCATGTACTTTGCAGAGGAGAACAAACAGACAGGTAGAAGAACTGGCGGAAGGGTCGGTGCAAAGCTCGGACCCTCCCCTCCCACGCCCATTAAAATCCCTGGCAAGAGGATACGTACCGGAAGCTCCAGACAGTGGAAGTGGTCGCGTCCCGGTGGTGCTTCCCAGAATTCTGGGCACTGTGAACCCACACGAGGTGCAGGATGCAGTTTGCGCCAGCCAGTGGACGGACCCTGTCAGGTGGCCCACCGTCCAGCACCCAACCTAAGATGCCCAGGCCGTGGGTGTCCACCGCCCACCGCACACACCATTTTCCCATCCATATTAGTCTCCCCCCCCATAATCCTCCGCCGTCCCATCTGCCACCTGCCACTCTGCCGCTATCTAGGTCCGTCCCAGCCAACCTTCCCTTCTTCACCCACCGCCTCCCTCCCGAAACTCTCACACCGACACACACAGACACAACTACTACTGCTCATCCACATTCCCAAGAATCCCTTCGAACCGCTAGCAGACAAATACTCCCAACACCCTCACCATCTTCTACAAGCCCTCGATCCAATACTCCCGCCCTTGATATCACCGCGACCTCCCGGCGCATTCCATTCCTCGCTCGCCCTTCCTCAGTCGCAAAGTCGCGCACCAGAGCAGCCAGCCCTGTCGCAAACCCTCACCACCGACCAACAACGCCCACAACCCAGAGAATCGCAACCCACGCGCGCACCACCACCACCGCCAAGATGCTCATGCCATCCGCCCTCTCCTGCGACACGTCGCAGCCGCCCCTCACCCGCCTCCAGGCCGCAATGTTCGCCTCGCCTCCCGCCAGCCCTCCGTCGCTCTCCCACCAGGGCCCTTTTGGCAACATCTTCGACACCTGCCGCTCCCTCCAGGCCCTCCTCTCCGCCCCTCAGCAGCAGCAGCATCACCACCACCAGAGCCACACCGTGACGCAGCAGCCCTCGCCGCCGTCGCACCACCAGCTCCCGACTCCTCCCCTCGCCCACGCGCCGCCTCCGCTTAAGCTTCGTCTGCGCTCCCGCGGCGCGAAGCCTGCGGCCGATGGCATCAACAACGAGCACCTCCCGCGCAAGCGCATCGCCAAGCGCGCGCCGCCCCGGGGCGTGAATAAGCGCCGCCGCTCGTCCGACGATGACATGGGCCGCGAGGACGCCTTCATGACTGACTCCGACGTCGACAGCGATCTCGAGATCTCGTCGCAACAAGAACAACTCCCGTCCGCCCCCTCAACCCCCAAGCGCGCGCGGATCGCACCAGAAGTCGTGCCCCTCGGTCTTGAGCGCTCCGACTTTCACACACTACACCTCCTCAACGGGGAAGAACCCACATCACAAGACGCGCACGGATCAAACGTCGAGGTCGAGACCGACGGCGAGCCGTGGAGCGCGGAGGACGACAGGATACTGGTGGAGCTCGTGCTCGAGAAGCTCAAGCTCAGCAAGTCAGAGTGGCAGGACTGCGCGCGCAGTCTAGGAAAGGACCGCAACTGCCTGTCGCGGAGGTGGAAGAGCCTGATGCTCCAGGGCGAGGTCGGCCTCAAGGGCCGCAGGAGTAGCCGGCGATCCAAGATCCACGGCACCTGGCGATGAGCCTCATCGCCGTCCATTCGTTTCTTGATTTCATTTGTCTGAGCATATTATTGGGTCAACTGTACCATATCGCATCTGGCAGACTAGAGAACCAGAATCTTGGGTAGCCCCGCATGTGGCTGGCATTTTTGCAACGGGGCGCGCGTGTTTGATCTCGAGCTACGACTAGCTCTAGAGTTGTTTCTTTGTTTGCGCTCGACGCATCCAACGTCTGCTAGGGCCAGAAGCTCGAAAAGAGCAAATACATTACCGTACAAACATTACGCACTTTTATGATTGTGACCTTCAACCTCTGACGCACTTTACAACCTGAACCTCGTCTTAAACATGCATCATCGTCGTCCAAACACGGGTATGCGGCGCCTGCGGAGGCAAACGGCTGCGCATGCAGCGCAACCTCTCTGGTCTTCACGAATTGACTTTTTTTTTTTTGAGTGCGCTCTGTCGCAGCAGCTGTCAACGACCTGTAGCGCGCCGCCGCCCGGCCGCTTGGACGATGGCCGAACCGTCACCCATCGGACGACGGGACGGTCCAGCCTGTCCAGCCATCCGGAGGCGCACACCAGACGCGACTGCCAAAGCTTCTGGCGCGTCGTCTGTTCTCCAGAGACGGTTGTTCGACGTTCAGCCCCCAGCCACCTCGACATGTGGGATGGCTGGGTTTTTCTCCCGACGTGATGGGGGCAAGGTATCCATTCTGACTTGCAGCATGGGGGAAGGGGCCTGCACACACTATGGGGGAGAGAAACCATTCCGCGATGGGCGGCGGCGGGCAAGCACGGACTTGCGGCGGCCAGCCGGATTTGGGGAGGGAGGGCGACGATGGAAGACGGGGAGGACCCTCAAAGATGCGAGTAAACGCTGCCCCGGCCCCCCCGCCGCCGCCGCCTGCTGCTCGTCACTCCCCCAGCTTTTCCAGCCTCTTGTTTTTTTGCCATTGAGGCTCTGTTTGATTACAACCAACCTCACGACCGCAAAGTGCACCAACGATTCAACTTTCCCCAAACGACCCAAACGAAGCAAACGAACGAATTTGCTATCCTTACCTAGTGAACTTGCACTGTATTCCGGCTCACGAACCGGCTCACAGGGAAAGCCCCGTCAAACCGCCTCCCTCCCTCTCTCTAAAACCGCGTGCTAATAGCAGCCTAAAAGAGCACAAACCATGGCGGGACGCAAGGGATGGCTGGGGGGCCCGATAGTGGTGGTGCGCGCTGAAACACTTCATGGATGGGGGGTTGGTTTGTCGAAACGGGGGGACCACACGAACTCTCTGGGGGAGAGCTGAACCAGGCAGGGCCGCCTATCGCTATCGCCCGGTGCCTGAGGCGAAGGAGCGAGGCTTCGCCTGAGTCGCCGAATCTGCCGGGCTGGACCTGGTGCTCATCGACGCTGAAGTGTGGGTGGATTTGGAGGGGCGATCGCTGGGAGCCGAGCCGGCAGGCACCCTGTTCACTGTTTGTTTGCTGGGCTGCCCGCCGCCGTCCACTCAGGTGTAAGTGAACCAACATCGTCGTCTCTTGGCCATGTCTCGTCAATTTCCATCCAACAAGCACTCAGCCTCGGCAAGCAGTCTCCGTGGCCGAACGGACGTAAGATCGTGGAGTTTCTTTGCTTTTGACGTCCGCTCCGTGTTTCTGGCCTTTCCCTTTCTCGGTATGGGTCGCATGCGATGATCCATCGGAGGAATAATATCCAAGCCGCACATCATGTAATGTACGATCGTGCTGCTCTTTACATGTGCGCGCAGCGCTGGAAGAAGCAATAAGACGTAGCAGCAGCAGCAGCAGCACCAGCAGCAGCAGCAGCCGCTGTCTGAGATGCAGCCTGGAGCCCTTCCTGGTCGACGATCCAAGGGATGGCCGAGACATGGTTACGAGAAGCTGGAACACCGATTCCAATTACTCTGCGCCGAGGTCCTATCCCTGTGATGGTGCCCCGTCGTTCTGTGTGCCTACTAATTGTCATCGTCGTCGCGACGAGATTGTCGTGTGAGTGGCTACCAGCAAACCTCGTGCTACCCCCTTCCCGCTGTCACCGAGGCAGATGCGAGACAGCGTCCCCTACAGCCCTCACGTACGGCCTCAGCAGCCGCACATGGTCTCACGCGATCGGGGCCATCGATACTGGTTAAACTAGCAGGACCTAAAACGCGTCCTTGCATCTGAAATTCCGAGGGCTATGGAGCAAAAATAGGTAAAGACCGTTCCCGATATCCCCCCATGCCTCTCTTGTTCTTCGATGCCATCTTAACTGCCACGCAATGCTGAGCTGTCATTCGTCGTCATGTCGTCATAGCAAACCGCAGTCCACTCGTCCTCCGACTGCGTAAACCCACTCAAAGCCAGAGCAAAAGTCTTGGTTTAGTCCTCGTACACCTCCTCGTACGTCTCCTCGTACTCCTCTCTGGCCTCCTCGAGGCGCTCGTGGTCGCTGCTGCTGGCGTCAGAGTCGTGGGCGGCGGCGAGGGCCTCCTCGTACTCCTCGCGGGCCTCCTGGACCTCCTCGCGATCGCTGGAGGAGACGGAGTCGCCGTCGTTGTCCGTGGGAGGGAGGACGGCAGGGGGAGCGTCGTTGTAGGAGGAGTCCTGGTAACCACCGTACTGCTGCTGAGGTGCAGCGGCGGCCTTGTGCTCGTCGTCAGAGTCGTCTGTGGCGTGTTAGTTTTAATCCGCGGGCAGGTGACGAGCAACTCACCGAGGGCGTTAGCGATCAACGCGCCACCAACAGCACCGACGGCGAGACCGCCGGCAGCACCGAGGAGCATGCCGCTGCTGCTGCTCTTCTTCTCCTTGTCCTTGGTCTCGCCGTACGGGTTCTGGCCATGCTGCTGGGCGTAGGGGTCCTGGCCGTAGGGAGCGCCGCCGCCGTACTGGGGTTGACCGCCGTACTGAGGCTGCTGGCCGTACCCGGGGGCGCTGCCGTAGGGAGCGCCGCCGTACTGAGGCGCGGGGGAGCCGTAGCCGCCGTGGCCCTGGTCTCCGAAAGCTCTAGTGTCGGAGGGGGGGACGGGAGGAGGGGCGCCGTAGCTGGGGGTGCCGACCGGGCCGGTGGGGGGAGACGGGTGCTCCCACTGAGAGCGGCCGGAGCTCTGGTCAACGTAGAACCATCTCTGGTAGCTGCAAGGAGGTCAGCGGCAAGGTCCGCGGGGAAATGGGGGCCTCGGGATGCGGCTTACTTGGAGTCCCACTGGCAGAGCCAGCCCTGGGAGACGGGAGGAGCGGCCATCGGGGGCGCGGACTGGGCAGCCGGAGGGGTGGGTTGGCCGTAGCTGGGCTGGCCGCCGTAACCGGGTTGAGGCTGTGCCTGCGAGGGGTAAGGGTAGTTGGAGGGAGGAGCGCCGTATTGCTGCTGCTGCTGCGGGTGATCACCGTAGCTGCGGGAGCCTGGTCAAAGAAGCACGAGTCAGTAACCTTATCGAGACGACGATGACAGATTGATGGATCTGGCTGACATCAAAATGAGGGTTATTTTGTAGGTGATGAGCAGGTAGTGAATGCTAATGGTAGAGAGAGAGGTCGAGAGGACAAGAAATAAATAGGAGGGCTTGGGAAATATCGGGATGCCTCTTGCAGGTCTTGCAGGGAAGACGGGAAGGGGCTTGGTGACACGGGTGCGACTTACCAGTCTGCTCTTGGGGAGGCTGCTGCTGCTGCTGCTGCTGTTGCTGCTGGGCGGCGGGCTTGTCGTCGGAGAAGGAGGTCTTAAGCTCCTCGAACTCCTTGGTGAGCTTCTTGAAGAAAGACATGGTTCCTTTCTTCGGTTCGGTTAAGTAATGGGGATACGGGAAAGTTGTGAGTGGTAAGGACGGATGAGGCGGCAGAGGCCGAGAAAGATCGAGGGGTTACTGTCGCTGCGTAAGCCTCAGGTTTTCTGCAGTTTTTATGGGCGGTGAAGCAGAGAAGAGGAGATCTGTCGGAACCACGTCAAGGGCAAGAGGGGAGCGGGCGGTTACCTGTGATGCGTTGACAGCTCGTTGGTCCACGCGATGTTCGTCAAAAATCTTGGCCTCTTTGTACTGCGGCGGGCGTGGAGGGCCAGGTGGATGCCTCGCAGATGTGTGGAGGAGCAACGATGGGTTCCCTCCCGGGGGCCGGAGCGATGGCTAGCGAGGCGGGCAGTCTGCAGTCACGCAGTGCAGTGCTTGTGAAGAAGGAAAGCACCTCACAGGCGGCTCGGGAGAGGTGCGTCAGGCTGTGGGAGACAGACACCTCAGAGGCGAGATGGGATGAGGTACAGACGACCTGTGTATGGTCCGGGGTCTGGGTACCTTACCAGACGGGAAGGCACGAGGCACGGGCGGTGGTGAAGCTGGGGGTGCCTGCCTCAGATAGGTGAGGTCTGTTAAACGCGCATGTACATCATCAGAGGCTGTTTTTGCTGATGATACAGGCCTAGGGTTTTCTTATTTCACGATTACAGACACGATTGGTGCAGCCCAACATGGCTTCTGCCTTTTACTCGACCGCCCTGAGTACCGTACACTTACGGATGACGCATACGATACCGCGGCCAGCGAGCGCCTCCGTGAAAGTCTGTAAAAGTCTGTAGTTGTCCTTTTCCGTATCGCGGTACGATACGGTGAATGTTCGGGCGGGGAGCCTCTGCGCTAGTGGCCGTAGTGCCCGGCACAGGTGAACCGCAGAAGGCAAGGCAGGAACGTTGGAACGTCTGGGACGGCCAGTGATTGGCAGCTCTGGCTTAATCGGTAGGGCAGGCACCGGCAGGGGTCCACAGGGTCCAAACGACGGGGACAGGGGCATCGATTTCAGAATTCAGACCCGGGGAGCTCCTTTGGGCTGGCCTGTCCAAACACCGGGCACACAACAACAAATGGAACTGACTCCTGAGCAGTCAAGGTTTGGGTGTGCCGTGTCAGCTGCGGTTCGAGCCTGGAAACCGGCGCTCGAAAAAAGGACAGCGACGGGGGGACAAACGTGAGACGTGCCTCAGCTGGTTCCCTGCAAGTCGTGCTGCGTTGTAGCCGCACCGGCGCTCCGCCCTGTCCGCTGCCTTCCCACCCGGCCGGTTTAAACATGGCGAGCGTGCCAAGATCGGCCTAGTCTGCAGATTTGTGCTCGCCTTACCCACCAAACTGCCTAGTAATTGGGTTTCTACCTTATTACCGGTGGAGGCGTGCTAATTCACTGCGAATTAGGGAGCTAACCGCGAAGGGGAAAAATATGACTCTCTGAAGAAACTCACCGTCCGTGGCCCGCGGTCCGCGGCGGTGGCTGACTCTCTCTTCTACCTTATCCGTACGTCTGCTCGTCGATGGCCATCTGCGCATGCAGCGTGCACCGTCCTTCATTGACAGCGCCGAGCCTAATGAGTGGGGTGACCCGGTCTGCTGACTATGACTGATGACTGCCACAACAAGAGGAAGGAAGAAGAAGAAAGAGTCAGACGTGTGCGTGTGTGTCTGCGTTGTACGTCTGCAGTTGGGTTGCGGCGGCGATGATGCGAGAGATAAATACAGCACACGCTCGATCGTGGCTTGAGACTGAACAGCCGCCTTTGCATCGCCATCTAGGGCCAGCTGGAGCCAATGAACCCGCGAGCGAGGGACGCCGTTCCAGGGGTCTCAGAATAAACCCCCAAAAGCCCTCCAACGGGCTGGGCAACGGGTCTCAGGACTCGTCGACGACCGCCCATTTGCTGCCAGAAAGCATGCCGAGCTGAGGAGCTGCAGACAATCTAACGCTTTTGGAGTGGACGCGTAACTCCGCCAAGAGCAAAAAGATGGGCTCTTGGATGCCGACATATCCACCACCGCAGCGTCTTGAAGAAAAGCCAAGCAACACCGCGAAAAGACCACATGGCATGGCATGGGATCGGAATGACCGTTTGGCGCCCATGTCGACCTTATCCCCAAAGCGCACAGCAATCCTTTGCCGCAGCACAATGAATAGAGATGCGCCACCGGGCTATGATTGTGAAATGCGACGCTGCATATCGTCTGTATAGTACGCCAAGCAAAACATACACAGATGCTCCTTGTTATGCCTTGCTATGCTCCCCAACCAAGCACCAAGACGTCTGTCTGCCGTGAGAGCCCGGTATCCCGGCCGGCCCCCCGTTGCCATTTCCTCTCGGCTTTGCCAGCGATCCTCGTCGTCTGGCACGACCATTGGTTCCCTATTCGGCGTCCCTACTGCAGACCCGCGGCCCCGAGGGACCCCTTAGATGCGCAAAGACCCTTGAGCCACCTCGCCGGCCCAGATTTGTGTGAGGCGTAGCCTTGGACAGAGACCAGTCTTTGAACGCGTGCGGTATGATTTACCGACCGCGTGTAAGGATACGGCAGAGCGACTCGCCGCAGTGCTGCCGCCCAAGTCTCGGCGTGGAAGGCGCGGAAACGGGGGGGAGACTGGGGACATTCACCTCGGCCGCACCGTAAAACGTATCCGTACACTAATAAGAAATGCTTTTCTCACGTTGTGACCGACTGACTATTTCCTTGCTGCCGTTCCCATCCCGTTCTCCTCCCTTTCCCCTGCATCCTTCATCTCTCTCTCTCTCCGTCTTTGCTCGTTCTTTCCGTTTGCCTTACCTTACCCACCTTTCCCTTCGCGACCGCCTTATTTTTCCCTAAAACAGATACCCTCGCACTCTCTCGCGACCTTCATCACAACATCACCAACTTCACCACCACCACCTAATCACCACAAACAACCGCCATCATGTCTGGATACCCTCCCCCCGGTCAGCAGTAAGTATCGCGTCGCCCGCCGTCCGCATGAAGCCGCAAACTGACACGCGCCTGCGCCCAGGCCCTACTACGGCTCTCCTCCCCCTCCCGGTCAGCCTGGCTACGGCCCTCCTCCCGGCCAGCAGCCCGTAAGTTTTACCTCTCAAAGACGAAACCGGCTTGCGCTCACAACATCTCCAGATGTACTACCCTCCCCAGGGCCAGGCTCCCCCTCCCCAGGAGGAGAAGAAGGATGACAAGGGCTGTCTCTACGGCTGGTAAGCAAAACCCTCGTTGGATGCTGTCGCACAACGGTAACTGACACCGTCTCAATAGTATCGCCACTCTCTGCTGCTGCTGGCTCTGCGGAGAGACCTGCGAGTGCTGCCTGGAGTGCCTGACCTGCTGCTTCTAATCAACACGCATAATACCGATGCACGAGTGCGACAACAAGAGATTCCCCCCCCGAACGCGACCACGGCCTTGCTACTCTTTGGTTCGGAAACGGATGGACGGATGGTAGATGGGCGGAATGGCCAGAGAAACCCGCATAGCTTCTTTAGCCCTCGGACAGAGACCATACGATGAATTCGATGTTTCTTCGAACCGCACTCATTCTCCCGGAGAGCCGTGGCATCGTACGCCGAGTGTGACGGACGGCGCCCCACGGCATTCGGATGCTCATTATCACCTTTTTTTGTCTTACGATTACCCACATTGGCGATTGCGTTTCGCATTATTTCCCTTGTCGATGTCTGGACGAGTGCTTCCGTAGAAGCTCTCAGGCGTCGACACTCGAGAGCAGATAATACATGAGTACATCAAGGATCTGGTGTCTTGTAGATTGTGTGTGAGCATAGCTGTGATGCATAACGTGTGTCTGAGTGTGTTTGCTGTGATGCGTTGTGCCAAGTGTTTCGCCTCGCCAAACCACCTGAATACCTCACTGTACCTTTTAAGAAAGGGTATCAAGGCAGCAGTGACTTTTTCCTCCCATCGATAGATCTCCCCAAACTAGAAAACATTCCCGAATAGTCTCGTCGCCTTCGCCTACGCCTTTGTGTCCTTCGGGGCCATGAGCTGGACGAATTCCTGGTCTGTTCATTTCGCGAATTGCACGTCAGCCGCAATCCTCCGAAGGGTGTGCTAAATTTAGTCTAGGAAATTTGGGTGGGGGCGGGGAGGGGAATAGCGAGATGCAGTCGGCAGGGCAGCAGAGAGCAGCAGCGCAGGGCAATTTTGCATGCTGCTGCTGCTGTTGAAGCGTAGTCGTGCAGCGTAGTCGTGCAGCGTTGCAGCACTCGACCGTTGGGGACGAAGCTTACAGTCAATGGAGCCGTTGCCGTCCAGATCGGCGTGCCTGATCATCTCCTCAATCTCCTCGTCGGTGGCGCGCTGGCCGAGAGAGAGCAGCACCTGGCGCAGCTCTGACGGCGAGACGGAGCCGCTGTTGTCCTTGTCAAACACCTTGAAGGCGGCGGTGAGCTCTCTGTTGGGGTCGGCGGCCTTGCTCGACGTCGCGGGGGCCTCGCTCATCAGGTCGAGGAATTCTGGGTGGGCAGAGCCGTCAGTCGGTCGTCGTTCGTACGTTGGGGTCGTAGGGCCTTACCGTCGAGGCTGATGTCGCCCTTGCCCTTGGGGTCGACTTCCCTCATGAGCTCCTTGACCTCGTCGATGCTGGGGTTGAGGCCCAGGGACTTCATGGCGATGCGAAACTCCTCGGCATCGATGCCGCCTGGTCACGAGACCGTGTCAGTGTGTGTTCGCGGAAGGGTGGCGTGTGTTGGGCCTTACCGGTGTTATCGCGGTCCTGTCCATCGTGGGCACGTTAGTAAACAGACGTTCGTCCCAAGAAACCAGGGTCTCTTGTAATGCGATCGCCGTGGCTCGGGGCAGGGTTGGGGGTTCGTGGACATACCCATACGGAAAAGACTGCCTTGTAGTCCTTGACTTGCTCCTCGGTAAGGTTGTGGCGCGCCTGCATGAAGAGCGACGGGTTAGAGGCCGTCAATCGCGTAGATATCGGAAACGCAGCAGCAGCTCTATCTGACGCTGCCGGTGCAAAAGGAGGGGCAAGTAGCGACGCACCATTTTTTTGAGTTTTGCGGGAAAAGAGCTTCGTGAGCGGTCGGGCGATTGAATACGGGAGTGCGCGGTGTCGGGTTAAAGGATTAGATCGGCCGGCTCGAGCTGGTATCGCGGTCGCTGGAATCGTCAAGTGTTTGTTGTTGACGCTGGAGAAGGGGTGGTCTGCAAGATTGGAGGGGAAAGGGAGGAAGACATTGAGGTGGTAGAGGACCCCTCGGCTTGCCTCAGCCTGATTGACTGATTGGATTCACTAACAACACTACGTGCCTAGTTTTACGAGCCACCACTAGCTAGACCTTGTCGTTTGCCTTGTGCTGCCGATGTCCGCGCCCCCAGCTCGACTGGCCTAACAGGACTCCCGACGGGAGAGCTCCAGCCCAGCCCAAGCCAAATGCTTGTCCAGCTGCGTAAAGTGTGCCTTGTTGTGAATTTGTCCCGCTGGGAGAAAGCCTGGGGGAGGAGGGGAGGGCAGGCCAGCAGTGCAACGTCGCTGCAAGAGTCAAGAATCGCCCAATAATTCCTACGACAAGGCGATGGTCCCTGCAGACTGATTGTCGTCGGCCTCTCTCTCTCTTATGAAGCGTCCCTCTCCAGACCTCCCCTCACTCTGCCCAACCCGCTTCTGACGGATCACCGCCAGCATGTGAGCGATGGTATGACGCCAGGCGGCCCTACGGCTCTCTCCCTGGGCTTAGCGCGTGCTCGCCTTTTGGCCTTTGGGGGTGAGGGTCTTGGCGGCAGAGCCAGATTCCGCCCGCGGACCTGCAAGCGTACGCGGCCGCATCCACATGGCGCCAGTCGAGGCGACCACCTCATTCAGCCCTGAACGCTGTCGTGTCTGCTGGACGGTTCGCTATCGCTATTCCACTGGTCGGACTGGTGGACGGCGGGCAGACGGTACGCGATGGGAGGGGGGGAGGGATTTCCGCCTCCCGCTCCTGCACTGCGGGCTGGGCATTTTCGTCCCTTCTTTTTCCTCCGGGAGCCCTGCTGCGGGAGACAGAACTGACAACCGTTCGGGCTTGGCGGGCCACGAACAGGGCCCTGCGGCCCTATCCATGTTGAAGGTACCTTGGGTGCCTCTGACGATCCAGGTTGCGGGCGTTTGGATGAGCCCGCGCTGTGTTTGATACCCAAGTTAAGGCTTAAGCTCTCTTGTCCTTCGGTACTTTGGCAGCAAGTACCTCTTTTTGCACGAGGACCTGCAGCTGTTTGTATGGAGGCCCTACTGCCCAAATGTCCACACGAAGCGCTGGTGCAGGTCGTCTTTTTGTCACTGTGCAAAAACAGGAGCTTCTTGTCGAAACGCTGAAGCACTGCACAAACATGGCGCCGTCTGGTGCAATTGGAACCGAGCATTCCGCTGCCGCCCCTCCTTCCCCTTCTCCCCCTTCAAACCCCACCACTCCAACATCAAAGACGTCTCATCCTGGGCTGCCTCTGAAGCCGTGGCCCCTCCAAACCATCAAGTCCCAAGCGCCTGAAGCTACCGCCCTCAGGTACCCGGCAGCTCCTCTCGCAGCCAGCTGACGGCGCCCCTCACCTCAGCTCAGCTCTCTCACCTGTGACCTCACCTCAATCGGGCCCCTCCCGGACCTCAACCCCACTGCATCCAACCTCTTGAACGACCCGTTATTAACGACACTTGGTCTTTGGTGCCGCTCCCGAGTCTTGCGCATCTCCAGATCACATCGCAGAAGCCGTCTTCCGTCTTGAACGTCGGGGCTTCCAGAGCAACAGCGGCTTTTATTCACCTAGGTGGGTTTAACCCCTCCCCCGCCCTTCCGGGACCAGCCACTCACATCATTCCAGGAAACCTGTAAAGCAGCAACCTCCACAGTAAACAAAGCAACAGCCTGTCACCAAGCACCACCGCACTTTGACAGAGCAGACATGTCGGGCTACCCTGGACAGCACGGCTACGGCGGCGGCGGCCATGACGGAGGCTACGGCGGAGGCTACGGAGGTGGCGGCTACGGAGGCGGCGGCGGCGGCGGCTACCAGCCTCCCTCGGGCCCGCCCCCTTCTCACCACGGCGGTCACCACGGCGGCTACGGCGGAGGCTACGACCGTCCTCCTCCCGGCCCCCCGCAGGGCTACGGCAACTATCATGAGCAGCCTCCCAACCCAAACCCCGGCAGCAGCTACATGGGCAGGTACGCCCCCCCTCCTCACCCTCCCCCTCCAGGCTTGGACGTGTACGGCTACCCCGTGAACTCCCATGGTGACCAAGGAAGGCCCCGTAAGTTGTTGACCGTCATCTCATCATGCCGTGCCAAGCTAACAATGCCGCAGACATGCCCACCGTCAACTCCAACGACTGGGCCCACGGCAACAGAGGCGCGCCCCCGCCCCCTCCCACCGGCGTGCAGCAGTTCGGCCACGGCGCCCCCGAGGGCTACGGCTTCCAGTACTCTACCTGCCAGGGCAAGAGGAAAGCGCTGCTGATCGGCATCAACTACTTTGGCCAGGACGGCGAGCTCCGCGGCTGCATCAACGACGTCAAGAACGTGTCAGCCTTCCTCGTCGAGCGCTACGGCTACAAGCGCGAGGACATGGTCGTCCTCACCGACGACCAGCGCGAGCCCATGGGCCAGCCCACCAAGCAGAACATCCTCCGCGCGATGCACTGGCTCGTCCAGGGCGCCCAGCCCAACGACTCGCTCTTCTTCCACTACTCGGGCCACGGCGGCCAGACCGAGGACATTGACGGCGACGAGGACGACGGTTACGACGAGGTCATCTACCCGGTCGACTTTAAGGAGGCCGGCCACATCGTCGACGACGAGATGCACCACATCATGGTCAAGCCCCTGCAGCCCGGCGTGCGGCTGACGGCCATCTTCGACTCGTGCCACTCTGGGTCCGCCCTCGACCTGCCGTACATCTACTCGACCAAGGGCGTCCTCAAGGAGCCCAACCTGGCCAAGGAGGCGGGCCAGGGTCTGCTCAGCGCCTTCCAGGCGTACACGGCCGGCGACCTGGGCGGCGTGGCGAGCTCCATCTTCAGCTTCGGCAAGCGCGCCATCGCCGGCGACGACGCCTACGAGCGCACCAAGGAGACCCGCACGTCGCCTGCCGACGTCATCATGTGGTCCGGCAGCAAGGACAGTCAAACCTCGTGAGTGCTCTGATGCTGTCTGTTGGCCTGAAAAGATTGCTAACCCCCAGCCAGCGCCGACGCCAACATCGCAAACCAGGCCACCGGCGCCATGTCCTACGCCTTCATCTCTGCCCTCAAGGCGAACCCCCAGCAGAGCTATGTCCAGCTCCTCAACAGCATCCGCGACGTGCTCGAGGAGAAGTACACACAGCTGCCTCAGCTTTCCAGCAGTCACCCCATTGGTATGTCCTCCCGCGTGTGCCTGTTGAGACCTGGCTAACCTACCGCAGACACGGATATTCTGTACGTCATGTAGACGTCCTCGTGCGCATGATCGATTCTGGGACATGGGGAGTTACACAAAATAGGTTAATCATAGCAATAAGAATGGCATCCATTGAAGTGCAATCCTAGTCTTGGGGGTATCGATCCTACAGCTCCTGATGCAACACACGTGCCGCCAAACTCCTTTTCCAACCGCTAATCCAGACAGCAAACCAACTCTAGTAATCTAACACAATGCGCCTGCCAATATCATGCGCGCGCCTCATACTGAAATACCACCTACATATCCGCAAAGGGATCGTCGTCGTCAAAAGGGTCAACGGCAGCGCTCTTCTTACGCTTACTCGCGCGCTCGGGGCTGCTGCTGCCGCAGAGATCGATGAGATCGTCATTAGCCTTTCTCTTGCTCGCCTTGGCGGCCGAGGAACCGCCGATGTTGGGCGAGCGCGCCGACAACACATTCGAGCCCCGGCCGGCCCTTGACGAGCCAAAATAAGTCTTACGCGACGTCGCGTTCTCCTTGTCCTTGGAAAGGCCGTCGAATCGCGACTTGGCCATGGCCGCAGAGGACGTCCCCGCGCTCACCACGTTTCCGGCGGCCGTCTTCACCTCCCACGTCGAATTGGAAGACCGCTTCTTACGCGCTTTTTCTGCGTCCAGGACCGCTGACATGAAATCCGGCGCCCGCGTCGCGGATGCTGAGGATCCAGGGGTGGCGTTCAGGGACGGGGCCGTCGAAGGGCCCGGGGTGGCGTTGTGCCTGCTCGCGAGACTGCCGACCGTCTTCATCAAGGGCGGCGCTTTACCATCACGCACAATCCCGGTTCTCCGGATGCCGTTGCGCACCGGCTCCCTGTTGCGCGTGCCGCCGCCGCCAAATGATGCGAGCGGGTCCCGTTTGATGACCGGCTCGGGCGCTTTCGAGCTGCTGCTCGCTTGCGTGCCGTCGAGGGAGCTTATCGGCGGTTTGGAGTAGTCGTTGAACTTGGGCGTGGACTGCTCCCGCCGGGGCGGTTGAAGGTTCTTGAGACGATCCCTCGTAGACAACCCGCCGCTCTTGGCTTGGGCGCTTCCCGGCGTCTTCTCCTTCTTGACCGACGCGAACATATCGCGAATGCTTCTAGATTGGCCGTGTTGCGAAGAGGTCGACGGTGTATGCTCGGTCTTGACGCGCGCGAGCTCGTTGCGCGGTTCAGTCTTTGGTGTGACCAAGCCACCAACCGTTGTCCTGGCGCTAGTCCCCGGCTCCCTCTTGATGACCGGCTCTCGAATACTCCTGCTAGGAGTCGCCGCGGAGCCGACGGAGGTATTCGCAGACGACGACGAGCTGGTCCGAGAAAGCCCAGATCCGCTGGCCGACGACGTGAGTGATGGCCTCGCCGGCGTTCGCTGTATGGGCTCCGCGGAATCTGCATCGCCCAGCTTCCACATGACGTCTCCCATGTCGCCGAGGAAGGGCAGCAGCCTCGCAGGCTCAAACTGCCGTACGGTCCTGGATGCCTCCCGTCTGCGCAAAGCCCTAATCTTGCCAAGCTCCTTGTTCACCAGGGAGGCCTTGTTCAGCTGCATCGTGATGGACATTTCGTTTCTGCCAAAGATTGTCGTTTCAATGGGCTTCCTCTGCTGGCGAAGCTGCTCCTGGATATGGTCAATCACCTTCCTCGGCTTCACCAGATGGAACTTCTTCCAGTTGGGCTGTTCAAAATAGGCGTCGAGGTATTTGCAGTCGGCGCAACAGGGCCGCAGCGGCGTGATGGATGACGGGGTGTCCTCGAATTGGAGGGAAGCATCATCAAAGACCATCTTGTGGTACAGACCAAAGACAGTCTGGAAGAGCTTCTGGAATGCCGGACTCGGGTCCACGAGATCGTGCAGACTCTTGAGACAAGGCAGCCACAACGGCGCCATGTGTATCGGCTTGATCTCTTCCTGCCGGTCAACAATATGGTTCACGAGGTCAGATAGCTCAGACGTTATGTCGAGTCGGTCGAGACCCTTGAACAGGCCGGCGATCAGGGCAAAGCTTGTCGGGGGTGGTTGGCTCTGACCCTCGAGCTCAGCCGAGGGCTCGTCTTCGCACCACGTCTGTCTCGCGGTTTGCGCCTCCATGCTCGAGTCTTTCAATGCGTTGCTGATGAGCTGGCTGGCCAGCCCAGGAGACTCGCCGATGACGAGTGCTTGGTATTTCCTGTAGACCGCCTTCAACTGACCAAGAGGGAGGTTGTTTCGCTTTGCTACATCGAGCATCCTGTTCAGAAGACCCAAGGTGAAGGGTACGTTTTTCCATAGCTCGCGAGATCTGAAGATGGCGTCGTTGATCCTGGATCTGGTCAGTCTTGACTCCTCGTCAAGAAAGAAACACTCACATCTGGCACCAATCGTCAAAGTCTTCGAAGAACTTCACAAAGTCCACAATAATGCGGCCGTGGTTCGCCGTCAGGGGAGGCTTCAGCAAGGCCATGGCCTCGTTGATAAGCTCCTTGGCGGCGCTGGTGGCCTCGACGTTCTCAAAGTCCACCGGCATCTTGTTGATCGGAGAAGCAACCTGGAGGAAGTGGGCGTTCTTGAGGAAGAAGCGGCGCAACCTAGTATCCACGTCAGAAATGTCCCTCGTTCACGGCGAGTGAATACGTACGCTCCAAGCGCTTTCGCTGCGGGATATCCCGTCCTGTCGGCCTTCTGACACAGCATGTCGTAGTTGATGATTGGGTGTACTGGCGAGCGCGCGGCGAGACGCTCGAACAGAGAATGAGCCCGGAAAACCAAGGAGAACACTATCAAGTCGCCCATGATGCTGGGATCTATCGCCTTGACCCAATCTTCGCGATTGCTGACCCGCATGCCGAGGATGCGGGCTTCTGCCGGTGCGTCGTCCACCTCTGCGAACACATAATCGCACAGCGCCTTCAGGGCTTCGAAATGCTCTTTCCGCTTCACGGGGGCTTCGCACTGCTTGAGAAAGTGCCACCAGACGTTGGCGTAGGGCTGTGGGTTTTCCGCGAAGTCGACCAGATCCAGTTGTGTGCTCGTGGGCACAATCATGATGGCCTGCGGGTGGTGAGCATAGGTCGCATACGCGCAAGGGTGAGACCAACGGGTGCGAAATACTTGCCGAGGTCGGCGGTCGTCCCGGGGACGATTTTCTGATACCACTTGGGGTTGTTCTCGCGAGCCTGGCGCTCTTCGTCGAAAAACCTCTGCTCCTCGGGGCCCTGCCAGAAGAACAGCCCGCGGCGGGCGCGCTCCCATGCAACGTTCCGTTCGTCGAGGACGTTGCCCTCCTTGCAGTCAATCTCCTCCGCGAGATTCGCCCCCGAGAACCCTCTAAACTGGTAGACGTGCGGCGTGTGTTTTACGTGCTGGTACGTCTTCCAGAACCCATCCTCTCCGATTTGCGGCTCCGAGGCTTGGCCGTGAGACTGGTCCTTGGAAACCCAGGCATTATACTGACAGGCAGTCCCGGTGTATTCTAGGACGACGGGAAGAACCTCGAAGCCGGCCTTTGGGCACTCGCAGCGAAGTCGAGCCACGAGAGCGGCATCCGCGGCGGACATGTCACGGGCCAGGACCCAGCTCTCAAAGTCGCGCATGTTCGCGGGAGGGTGTAGGTGGTAGAATGCGCGCTGATGAAGCAGGCCGCGCGCTTCTATCCTCGAGCTCCAGTACTCGAGGACCTCGGACAGCCGCCTGGAGGCAGCATCCAGACGTCCGTCTTGACGGTTGTCGTTGGCGGCCAAAGGCGCCGGCTTGGGCACGCTGGACGTGTCGGACCCACCGGCCGCGTAAATTGCCTCGATGGCGGCGTACAGCTCGGTTCGCAGCGCGTTGTCCAACGGCGCCGAGGTCCCGTGCAGGACGCCGGGCCTCGTGCTGCGCTCAGGCTCTGGCATTTTTTTTTTTTTACTTCATCCGACGGTTGTATGAGAGTGACGCATTGAGTCGAGGTGGTTTACAACATCTGATGTGTGAGGCGCGTTGGTGGATTTGGGTGTGGGAGGAAAGGAGATGAGCTCGACGCGTGCGTGGGGGGCGGGCGGCGGTGGTGGGAGCTACGGCCCCTGACCAGCTTGCTGGGTGCTGAGACCCGGCGCTGAAGCTCACCCCCGCGATCTGCCCCGCTACGACGGCACTTGAGGCGATCGGATGTAACGATCCGGCGCGGTAGACGGCAGAGGCATGTAATACGTGTGACTACCTAGATATGGCATGACGATGGATGGTATTCTGGCTCGTTCCTTTCCCCAAGGAAGGCGGTTGATTTCCGAGGTCTTGGTTATTCGAGGCGGTCTACAGGTGGAGGAAGCATCAGACGTTCTTCAACACAGAGGAACAAAGAATGCACTTGCAGCTGGGGACTCCTCCATTAGATTCGTGAGCTACATTTTTGTTCGTAATGTTGGTATCTCAGTTTCTCCCACTTTCGCCCTTTGAATCGGACTCGGCGCTGAAGACTTTCGCCTCAATGTCGCTGTCACCAGTCCCTGTATCCTTCCGTATCCAGCAATCCGAATGCTCAAACAGAGACGCCGCCCATGCCCATGCCTGACCAAAATTACAAACGTGGTTGTGCTTTTATCCCATCACTGGTCAACCTGACCAGCACCATCCATAGACACGACTTAGCTCGCGGGTTCGGTGGATCAAAGCCCAGGCCAATCCCCTGGGCCGTGCAGAAACGGTTCGTCTGAAGTTGTCGTCATCATCCCGACACAGCACAACGAGCTTCGCAGTCAAGGGTCCTCTTTGCACCAAGAAACAATCATAGACCCCGTAATGACACGCTCCTCCAGACCCAGCTCGTCAACACCCAGAATCCCCAGAGCGTCACCAGAGACGCCGCCCCCACGACCACGAGGACCTGCCCCCGGACCTCGAACGCGTCGTCCATCTCCATGCGCATCAGCTTCTTCTGCTTGCTGTGGTAGTAGAACTCGCCCGGCTCCTCCCGGGGGCTCGACCTGGGGCTGGGACTCGGCGTCGTCGACGACTCCTTTTGCATATATGTGTACGGTGAGCGACGGTACACGATGCTGTGTAGCCAGCTGGGCATCCATCCGCCGTGGTGGTGACCGCGATCCCGGGACCTCTTGACGGTGTACTTCAGGTCGACCCACACGAGGGAGAGAAGAAATGAGACGAAGATGATGGGTGTCATGATGCCCTGCGAGAGTGTCAGCTCCAATGCACCGGAATTGAGGAAACGAAAATCGGTACCAACCTTGTAGATGGGCGACTGCTGCATGGTGCTGGCATCGCTGCCGCTCCTCGTGGTGGTGACTTTCGTGGTTGTTGGTGATGACGACATAATACCTGCGTTGGACCGGGTGCTCGACACACTTTCCGCAGACTGATTCCTTCGCATGGCAAGTTGATAAGTTCTCAATGCGAGCTGCTTCCGATGAACCGCGGTAGCTCGTCCGCAGCAGCCAGAGTTCGCGGTGCCTGAGAGTCGGGGAGAAAAGTAAAAGACGTCGGTGATGACGGGGACGGCGGCGTGCGGAGACAGAAATACAGTTAAATATTTTGGAGAGCTTACCTTAGGTACAGTCCACAAGCCCGGGCGGGACCTTCGGTGCGGCCACCTGGTCACCGCCCGCCGCTCGTTCGCTTTCGCGTCACCTTTTCTCTGTTAGTCCCCTGGTGGTAACAGCCCGTTTCCCTTCTACCGTCGGGTTCGCCCTCGATACGCCCTGTTTGGCGCGTGCGCTGCGGCCGGGACACGGGAGTGACGGAGTTGGCCCCACTTAGCGCCCTACGGATCAGCAGGAGAGGTGCAATCGACACCAGCACCTCGACACAACACAGGGCTGCCCGACGCCTACGTACTACGGAAAGCTTCGACGGAGGGCCGATTCGCGCAGGCTGTGGACGCAAAGCTCGCCCGTTGATCAGGGGCTCAGTGCGTTGGGCCTTGCACGTCTACAGGGCTGAGGTGCAGAGCCTCGGAAACGCGACGCTAGCGGCGCTCGACTGCGGTACATGATCGTCCACAGCCACAACTGCGACAAATTGCGTCGTCGGCGATCAGCGCGCGTTACACCATCTACAGCTTCACGGTTTGACAGCTCGCCCATTGCGAGGCTTTCCAAGACAAGTGTCTGATTCGCCCTCACGTATATTACAATGGTATCTCGTGGTCGTCGTCTAAATGGTTTTTTCAGATCTATCGAGTGTTGTGGATATCAAGCACCAAAATGTCCTGGGCGCCGACGCGGGTCAGGTCGTCCATCACCAGAGCAATCTTCTTCTTCTCCACCATGGAGCTGACGGCAACCCAGCCCTCCTCGTCCAGCGTCGTGATGGTCGGCGCCCGCTTGCCGGGGGTGATCTGCTTGGCCTCGCCGAGGCGTGACCTCTCGATGTTGTACTGGCACAGGACGAACCTCTGAGCGGTGATGACGCCGCGGATGCGGGCGGCGATGAGCTCGACGAGCTCGACGTTGGAGGGGTTGCGGGACTTGATCAGGACGGACTGCGAGTCGACGACGGTGTCGATGGCCTTGAGGCCGGCAGCCCTCATGGTCTCGCCAGACTCTGCGACACGGTCAGCCTTTGTCTTTCACACACACAAAACGGGACTACCCACCGACGAGGTCGACGATGCCGTCAGCGACACCCAGCGCGCAGGCCGCCTCGACACTTCCGCTGAGCTCGATGATCTTGGTGCGCAGCTTCCTGGGCGACGTGTTGCTGTTGCCGTCGGCGTCGACGCCCAGCTCGAGCTTGGCAAAGTGCTCCTCGGCCAGGTTGACGAAGCTGGTGCCGATGGTCTTGCCAACCAGGTCTTGCGTCGTGGCGTAGGCTCCCTTTTCGGGGACCTGGACCTGGAGCTTGCAGGCACCGAAGCCAAGGTCCATGACCATCTCGCAACCACCGGTGGGCTTCAGGTCGTCGGCGGCGAGGTCGACAGACGCTCTCCTCGACTTGTTGTGGGCAATGATGCCGGCATCGTGCTCCTTGACCTGGTCCCAGCCCGTGATTCCGAGGTCGACGCGGCCCTCGCCAACAAAGGTCGGGATATCGGCGGCAGGCAGGAAGATGAGGGCGATGGGGAGGTTTTTGACGAGGGCAATGTCGAGACGGCTCTCGCGGCGGAACTTGATGTCAGCTCCCTCAAGCAGGTCCAGGGTGGCGGAGTTGAGGCGGCCCTCTGCGGATGGCATCGTCAGCGCATGGGTTCACGACAGGCGCGGTTGACTCACTCTTGGGCACGGCGAACAACAGGCGACCCTCTAGGCTTTCCTTCGCGATCAGCTTCTCCTTGAACTGGGCCATGGTGTTTTTGGCTTGAGGAGGGGTAAGACCAACTGGTTGACCAAATCCATGACGGGCTAGGTATGTATACGCTCTGGAGACGTGGGGGTAAATGTTTGCCCTCGATGTCGTTATGGGCTCGTGGATTGGGCGAGAGCGTCGGGCGCGCAGGGATGGAGCACAGCGTCGTAGCAAATCCAATGATGCGACAAGATTTCTGCACCAGCAGCGGAGGACGGCAGCCGGTTGCACAACGGGACGGCGGGGTTGGAAGGTTAAGTTGAGGGGTGGGAAAGCGAGCGATTGCCGAGTCAATTGGCCAGGGCGGGAGGTGTCGAGGTGAAGATGAGATGGCCCGGCTGGATGGATCTGCGCGACTTTGTATTCTCTCTGTCGTCTCCCGTTCGTCGCGGAAGGCGTCCGGCGGGGTGGTTCTGAACGGTGAGTCAAAATGGAGGCACTGGAAGCCAGACGACGCGGAAATTTTGTGTGGGCTGGGCCGTTTGGCTGGTTAGCATGCAGCGGTGCGGCAGCGCTAGCGGTCACCACGTTGGCCTATGTCGGAGCTCGAGTGGCCGCAGAGACGAAAAAAATCGCAGAGGTGCGACGGGATGGCGGGGCACGCCGTCGAACGCGGGGCAGTCCTGGACGTCTGCGGCGGCAGATGCCGGACGCTGGAGGGGCAGCACCGAAGTGACGCATGTCCTGCGCGGCATTGCCCTATTCGTGAGGTGGAGGGCCGCAAATGTGGAGCGCAGTGACAGCAATTGAGAGAATGCCATCTTTGACGACGCTATTTGGAAAGGAGCAGCTGCTCAAGTGACAAGTTGACGGGGCTGTTGGTTTGTTAAAGACTTGACTCTGACCATATCTGGTTGAGGATTACCGCAGTCTCTTCCTCTTCTGTTGACAGAAGGCATGCTATTCAAAGTAAGCGAGACGGACCCAATTCAACCCAACTCAGACAGAGAGAGACAAGCAATTCAACAGCGTCCCAGTTCACGTGTCCCAACGCCTGGCCCTAGACAGGAGCATTCCCCTTGGAACCGACGATCAAGGGTCTCGAGCTCGCTCTGATTGAGTTCCTCCAAAGTGCCATCCCCTCTGTCACGACCAAGACTCGACTCTGCAACTGACCTGTTAGAGTTTAATGCAAGGGGTTTCCAACCAGAACACGTTGCATTACCACTGGGACGACAACTGTGACCAAACCCAGTGCTGGAGCGCCGAGAGAATGGACGTAGGTTCACGCGTTAATTAGTTGCATATTAGCGACCAAGAACGAGATCCAGTTGATTGGACATGCGGACGACTCGGAGTCGCCCTCTGTCCGCCATGGTCAGAGCTTCAACGCCAGAAGACCCGTCGGCTTCCACCTGGCTTCTACTTCAAACGACAGAGCCCGGAGAAACAAACGTCGGCTTGCATGGGCTGGACAGGGAGACGAGGCACGACGACAGGCCAGGTAGGGAGACACCTTCCACCAGGCCACTTGGACGAGACACTACTCGTGCCGTCTGGAGTCTTGTCATCCACGTACGGCAGCATTGCTGTGCTCCCTCGCATCCTCGCCGTGTCCCAGTATGCCAGTAGGTTTTCACGAATGTCGCAGTATCTCTCCATCGAGCCACGCATCCCCTCTACGTCTTGTAGTCGGAGCTGATGGCCCATCCGCACCGTCGTCATGCTCTCTCTCTCTCTCTCTTTTCCGGGTCCGTCCGTGTATCAAATGCGCCGCCGCTGTCCCCGACATCCAATGTCTAATCATTACATACATTATCCCAACCGCCCGCAGCCGTCAAAGTTTGTGCTCCCGTTCTGCTCCATCTTACCGGCCACTTTGAGCAGACCCCAATCTCTCGTATCGCACATCTCCCTTGTGCATGCTTTCGCGACGCCCGGTCAAATCTCCCCCGTACATTACGCTGCAGCGCGCATCCGTCCCCATATTATTATTGTCGCCCCGGCCCACCAGAGCTTCCTCAGCTCTTTCACCACACACCTCCCTTAGACCCTTGGCTCTGCACCCGTTGCTGCACCTCGCATCCAGAGAAACCACAGAAGCATCCCTGGCCAGACACTGCGAGCTGTGGGCATGACGCGCGCGCCGCCGTCCGGTCCTGACATCCGCAGCGGCCGCGACGCCCCCCGGGATTTACTTTAAAATCGCTGGTCCACCTGGCCTCTTCCCCCATCCTCCCCGGATCTTCAAATGGACCAGACGTCGTCCTCTACGACGCCGTTGCACGATTCCACGCTCCACCCAACCTCCGACGATTCGGGCGGCAAATCCACGCCCATTCGAACGCCATCTCGATCATCCTCCAGCCTCGACGACGACGACAGGGGCAGCCCTCTACAGCTTGATGATCTCTCCAAGCTGAGGAAACCACCCCAAGCGCATAGAGAGGAGCCCAGAAGAACGCCCGGTTCTCGCGAAGCAGGCGAACGAGACGATTCAGACGACGACGACGACGAAGACAACGATAGCGACAACACCGAAGACGACGCTCTCGTGTTAGAGCAGGATCCCGCCGAGATGTCGAGCTGGGCGGGGCAGCCCTCCATCAGGGGGAGCTCCGAGGCCATGCGCATGATTCTTCTGACATTCAACACCCTCGGCATCACGTATGTTGCACTTGGTAGTCGACAATGGGCATTTGACTAACCCTGCGGGACGCAGCTTCACATGGGGAATTGAGATGACTTGTACGTCGCTTCAGCAGTCATGCGCACGATCGTTTGGCTAACTTGGCTGCTAGACTGCACGCCATACCTCCTCAACCTCGGTCTGTCGAAGAGCAACACATCGCTCGTCTGGGTCGCAGGCCCCCTGTCTGGCCTGGTGGTACAGCCCATTGTCGGCGCGATTGCGGACGAGTCCAAGTCGAAATGGGGCAGACGACGTCCTTTCATAGTGCTGGGTTCGATCATCACGGCATTCGCCCTGGCGATATTGGGCTTCACCAAGGAGATTGTGGGGATATTCGTCTCAGACAAGGAGACTGCCCGTATATTCACCATCGTCTTGGCTGTGCTGGCCATCTATGTCGTGGACTTTGCCATCAATGCCGGTAGGATCAGTTCCCTCTGTAGCGCACTCTCCGTCTAACCCTCCCAGTCATGTCCTGCGCAAGAAGCCTCATTGTCGACACGCTGCCGATTGAGAAGCAGCAGACTGGCGCTGCTTGGTGTAAGTGGACCTCGCGTGCTTAGTCGCAGTGCTCACTGACAATCGTACAGCCAGCAGGATGTCTGCCATTGGGCACATGCTGGGCTACATCGCAGGCGCCGTCGACCTGGTCGGCATCTTTGGCACATGGCTGGGCGACTCGCAGTTCCAGATCCTCACGGTGATTGCCACCTTCATGATGCTCTTCTCGTCGGCAGTCACATGCTGGGCCGTGACGGAGAGGGTCCTCGTGTCGACGAGACAAGACCCGCGGCAGGCCACCGGAAAGTTCAAAGTGTTCCGCCAGATCTGGTCGACGCTGCTTCATCTGCCGCCCAGGATCCAGGCCATCTGTTGGGCCCAGTTCTGGTCCTGGATCGGCTGGTTTCCGTTCCTCTTCTACAGCACCACGTGGGTCGGCGAGACGTACTTCCGCTACGACGCCGCCGCGGACGGCAAGGATTCCAAGGATGCGCTTGGAGACATTGGCCGCATCGGCAGCATGGCCCTGGTCATCTACTCGACCATCACCTTCATCGGCGCCTGGCTGCTGCCTCTCATCGTCAAATCGCCGGACGACGACAACTTCACGGCCCGGCCGCCTCGGGCCATTGCCCCGTTCCTGGAGAAGTTCAGCAAGAAGAAGCCCGACCTTATGACGGCCTGGATCTTTGGACACCTCATGTTCGCCGCCGCCATGTCCCTGGCGCCCTTTGCCACCAGCTTCCGGTTCGCGACGTTCCTCGTCGCCGCCTGCGGCTTCTCCTGGACGATCGCCATGTGGGCGCCGTCGGCGTTCCTTGGTGTCGAAGTCAACAAGCTGAGTGGAGCTCGCGAAGGCGGCGGCGGCGGCGGCGCAGCATACCGCCGCCTGTCGGACGCCTCCAACATTGAGCTGCCATCGCTCGGCCAGGATCAGCCGTTGCACCTCGAGCACGGCCCGGACGAGAACACGCAACCGTCCTCGTCGACCGGCGAGCTCTCCGGTATCTACTTTGGCATCCTCAACATCTACACGACGCTGCCGCAGTTCATCGGCACCTTCATCAGCTCCATCGTCTTCTCGATCCTGGAACCCGGCAAGAGCCCCGAGCTGTCGGACGCGCCGGAGGAGGAGCACCACAACACGGACGGCCCGAACGCCATCGCCGTCTGCCTCTTCATCGGTGCCATGTGCGCCGTCGTTGCTGCCTTCGCCACGCGAAAGCTGAAGCATCTTTGAGCCGGTACCGGCTGTGAGGTACTGAACATCGTAAAACTAGCACGGGCATGGGTCGGCGTTTCGGAAGACGGGGCAGTGTTCGAAATACATCAGTTGGTAGCAGATGCCTAGGATGTAAAGATTTAGTCAAATCTAGGAGTTTGGGGATGGACATGTTTTTTTTGAGACCTGCCGGACGTGAAAAGAGCGTCTTTGAATGCAAAACACACATTTCTGCCAGCGTGCTTTCCATGGACCTTTGGTTCGTCAAATGTTTGTACTGAGCTGCTTCCCTGCGGAGCTTGCTACGAGAACGATATGTACAAGTTCTGTTTCGCTACGTGGTGCCTCCTCCTCAAGTCCATCACGCCGACGCTGGCCCACGGGTATCTCGAATGTCTCATCGCGCCGATGCGTAACTCCCTCTGTCGTCATAATAGAATCGCATCGCATCGCTAGACGGGATTGAAGCGCGTCGTAAACGAAGGTCCTCCGTCTCCGCCTCTCTCATTTGTCCTTCTCGTTCTCGGCCTCCGAGACCTTCTCCCACTCGTCCTCGGTGCTCACGCTCGACTGCGTGCCCTCGGCGTTATTGCTCTCCGCACCAGACTCCGCGGCCGCGGCGGCGACCCGGCGCTTCAGCTCCGCCTCCTGCCTCTGCTCCTCCGTCTCGACCTGGCTGGTGCTGCCGGCGACGGGCGGCCGAGAGACCCTCTTCTTGCGTCCGGATGCCGCGGCGCCCTCGACCTCGGTGTCGCTATCGTCCGTGGCGGCGGGAGCGGTGGTGTCGCCCGAGCCCGCCGTCTTCTTAATGTCCTCCTGCGCGGCGTGGAGGGCCAGCTCGCGGGCGAACCAGTTGATGCTGTACCACAGGCCGCCGGAGATGAGGGAGAGGATGGCGAAGTGTATGCTGTATGTGCTCACGAGGAGCACGAGGAGGAGGATCTGGAGGGCGGCGAAGGTGGCGTTGGTCGCGACCAGGAGGGTGGGCGTCGGGCCGGGCGTGAAGATTGACTCCCAGAGGTTGACTACGAAGTCGGCCATGGTTGCGGTTGTAGGTGATGTATGTGTTCGTCGATGTTATCAGCGAGAGTCGGCGCGCGGTGTCGTCGGGTAGACCGCTCGGGGGTTGGAGATGGATGCGGTGGGTTTTGGGGGCTGAAGGAGGAGTCTACTCCGTTGGGCTGTGATGACGATGATGCACGGGGTTCAACTGCGGGGCGTCGGGACGTTGGGTAGTTGATGTAACACTGGTAGGAGCTTCTCTCGTCGCGACGTGATGAAGTGATGTTGTTTACGGCTGTAATCAGACTGAAGAGTCGAGGCGGTAAGAGCGCATAATAAATAGTGCTGTTTCCGAACGAGTATGCGCGCAACGGCTGGGGGACGGCGGCTGCTGGTGGTGGTTGTGGTAGCTGATGTGGTGTGCAGGAGAGGGGTCCGGCGTGGTCTTGGAGGACGGGAAGGTAGGTACTTTTCAGATAACACGGGTCATGGCGGGGAACACAGCGACTTGAAGTATCCGCGTCTACGGATGGAAGGACAGCAACAAGACACAACACCTCGCCATGGAAGAGACACGGTGTTTCCGGCCCAGCGAATGGCGCATCTACAATCTAGACTGGAAAAGACCACCGTTGCATTGTGGAGTTTACAAGTGGCGTTTGGAAAAGAGGTGACCGTGGCCTCGCGATGCAAAGCTTCAGACCTGGATAGATGCGTCCTCAACACCAGCGGCTACCCTATGTTAGTCATATGGATGCCTAGCATGCCTACCTACCAGCAGCCATCATACACGACCGCACTGCGAACACTTCGGACGGCGCGGAGCATCGCGGTGATACGTGCGGTAAAGGGGCCAAGAAGCCAGTCAGTCGCCGTCGCAGGGCAACCCGCGTCGGAATGACCCCTCCATGGCCGTTACAACGTCACCGTCGCGGCCCTTTTCGTGGGGTCGTGACCTCTCGTACACAATGCCTTAGCTGAGCCGATCCGAGGCGACGGCCCTGCTGACCAGATTTGGCCGTGTAAGCCGGAAACCATTGACACGACGTCGGCTTTTGGTTTGTCGTGGTTTTGGTCTTTTATTGCGCCCCTCTCCCTTCTTTGGTCCGTCATAATTACTCCCAGCCATTGTCCGTCGCAGTCGCATCCTGCAGGTCCGTTGAATGTACACGGCGACGCCCCTCTTAGGCATCTCGTCGGCGATAACCTTCCCGGATAAGCGGTTTCAATTGCAGGCACCTGCGCCCTGACTGTCCTCCCTGGACGCGGGCAAGACGGACCGCGGAAACGGAGAGAGAGCTCTTGGAGCTCAGACAGGTGACGGCCCCCGGGTGTCAACTGAAGATCGATGGCACGCAGATCATGTAAAAAGCTTAATTCCCATCGTGCGAAACGGCCGGGCTTCCGTCCATCGAGCAGGACTCTCGGACACTGGGACGTCAGGGCGGATCGTAGAGAACTGCAGTCAGCGTGAGATGGAGCAGAGCTGAACCCCGTGAGCATTCCAGGGCAGGGCTGGGCTGGGATGGGATAGGTGAGTTGGGGTTTATTCGGAGCTGAAATGGCCCAGATTGAACAAGGCGATGTGCTGCGTCGTCTTTAACCTTGCACCCATGATCGAGACAGGCATCCAGGGAAAGGATCGTTTTTGGTGCAGAGCATGTAGACGGACCACTGAAGACGAATCAACTGGCCGAGTCGTTCCTTCTCCCCAATCGGCCGAGACAGGAGGCTCAGATTGTCGACCTGGAGGCTGTGAATCCCGTCTTCCTCCACCTCGTTCGGGATTTTTGGACGTTTTGCAGGTGCGCTTAATCTACCTGGATCGTGGCACGCGTGGCAGGCCTGTCTGTGTGAAGCAGAGCAGCAACTGACTGCCCTTTGGCCAGCCCACTTGGCCGGTGGCCACTGGACCTCAAACGAAGCTGGAGCTCCTGTCCCCAGCGCCGACGGGGCCAAAGGCGGTACTTTGTCAGGTGTCTCTGCCAGCGCCAAACACAACTGGCTGAATCAAATTCCGGGGTACTAGTGGGTCTCTGCGGCGAATGGGTCTCCTACCGCCGTGTACCGCAGTCGCAATATCCTTCCAGGTTACCTTTACCTACCGCACCTGACGGACGAACCACTGTCGCTCGCTTTGCCTCACCATTCAAAGTTCCTCACCTGAATTTTGGAGGCGTTTCCCCCTCCTTCGCACACCTCGACAGTTTCTTTTTGGTCATTATCTTTGGGGCGTGGTCGGCTTCGGGAGGTACGTACACATCAGTAATATCTGGGGAAAATAGCGACCAGACCGTCGTCACATTAGCGCGAAGCAAGGCTGGACAGGAACTGGCCGGCGAACCATCGACGACGTCCGACCAGCCAACGCACCACCACCGCCGCTGCCGCCTCCTCCTTACCGAAGAGCCGCAACATCACCACGATCCCTGAGCCCTGTCCATGGTCGGGACATGAGCAGCTCGGACTTACCATTGCTGTCGCTTGATACAAACTGAACCGCCGACAAAGGATATCCCTCCTGCCTTCTTTGACGGCAGTCCTTCCTTGACTTGCCTCTACCGCGCGGTCTTTGATCTGGCGCCAGCTTCAAAACCACAGACGCGCCCTCACCTCACGACAGCCACGACCACGATTTTGCAGTTCCCATCGTTGGCATCCTTCCCGTTCTGCGCTCTCATCCAACAGGCGCACCAGAGAGAGGCCATCTCTCCCGACCACCGACCGAGCTGAACCTCGACAAGAATGCGCTGAGCCCTCCTCACCATGGCTCCAGCCCTGCAAACAAGCGACCCTGCCACCCATCAATTCGCCCAGTCGCATCCGAACCAGCACGTTGTCCCAATCCACGACGGCACCTACGGGAATCATGCGACTGTCGTTGACGATGACGACACCGACACCGGGGAGGATCCCTCCGCCGTCATGCGCAAGCTCTTGAAGGGCAAGGACAAGGAGTGGGATGCCGTCACTTCCACCAAGTCGTCGGGCAAGAAGCTCACCCTGCTCGAGCTGCCGGTGGACATCTTGCGGCTGATCATTAAGGAGGCAAGTCCCGACGGACCGTCGTTGCCTCGCCTGCCGCTGACTCTCTTGCGCTTGTAGATCACCCACACGAATGACCTCACCTCTCTCGCCCTGACGAATTCGAACCTCCACAGCCTCGCGATCCCCCACATCTACTCGAGATTTGACATCGTCTGGCCCGACGCCACCCAGATGAACACGTCCGACAGCAAGAGCGTCGATGCCCTTACCTACGGCCTGTCCACGATCTGTCTCGGCAGCTCGTTCGCCCATCGGACGCGCAAGATGCTCGAGCCCGCGTACAACATGGCGAACCCCGTCCCATTCAAGCGGAGACCGAAGAACGACTACGCTAAGTACACTAGGAAGTTCTCGCTGGGCAACGGCCCGACCGACTGGGTCGCGGAATACATGATCTCCAAGGAGAGCGGCAAGATGCTGGGTACCTTGGTGGCGCTGGCCGTCGAGAAGATGGTCAACCTGGAGACGTTTGTCTGGGACATGCCCACTGGAGTGCTGTCCGACATCTTCATGGCACTGGCATCTATCCCGGAGCACAGCCCAGACGGCGAATCGAAGCTGGAAAAGGTCTGGGTGCGCTGGCACGACAACTACGAGGGCACGACATCGTCAACATCTTCGAGTCCGGCTCCTCCGCATCCGGCGACGTCCGCCGGCTACAGCGGCACTGCCATCGGCTACCTAATCACCGGGCCTGCCCACCCCGCGCCCCGGCCTGCCCTGCCGTATGCCGAGACACGGGTCGAGTTTCCTACCTTCTGCGTCCTGCCTCCGCTCAAGAGTCTGACCGTGTTGGACATTGACGAGCTTGCCTACCTGGATGAGATGGCCATGGTGATTGAGAGATCCAAAGACCGTCTGCAGGAACTGCGCGTCGGTATCTCGCAGAAGGCCGTGAACAAGGACTTTGCGCAGCCGTGGGACGGTCCCGACGTGCACCAGATCGACCGGGAAGCGAGATGGCCTGGCGAGAGCTCTATCGGAGACAAGCGGCTGGGCGGCGTCCTGGGCGTGCTCGTCGGTCGGGTCTATGACGTTCGTCGGAAGCCCAGCGCGACGAGGGCGAGGGGAAAGGCACCTCTGCTATCTGCCCCAGCGACACAACCGTCAAACCATGCGAGTGCGGACGCGGACGATACTGAGACTCTGCCTGCCCTGGACACCAACGAGCATGCCGATGTCGACGCCGGCCAAGACGCCGCACCCGCCGACGATGCCACCGAGGTCGGTTCGGAGAATCAGCTTGCAGACCAGGCTATAGAGGACGCGGCCACCTACCCCGAGCAAGGCCACGGCGCTTCCGTGGAGGACCGCCCATCCGAGCAGCAGAACACTCTTGTCGGTAACGAGCACTCATACGCATCCCCGCGGGCTCCGCGAAAGAGGCTGGAAGGCAAACTCAAGCTGCGTACCCTTGAACTCGAGCGCGTCAATCTCTCGATCCAGGTGTGCATTCAAGCGTTTGACTGGACGGTCTTGACCAACATCGCCATCCTCGATTGCCTCCAGAGCGAGCACCTCTGGAAGGGTCTGCGGCGGCAGTTCGCACCAACGCCTGCATCGAGGACCGGATCACATGCAGCAGCGAACGCGAGCAAGCAGCCCATGGAGTATCACCTCTGCCTCAAGAGCATCCATACCGACACCGTCTCAAGTTCCCTTGTCAGCTTCCTGAGGGACACCCTGGCGCCCAACAGTTTGGAGGTCCTGTTTTTGCAGGATCGTCGACGGGTAGGCCCTCAGCCTGCGACCATTGAGCAGGTTTTCAAGGGGGTCATCAAGAAACATCGGTCAAGTCTGCAAAAGGTTCTATTGGACAGCTCGGATCGGAAGAACGGGAACGTACCGGCGGACAACTCTCGTTGGCGCAACTGGGTGTTGTCGACGGACATGTTGCTGTACATGACGAGTGGACGGATGTCGAACCTCAGGGAGCTCGCCATCTCGTTGCACTACAAAGACTGGGTAAGTGACTTTTTCTTCTCCCTCTTTACGGTTATCTGTGGCATGTGAAATTCGGTGCTTGGTTTTCTGGCTTGTGAGCTGAACCACTCATGACGTGCTCGATTACTGTGCCACGATAACCTCTGCCACCTCATACCCGCAAAAATAGACCAAAGCTAACCCTTGGTCTTGTCACAGCACACGTTCCTTCAACGTTTGCCCAACGTTCCGCATTTGCGATCGCTGAATCTTCAGCACGTCGCTGACCACATAGTCGGCAATTTTGAGCCAAGAGAATTGGCTTTGCAGATGGTGGACATCATAACCTTACGCCCCGAGATTCAGCTGTGTTATGTCGGCATTTCAACAAAGTGCTTTGAGATCTTGGAGAGCAAGCCGGCGGAGGAGAGTGGCGGCGGTTCGATTGCCAGTGTCACGGTCGACCACGGAGTCATGGCACACGACTCCGGGGTCGATGACGAGGATGACGAGGACGACAATGCCGGCACGGACGAGGAGACGGCCAGTCAGATGGATGAAGAAACCTCGGAAGAGGAAGACGACGACGACGATGATACCCCAGCAAGCGCAGTGGACGCGGACGACACGCAGTCGGATGTATCTGCGGCCCAGGACTCGGACGATGAATCTCTGCGCGACGCGGATCACGGCCCCCCGCGGCCTCGCCTCCGACTCCGCGAAATTCTATTTTACGACGACAAGGTGGCGATTTTCAAGGCTCGCCACGGCAGATTGTGAGAACAGAGGGGGAAAAAAAAGAAGATGGTGGTCGGGCGGATGAGTGAGAGCACGCGCGCGGAGAAAGGAGCATTAGGGGCCGGCGGCGAGCTTGCATACCAGCGGCATATGCGAAGAAAGCAAAGGGAAAAAAAACCAGACGGAATTACCAGACGCCAAAGCATGTCTCTTTTGCAATTTGGATGCTACTCCTTCTCTATTAGGGCCAGCTTTTTTTTCCATTTTTTCGATTTCCGTTAATTGAT
Organism: Colletotrichum theobromicola; assembly: GCA_014705045.1. Lineage (NCBI taxonomy): Eukaryota > Fungi > Ascomycota > Sordariomycetes > Glomerellales > Glomerellaceae > Colletotrichum > Colletotrichum theobromicola. Next base: position 96,273 of record JABGLZ010000843.1, on the reverse strand, counting down.
ATCCCACCCCTGGTTGTTGTTGAATACATCGAAAAGAGACCTTTCACGAGCTTTTTTGTTTTCTGTTTCCCGTCTAGATGTAGTCGTCGTCGTCGTCGTGAAGCTTGTGACAGCTACCCCTCCAGCTTGCCCCCTTACACCCCCAACTTTGCGCGTGTCGTCGGGCGCGGATAAGGAGCTATGGCACCCGGAGTGTCTATCGACCAAACCTGGGAAAGGAAAGCAGCGGTCATTGAGTTCATTCACCCCTGAACCATGATATTCCAGGCCTGGCGATAAGGTATATCTGGAGTACAGCAACGCAGGCGCATGTCAAGGTATATCTGGAGCAACAGCAAGGCGCATGTCCGTTTTCGATCAAAGCTGAACCGTTAGGTTTCACGATCCCACATCGAGCAAGATCCGCTATCTTGCTCAAAAAGTTTATTGTGGCTGATTCTTGCTTGATGCTGCTGCTGCTGCTGCTGCTGTTGGCCGCCACTCTCTTTTTTTGGTTTGTTTTGGCTTTTTTTCCTCCTTTTGGATTTCTCTAGATCTTGCAAAGCCTTGCCGATAACCCTAAAAGACAAATAAAACCAAGAACCGCACCTCCCTTTTTCCTAATGCGACGTATAGACCTGCATCTGCATGCTCTAGTTCCGTTTCGTCTCGACTGCTCCAAAGGGTAGGATAGGAGATGGGGAAGATGGGAAGGAACAACCCAAAAGAAGCTCTTCTTCTGGTATGTGTTAGTATGTGTATGAGCGCGAGTGTATCCCGTTTGGGTTGTGTTGGTGTTGGTGTTGGTGGCGGCGGCGGCGGCGGCGGCAACGGTCCATGGCATGTGTTTGTGTCCCTGGGGAGGAGGAGGATGGGAGGAGTGTGGAGAGATTGTTATGCGAGTTTGCGGCTTCTTCTTCCAACAACCGTTTTTTTCGGTTTTTCGGTTTTTCTGAGCGCGTGTGTTGGTTGGGACATGATGGCATACATTTCTGCTTTCTTACAATCCTTTGTTTCCAACATGGCTGCTGCTTCTCATGCCGGGGAAGAGGAAGCGGACCGCCGGCGGCAAACATCTTCATGGAGGAGGATTCCACGTCCAAGTACGTCGTCCCAAGTGGCCTGACGGAATGGATAGAGAGGGGAGACAGAGGTGAGGTGTGTCTGTACAGATGGCAAAAAAGGTGCTTTGGTTTGGCCGGAACTTGCCTACCTTCAGCATGCTCTCGCGCACCCCTCCTCCCCCTTTCCCTTTCCCTTTCCTCTCTCCCCTGTCTACGAATACCCTTCTTCATTCTCTTTTTTTACCTTCCTCTCGTGACAGATGCTATCTCACCTTGTTGCCGGCCGTCGGTTGTAGGACCGCACATGCCCAGCAAACCGTACCTCATGTACGCCGCAGGTTCCTGCCGCATACTCTCTACATCCTTGAAGCCAGATGGTGGCGGCTTCTTCTCCCCCTCGGGCCTACCTCGACGCGAGATATCCCGCGGAGGCCCGGGTGATACCAAAAGGTGGGAGGGGGGGAAGGAGACCTGGCAGGCAGACATGATTACATACCAAGAAGCAAAGCAAATTGAGCATCGCGTAGCAGTGATTCAGACCGCAGCAACATCACCATCATCATCATCATCCGCAGCGCGGCAGACCGCAGCAAGGGTGGCATGGCGCGGTACATCGTAGACAGCGCAAGAAAAGCTACAGCGCGCATCTCCGCGCTTGCCTCTCATTTCCGCATACAGCTCTCGACTTCTCCTTCGGGCCCGACAGGTCGAGCAAGCGGCAGGGCATGACCGGGGACGAGGGAGGAAGCCTAGAAGAAGAACAAGGCGAAGGGGGCGGCCAAGGTAGAGGGTACAGCCACCCCGTCACAGGTACAGGTACGGAAACTCCAGGACGAGGCCATGAATGGCCTGAGCCTGACGGGCCTTCTTCCTGCCGCCGTAGGAGCAGCAGAAGGGGACAGGGTAGAGGCACGCACGCAAGGGCAAGTCCAAACCCAAGACGAGGGAAAAGGAGTTGGACGGGAGGATCTCGATCCTTGCCCTCTCCTATTGGGGAAGGGTAGGCCTGGGCCGTGATGGGATAGGGCAGCAGCACATGGGTAGGGACAGGCGGGATAGAGGTAGGATGAGAGCCGTCGAAGACGACTCTATTGGGGGCGTGAATGGGGGGGCAAGTAACGGAAGTCGACCCCTCCATCACCCCGGGTGCTCCCCTCTCTCTCAGAGTCGGGTGGGAAGCTATGGCGGGGGTTAGATTTGGCCACCAGGGTCTGGAAGCTATACTGATGTCGGTTTCCTCAGCGGTAGGACTTTGTTGAGAACATCGTCGCTGCAGCCAGCCAGGGAGGGGTGAGGGTCGTCCGCTGCCAAGTAGGGAAATGATGTCGCTGATGAGAGGGGTCAACCCAGGACCGGGCAGGTAACAGCAGCAGGTCCGGATGTAGAGAGCCACGTATGTTTGATACTTGATGGTGAACAACGAAGCGGCTAAAGCGGACCCATTGCAATACGTGATAATGAGGCGGCCCAAGTCGGGGCCGACGGGGACGAGAAGAACACGCAAGACCGCCTTCCAGACGGGTTCCTTGCAACAGGCGGACTGTGCCAAATCCCATGGGATGCGGTATTTGAAATCTCGAAGAGGGCTAGAACATGGCTTCCAAGGGGCGTCAAACTGTTGAAGAATCTTTCCCCATGAGATGCCGCCGCCGCCGCTTCATGGGTTGTAACGCCGCGGTATCCTAGGGTAGTCAATCTCGTCGAAAATGAGCGGGCTTCCGCCATGGTTCATGGCAGTTTCTCTGCGGCCGTTGAACACCACCACCACCCCTACCCCGTGATTCCTTCACAAATCTCTGGCAGGTGGCCCCACGAGGACACGAGAGACCCCCGGCCTACAGACGCCGAGAGCCCACTCACGTCCGGATCAGGAGGGGGCGGTGGTCCGGACCACATCCGTTTGACAGGAGTTTGTCGGAGTACGGAGAATGGCAGCTTAGTGCTGGCATCCTTCTCACCGACTTCAGTCGCCTTTTTTTTGTTCTGCGACACCCTGCCCGGGCCCCGTTCTCCATTGAATCCTTCGTAAATAATATCTTCAGTCTCCATATCGGCCCCCGTAGAGAGCCACAAACGGCCGTTCGGATGACACCTTCCTGGCCGGCCGCTGGTCGTGATATCGACGGGAAAACCAAGAGAGCCGAACCATGCACAGCTCCAATCGAGATGATGTGCTTTTCAAAATAGAAACAAAAGTAATTCTGTAGCCTAGAATCTGTCATGCCCCAGTGTCCGGACGACGTGTGGTGGTTGGTCCGTGTGGCCCCATGGGATCGGCCTCCCTGTGCGGCCACGCCTCGCTGCCGCTGGAGCCTCAGCCACAGTTTTGGAGAGGATCACTCGCATCCCCGCTCAAGCCACGTCAAGGACAGCAAAGCGAGAGAGAGTTGGCTAGGTCGGACTGGGCTGAGGTGAGAAGGAGAGCGAGACGGGAGAGAGAGACACGCACACGAGGCTGATGTGTGTCGTGAGACAGCCATACGTGCCCATCTCGCATACACCCGTCCGTCTGTTGTCGTGATCATCTCGTGCCATGAGTCGTCTTTCGTCCCAGCGTATGCTTCATGTTGCATGGCCAAAATACGACGACGACGAGGTGTATCAAACCACGGGCGCAGAGGCTTCGAGATCGGATTTTCGTCTCTAGTCTCTCAGACGTCGCCCCTTCTTAGTTGAGACATGCCAGTAAACAGGCCGTCATCAGCCACGACGCATGAATCGTCTAGCCCTACGAACCGTGCGTCTTACCAATTCCCCGGACGGCCGTATATCCCAAGTCACGTTCAGAGGTCCGAAAACCTACGACGAACCCAACTGCCCCGACTTTCATCGGCGGGCCTGGGCCGAATCGGCCAGCAGCCAGCAGCCGCGGGGTCAAGTCATCCCAATCCGACCGCGAGAGTGAATTCTGTGCTGGCAGCAAGTGTGTCATCCGAATTGTCGAAGCTGGATCTGCCTGCCCACGAGACCTTTTTTTCTTTCTTCGAGACTGTCTCACCTTGCCACGGCTCATGGAATGTTCTTTCGTCTTACTGCATGGGCAAGTCAGTAGGGAGACCGAGTTCCCCATTTATAACTGATTCATCAGCGTTCGCTGACAATTGGCTCAGAGCACTTCTGATGTGGCTGACAGGAAAGTTTGTGCGAGCACCTCGCAGCCGAGGTTCTTATTCCTCCTGTCTTGGGGAGAGAGGGCTGCAGGTGAAGGTCTGTTGGTACGCCCGCATGTGTGGTATATCGTAAGGGGCTTCTGCATCGCCATGGGCTAAATGCGCCTTTTGAAGCGGCCGGTTTCTCTCCACCGATTGCTTGATCGCCGTTTATTTCAGGAGGGGGGCGTGTGGCCCTGACATGTCTTTGGTCACGTTCCCCGCAGAGCGTCGGCGGCGAGACGTTGAATCCTCCCGATGAGCCAAATCATCCATGCGCACACGAACCTCATCAAAAGGCGGCGGGAGGGGTCGCACCGTTGCATTTCCTCAGCCGGAAGAACGATTCAGTCTGCTGTGGGCTGTTCGATCTCTGCGGGGTGGACAAGACCATCAATTGGCAGGCTCGGTTTTGAAACTTGATATCGCGCCCGCCAGAAGACGGCGAGAGGTGGCACGGAGGAGGTCCAATTTGGACAGTCTGTGTGTGACAATGAGCAGTATTGCTGCCCACTTTAGCCATGCGCGACTGAGGCCGAGCTACGACGACGACCCATGGTGAGAGGTTTGCGCCGTTGGTGGGCGGCACGGTCGCGGTATTTCGAACATGAAGGGCAACTAAATGTATCAATTCTTAGCCACGTCCAAGGTGCAGATGACGGCTCTGCACAAAAGGCTTCATTTCGGGTGCACTGCAGCGGGCTGAGGCCCTCCCCCTCGCGGCAACATTCATGCAACTGGTTCGTTTGAGAGCCGGGTGGGCAGCAGCATACCGTTTTGGAATCCGATGCTGCATGTCAGACTTTGGTTCGCGACCACAACACCACGAGAGGGAGCGAGGCCAGTCCCTCGTAGGGCTGGGAGGAATATTGGGGGTGGCAGCGGAAGGATTCTAAGTGTGCTGCTGTCTAGCATGTTTGACTGCGAGATAATGTGCTTCCGCAAGGTGTACGCGTATCGTGCTGAGAAGAAGAAGAGGCCATGAACAATGATTTGTCTGGTTCAGCCACCGCGCGAGAAACCTCATCTGGACCACCGAAAGAAACTGCCTTACTGGACGAGATATGACGTCTGGGGGTGCGGAATCTGTGTGACTCAACTTGAGCAATGGCGGCGTAGACGAAAACGTCAAGAAGGAAAAAAGAAGTCCCTCCTCGAGGAGGAGGCGTCGCGCGAGAGCTTGTAAATTGTGACAGATTCATTTCGAAATGACGTCGCCGTGTCGCTGCAGGCCACGCCGCCCATTTGCATATTTCCATCCGCAAATCGGCAGCAAGAGCCCCGGAACCTCGCGGGCGCTTCTGTACAAGCGGAAAGGGGACCAAAGGAGGCAGTTATGTGCACTCCAGCAGCCATGCAGCCAGCCGTGTGTGGTGTGACACGACGCATCATTCAGGCCCAGCCCTAAACTGCTCGTCGCCCTACGAGGCCGTGGTTCATGGCTCGTTGGCAGGAGGCAGTATGCACATCCGCTTTGGCGAATGACTGCCCGGTATTGTTGACGGGACTTCTGTCGCCATTGGGACTAGAGGTACCAGTTGCCTGGAACAGCCCGCCCGTCGCGCGCTCGCATTTCTAATCTGCTGACAGATCAGAGGAGCGCCCGCAAGCCGGGCCCAGGACATCCGTGTGCTGATGCGAGAGCTCTGGACGCTCACCCGCAAGGCACGACAGCAATCTCAACGCCCAGTTTTGAGGCCGATGACCGGGAGCCGCGTTTGCGATGGCTTGAAGATGGCTCTCTCAGAAGCCAAAGTCTACTCAGCTGTCGACGAATCGGAGACTTGGATGGCCCGCTCGGCGACTTTTTGGTACGGAACGGCGAGATTGATTGGAATCTGGGGTAGCGGACATGGTCCGGATCGGCCGCAGCAACCGATACAGTTTGCGAGTTGATTGTCCACTTTGGGGGCCGAAGTCGCATTACAAAGTGGTAATCACAACGCGCTCTGTGGGTGTAGATGATTGGACGTCGTCGCGAGGCAGAGAAGCGGCCGATTTTCGTCTTTGGGCAATTTCCGTGCAAAAGGACCTTGCGGCTAGTGGAGACTGAACATACCGTCTCCATCCGCGATGTGAGGCCATGCGCCTGCGGCATGTGAAGAGAAGTCGGTGACGCTAACAATTACAGAGCCAAGAGCGTCTCCAGCTTTTTTTTTGTGTCGAGTCTCAAAAGCTCGTGCGGCAGAATGTCTCTCTGTGACTGCGGCATCTGAGTTGGCGGAGTGTTCAATGCCATCTGCAGTGTGCCGTGTCTCGTGTGAGGGTACAGCAGAGGCAGTCTGCAAAGAGAGATCGCCCCACAGGCTATTGTCCTCGAGAACGTTCGTGCTGTGCCAGCAAGACATGAGAACGGATTGTCAGACTTGATGGGCCTATGGCAAAGGGCGCATAGCAACGCCCGTAGGAGAAACCTCCAAACGGCGTTTAATTGCCCAGTGGATGGTCTCAGCCGGTGCAATCTTGATGGCAAAAAAGCTGGCGTCTGTGCAACTGGGGGCTAACGTATTCGTCATCAAGCTTGACCTCATTGATCAATTTACGGTCGACGGTGCGGCTGGTCGTCGGAGCTGGGACCCGTCATGTTGTCCGACCGTGTCGTTGGGCGAGTCCCGAACTCTCGGGGCTTACACGTCCTGGCCCGCGGCCTGAGCCAAGGCGGTCCTGGTTCAGCGTGTCTCCATTTTGATGGGCAATCATCAACGTGGCAGCCATCGTTGCAGTTCCCCATAAGCAGGGGTGCTGTGCGGCGTATGCCTCACCCGTGCCGCTGTATCCTTTCCGCTTCCCGCATCGGCTCGTCAACGGCGCAGTGGAATGTTTCTGACGATGCCAGTCAATCGAACGAAGCCGTCCGGATAGTCACTCCTCGATTTTCACTCCTCAATTTGGTCATGGTATGCTATCTCGTGTCCGGCTTTGAGGCCGTGGGTCGGATGACACTGGTTGGCCTTTGTCGTTTCCGTTGCAGGGGTCGGGGGTGGTTCCGGATTTCTCAGGAATCCACAAGCCCGGCCGACGGGGTCTCCCGGAGGGTACAAAGCCATCGGACGCCATCTAACAGCGTTGATACTTGCTTGTGCCGTACTCAGCGGGGCCAGACGAGTTCTGAGCCGCCTGGCTCCGTGGACGGTCGGATCCGTAGATTTGCGGCTTACATATAACGATCGTCTCTTGTCGGACTGGATGTACAAAACCTGGGAGCACGGCCAAAGTGGACACGCTTTCCTAGTAGGGAAGTTCGTATATCTAGCCACACGATTAACGCCGTTTTTCTCTCGATCCTCCCGTTGGTGTGCGTTCCACTGGGGCCCATCTCACATAATCAAGGACAGCCTAGCAGCGGAGGTTAGCCTTACGAAAGAGCAATTTGGAGTAGTCCTGCGTACGAGTGAGAACTCAAAAGGTCGGATTAGTCCTTATCTGGTGGACGCAGAAGAGGGCTCGTTCTTGGCAGGGAACGCATGCGCGGGGACCACCCTGCACTCGTGCGCGTACGCATCACAATCAAAATGCCGTTTGGCGGGTTGGCAAAGTCGTCGGCTGGCGATGCCTCGACTTGTTCTGGAAGGTCCCCCAAGATTGTCCAGGTGCCTAGAGCACGCTGTGTAAGATGGGTTGCAACGGCTCGGCCCTGCAGGGTTTAGCTGGGAGAAGCCATCCGCGATCCGTCGCCGTTACTGGAAAGGGCCACTCGTTCCTGGGCGTCTCTCGAGCTCCAATAGATTCTCAATAGACGTGGCTAACCCAGTAAGACCTCGCACGTCAAGTTTGAGTCAGTGACACCTGGTGATACGAAGGTCCAAGTCGGATATCGTGCTTCACTCGTGAGCGCCGTGTGTTTCGTCGATCCTGTCCCTGCCAACGAGGCAAGCCATCATGACAGGTTCCTTGGTCATCAGCAATCGAAGGTACAGAGGTTGTTCTAGCTTCTGCCCTCTTCAAAATCACCACCCGCCTCTGCTCCCTTGGCTCCGTCTGGTTGGTTAGCAGCGGCCGCACGTTTCGGTCTACAGACCACCCAGTATGCTTGGGGCATTTCAGTGCGCGGCTAGAACGCCGTCGCTGCATAAAAGAGACTGGTGGGCAGGAGGCAATTGGCTTGAATAGACGCTCAATGTCCACACCCTCAAACGACCCTTTCCAGCAAAGCGGTGCTTTTGGCATGGACCGGTCTGGTTGGAGAGAGGGTTGGGTGTGTGTGTGTGTGGCCAAAGGTACTTCGGACATTGTGGTTGCCCATCAGAGAAATCGGACGGGTATGAACATCGACATGTTAGCGCACGCCGTCCCAACCCCAAGGTCTAAGCCTTGTGGATCGCTGGTGCCGCGGTGACAGGGTCTTTCCTGGACCTTTGGGGTGATGAGCTGCATCGTCGCTGACCAGTGTTTGGACTTTTGGCTCCCCCCCGTCCAAAGTGTCAAGTCGGACGTCGTCCGCTCGACTGGGCTCGAGGTGAGCTCTCGGTGCTGTCCTTGTCCCTGAGCCCGGGCCTCATTTGGGTCTGCGCCCGTCGTCCGAAGGTTGGTCTTGGGGCCCTATTCTGGGCCGACCTGAAAGCGACCGTCGCATTTCCAGTCTCAAGGCAGCAGTGAAATACACACACACTGTTAACTCCGACGTGCTCTAGTGTCTCCGTCTAATTTAGAACGTGCAACGCCTTCGGGACACCAGGCCACGGCTTGCGCTGGTGCCGCTGGTCAGATGCGATTCGAACACACAGCAGAAAAGCCATCTGCAGCTTTGAGGCGGGACTGGAGCGACGAGAACGTCGTTGGATAAACTTGAAACGACGCAGGCCAGCGTGGGCTCACGACAGTTGAGACGCCGCAGATGGTAACAGCACAGCACGAGCAAGGGTGTGGCGATAGCACGCCGCAGATGGCGGTTGTTCTCCAATATCCAGTAGTGGGATCGCCGTTGAGTGGTGGTGATGATGGTGGCAGTTGTGGTGGTGGTAGGGCCGAGTGCCTCCAACGTTATTATCGTCTGGAGAGCCCAGAGTCTGGGGAGACGCAACCTGCCGTAGTAGGAGATTTGACGTATGTGCCGCTATGCAGGTGCTGTCTGCTGACGGACGCGGGGGGGAAGGCCCATCCAAGCCGGTGGTCGCGCAAATAGAAGCCGGACCTGGGGAGGGTGTTGTTGCAATTCCAGTTGTGGTGTCGTCACTCGACCAGACGTTGGTAAAGAAAAGCAGCATTGCTTTGCCCCGCAGGTACACACGATTTGGAGACGGAAGTAGGTAGGTACGGCGTCTTGGTGTTGGGGACTTTTGTCGACTGCTGCTGCTGAGCGGGAGAATGGGTGCGGAGAAGCGTGGCTGGCTCATGGTGAATGAATGTTGAACGCCCGCGCGGGAGACTGGTTTGGTGACGCCAGGGACGCCGGACGAGCCCTATCCGTTGTTCAAACGTGAGACGGCGAATCGTGCTGAGCTTCAAGCGTTAGCGCGGCAAAGATGCGGCAAGCCTTTGGGCGTGATGTCTGGGACCCCCTCCCAGCCTTAGGGGCGTCAAGGTGCGGTCGGCGGCGCCATGTGATGTCTGGGGGATCGGGAAGACACCGAGGAGGGGCGTTGGGAGATGACGGCAAGGACGACACCAAGGGCGGGACCGGGAATTTGGGGCCCCAAGCAGACAGGTCTTCGGGACCGAGAAAGCCAAGCAGTGGCAGGTGATGCAGCAGCAGCAGCAGCAGCAGCTGAGGGGAGCTGGAGTGGCAGCGTCTGCGACTGCTGCGTCTGCGTTTCTTGACGAGACAGACGAGCAAGGCTGGCGAGCTGAAGCGGCAGGGTTGACGAGGTGCAGGAGGATCAAGCGCGGCCCGGGCTTGGGAGAGGTGTCTGTTGCCCGGCCAGTCTGGAGCATGTGGGCGACGATGCTTTCGCCAGCTTAGGTTCACGGCAAACGAGACGACGGCGCCAGCAAAGCAAAGCGAAAGCTGGTGTTGCTGAAGCCTTGTTGTGGTGACGGCAGTGCAGCAGGATGACAGACGCGGCAAATGCTTGAATGGGGGAGAGAAACTCTGTTGCCGTCGGGCTTGAAACATTGACGGCAGGGGACAGGGACGCAATGCAGCTGGACGGAGCTTTTCAGCACTGCCTGCCACCTGGTCCCGACGGTGCAGGCACAAATCTCTCTGCCTGAGGGCCAAGTGGGGCCGGCAGGGAACATGGAAGCACCAGAGAATGGAAGGGGCCAGGCACTTGCAGCAATAAACTACAGGAACTACAACCATCCGGTCCGCAGCAATAATTCTAATACTCTGTGCCTGTTATTCCAGCCACCGCGACTCAAGACTCGACGCGGAAGAAAGGTGCCATGATCGGGAATGCTGCTCTTCGAGAAACCCAAAATGGCAATGGCGTGCATGGGCACTGCTGCACGCCGTCGGCACCTCTGCCCTACAGCCACAGCCCAGCTGCACATCAAGCGCTGATATAAGCCATCGACCAGCACAGGGCGCTTGGCGTTGCAGGTCCCGTGATATTCTTGGAAAGTGCTCGGATGACGATGTGCGAGATGAGATGCCTTGATAGCCGGCGGACAGACTACGAGTACGTAGGCGACTTGGCCACCCTGGAGGGCTCTAGAACGTGTCAGGGACAGCCATCATCAGTCAGGACGACCCAATGTCTGAACCCGAGAACGGCCAGCAACACGTTCCTGTCATGGCCGCACGGGACGGTCAGTCCGTCGTACAGCATTCAGCTCAGATCGACAACTCAATCAGGTGCGTCTCAGTAAGACCTAGAAAAGCAAAAATTGGGCCTCGTCGATGTTTGCTTGTCCCCGGCCGAACATGGCTCGACGGCAAGGCGAGGCAAGGCAAGGCACGCGATTTGCAGGGCAGAGCAGGACACACCACCGGGTCGTCTTGTCTTGTCTCAAGGTCTCTCCGGTCGACCACGGACAGGGCCTCACAACCTAATCGACAATCGATAAGGAATTAGGTGTAGGGGAACAGGAGGACGGCTACGGTGTGGCGTCTGGAAAGGTTGTTGCTGATGACGGACGCTATGTGATCTTCCCGCGCGGGAAAGCCTCTTCCCTGCAGACTGTTGCTCGCTCGCTCGTCCAGCAGTTGCTAATTTCGCCGCCTGGCGGTTGGCGGGAGGCTCTGGAGGGCAGCTCGTCTGTGGAAACACGCCGTGTCCTGCTAATTTGGAAAAAGAAAAGGAAGCATGCGCATACAGAGGCGGAAGGCAGCCAGTAACACCCACGAGAAAAACGCCCAACTGGCGAGTGACGGTCGACACACACCATCCATCTCACTCGCAGATTTGCAGTGCAAGAACGCCTAGCGCATGCCGCGCACTCGCTGCGGCTACCCTGGCGCGGACAGACATGCCATAGTAGACACACGCTCGTCTAACCTTCTCGATCGAGTCAAGGTTGGGTCGGGCTGGGCTGGGCTGGGATGGTTGGCTGTCTTTGCCGCAGCGGCACCGGTGCCGGTCGGATTCAAGATGGACATAGTTAACGTCCGTAGGGACTTTGGCAGAAAAGCCGGGTTGGTCCTGGCTGCGTCCCGTACCGCACCGTCATCGACACCGCGCTCCTAATCAAGGAATGGATACGGCTCACAAGTACGGATACATCTAAGGTGTATTCTGGTACGGTACTGGTGCGCTGGCTGAGCTGATGATTGAACATGTCTTTCCCCGGATACGGCGTACGGGCTCGGAGTGGGTGAACACAATTGGAAACCGAACCAAGGCGGGGTTCTTCAATAAGCAGGACGGGCCTTCTGTCACCTCGTGAGCAGCATCCGCCTCAGACAAGAGTCACTGATCTTACGGGCAGTCAGACACTGTGGGTAAGGAGTTCCTTGCGGTTGACTCACCAATGCTCCGCCAGACAACCCAACGTGGTCGTCGGGTCGGGTTGGAGGCCAAGAAGGAGTCCGTATCCGTACTCAAGACAATGTTCGGAGGGCAAGGCCGATGGGATGCGGAGCGGTCAAGTCAGGCACGGACGATAAGGTACGGATGCCGTAGTCAGGGCATCGTTTCTTCATCTCACGGAGACCTCTGCTCACCTTGCTTTCTTGCTTTCTTGCTGTCCGTACGAATAGATGGAGTGGTGGTGGTGGTGGTGGTGCTCTACCTTACTCTTCCTGGTTCCTTGCCAGGGACTCTCCGCCATGCCTAATTCGACTAGTGCCCTTTGCAGCTGCCGGTACGTACCCGCTGTCCCGACCACACGCCGTCTCCACTTCGGATTAACGATGAACGACTGCTTTTTTTTTTGTGGTTCCCCTTCCTCTCTCTCACAGCAGTGTGTTCTCTCTCCACATCAACACCAACCAGAGCACGAGCATCGGCAGGGATTCCGATCCTTTATTCCAGTCTATCTCCCAGGACTTCCATGTTCCCTCTTCTTGCCCTGCCCGCGCTCGCTTGTCCGCTGTCTGGCATTCGCGAGGCGAGACGACGAGCGCGAGAGTGCGCGCTGTCACAGTCACAGGGTAATCTCTCTAATGGACGCCGTCCTGCAACCTGATGGAGACGGACGCTACCTAGCCCATTACTCTACTCTCTCTCTCTCGAATCATACCTTTCTTATCCCTTTGCTTCCTGTCCCTGCCTGTCCCTGCCAGGCACATCATCACTCTTCTGCGATTGCTGTGTGCTTCCTTTGCCCCCCAATCTGAACCCCCGTCGGCCACGGTTTCTCCCGAACGGCCGCCTTGATGTTCGTTTTTACATTGCACAGGATGACCAGGAGAAGACATTCTTTTCTTCAGTCGCGTGTTCTGCATCGGTCCCAGCCGCCAGCTGACACTGCCGTGGTTGTGCCCAAGGGGTCAGGCGGGGAGCGAGAAGAAGAAAACATAATTAATAATTGATGAGAGAGGCATCATAACACACATTAAACCCGTCGGACCAACATGCATCACATCACGTCTTCGCCCTGGCCAGTGTTTGTCCACGCAAAACCGCCGTCCCGACGTACTGGCTCCCGGCCCAAGTCTGTCCGTCTTCTGGGGTCGAGCGGCGGCGTCGAGTCTCTGTACCTGGGACAAGACAAGCTGAAGGCCACACACACATACACACACACGCACTCTCTCTCTCTGAGAAAGAGATATGGAGAGAGAGAGGAGAGCGAGAGACAAGCGCTCGTTGGTGGTGGCGGCACTGGCGTTGGCGCATCAAGCACGCACGCACGCCCAGTTAGTTGCTTGCTGCTGCTGCTCGGTAACTCTTACACACTTGGTTCAGCCCAGCCCGTCGGCCAGTGTCTGTCCCAGGATCTCACCTCGAGAGCATCTCGCAATCTCACACTCTCGTCTTCCTTTCTGTTCCTCTCGATCGTATCAATCCGTCCCCCATAGGTTATCTTCTTCTTTTCTCCCCTCCCAATTTCTCGCCTCTACCTGGACGACGAGGTCCTCCTCAGAGCAGAACTAGCACGGCCCCGGTTCCCGGTCGACGTCGAAACAGCTGCCCCAATAGGGAATAAGGTCACTGAATTATCCACTTGTTCCGATCACAGACCAGCTGGGTACCTACGGGCTGCCGTACCGTTCTACACTACGACGTTAGCCCGCCCCAGTCCAGTGGCCCGCCCACGCCCTGTAGTCTACTGCTGAGTACCTGGGTGGTGGTGTAAGAAAGAGTAAAGGCGAGCGCGAGGTGAGGTACCTACTCTAGGTAGGTAGGTATCTGGGCTTGCTGGGGAGGCGCCTCAGGACCCAGTGGCCCGTCTCCGTCTCTCTCTCTTGTGCGGGCGGCCGGCCAGGGCTTGAGCGATGTCATTGTCATCTCTCCTCTCTCTCCCCTACCTAGGTACCTTAGACACGGTACGGAACCGCTCCCTGCCTCTTGTTACCCTTCCCTTTCCTTGCCGGAGCGGTACGGATACTCTGCCCTGCCCTGTCGTCTTGCCTTGCCTGTGTGGCCTTAGCCGGGTGTGCTACAACTTTCTCTCTCTCTCTCTCAATCTTGAAGGCTGCGAGGGTCAAGGGCGCTAGCCATAGCCCTGCAGCCCATCCCAAGCAGGGACGTTGAGGGTACCGACCGGGGCGTTCATACCGCGGCTGCCAATGCTTTTGCAGAAAATGCTGGAGCCTATCGATCCCTTCCCCGTCCCCGCCACAGCCCCATGTCGTTTCTTCAGTTGCTAAGACAGGTAGCCCAGGCGCACTTGGGACTTGGGAAGTTGGACTGTGCCCGTCTGCCCATCATTCTGGATTCTGGGTCTGTCTTTCTCTCTCTGGTCTACCTACCTTGGCCTCTGGGGCTCCTGGGAGAGTTGGAGAGACGCCTACTTGGGTGTAGACTGCAACTTCCACTCCACAAGGTCCTGTCTCCAAAGTCCTTGTCCTGGGTATTGCATGTACACTCAATGCACATACACACATGCCTACTACACACAACACACCTTGTTGCTCACCTCTACCTCTCTTCCTCTCCGTCCCTTCGTCCCCCATCTATTACCATGCACACACACACACACAACATACACACCCCTCAGGGAGTCCCACGCCTCTCTCCCCTCCCCTTCTTCGACCGTTGGGACCACACCCCCCCTCCTCACACACTGGTCTGCTTCTTCCCCCATCCTGGTTACCATAATCCCATCTCTCTCTCATCCTCGAACCCCTGCCACCACGTCTGGGCCTACCTCCAATCCAGTGTAGCTTGTCTTCGAACATGCCCATCTCTCCTCCGTCTGCTGCTGGCCCTGCTACTGCATGGCCAGACGGTACGTCTACACAGGGTCGGGATCTAATACCATAACTCCACACGCTACTTACTACATGTCGTTCACTGCCCGCTCCCATTATAAGACCTGTCCGCTCCTGGACCCGTGAGGCTGAGATCTTTAACCTTCTGATGATATTCCAAGTATAGCATCCGTGATCTCAGTTGAACCGAAAGCCTCCACCCGGCCGCCAGCAAGCAGGCAATCCTTCCTTCTCCA
This sequence comes from Colletotrichum theobromicola, assembly GCA_014705045.1. Lineage (NCBI taxonomy): Eukaryota > Fungi > Ascomycota > Sordariomycetes > Glomerellales > Glomerellaceae > Colletotrichum > Colletotrichum theobromicola. The sequence continues at coordinate 81,149 of JABGLZ010000843.1, read as the reverse complement.
GACTTCAAAACTTCGGTGCCTGATTCACATTGGTCTGTTATAAGTCCTTCTCACTCTCCGCCTCGCCGAATACATCGTCACTTGGCCACATCACATACCAACACATACATACGATACACGGCGCTTGGACATACACACATACACACACTCGACATCCCACCAACACTGACAACATCATCGACACCTTGGACCCTCACCACCTTGTCCGTATGTGCCATCCAGAGTTTCTTCCTAGCCGTCCTTCTTCTTTATCAATGGCTTCCAGTTATTCCGAGCAGGGTTGCGAGAACTCTTACTCACTTCCACCCAGATCCCGAGCAGGAAGCCGCGTATCAGCCACCACTGCTCAGTTCGCAAGCATACAGCTCGTCGATTCCCCCAGAACCTTGCCGATAGAGTCCAGCCCCTCCATCAGGTCCGAGGCGCTCCATTCCTCCGGCTATATCAGTCCCAACCCGCCCAGCTCGGCCACCTTCCTCTCAACCAACAACTCTAGCTCCCAAGGATACTCGCCCTTCCCCCTCCTGCCTCCCGAGATCTTGAATGCAGAGTGGAACGACGACGAAGTCCACCACCAACAGCAGCAGCAGCAACAACACAACTCGACGCCTCTAGTCAGAGTAGACCCGGCCCAGGACACCTACTCTCACCACTCATCCTCATCGCCGCCACTACCACACGGAGCAAGCATGAGGTGCGCTCCCGGACTCTGAACCACGTTGAAACCCGTTGACCAGTTTCTCTAACACTGTTTCTCTCTCTCAGCACTGTTGCTATCCCATTCGACCCCACGTTCACCATGGGAAGCCGATCAACATTCACCTGGCCTGGTAAATCAGCTCCTCCCCCCTTCCAACAACTTACCCCTCATCCACTGGACGTGCCTCTAACATGCATAACCAAAAGGCCTCGAACACAGCGGCGAATCGAGCGGGACGCTTCTCGGCCACAACCTCGCATCTCTCGGCTCCTCAGACGCCAGCCTCACACCACCCAGCGGATCGAGATCAGTGACGGCCAGCCCGCCAAGGGGGGTTATGACGCCAGAGCAGCGGGAACTGAAGAAGCAGAGGGACCAGGCGCGCCGGGACTCAAAGACCTCGCAACGGGTAAGGAGAGCCGGAAGCAACAGCTACATCCACTCGCCACCGCTCTCGATGCCCGACGTCTCCAGCACGATGGGCGTTCCCGTCTACACCACCGCGCCAGCCCCGATCTCGCTCCTCGCCGAGCCGACGACCACCATGGGAAGCTCATCGTACCTCCCTTCCTACAGCCCGCCGCTGTCAGACCACGGCTACCAGAGCGGGTACCCTCCGATGGCGCCGGCCTACAGCATGGGAGGCATGGACTACTCTAACCAGTTCCAACCACCAGCACAGTACGGGTACGTGAACGAGCCGAGAGGTGGTCGACGAGACTTTTGGCAGCAGGGCTGGGACAGGAAAGCTGACACACCGCCTCTTAACAGCCGCCCTCCACTGTCAGTCAGCCAGGACCCGATGATGTACGGCGTGCCGCCCTCGATGGCGCCCGGAGCCGGAGCGGACCAGGGAGGGCACGTGAGGGTGGTGCAGAGCCGACCCAAGCCCCAGTGTTGGGAGCACGGCTGCAACGGCCGCCAGTTCTCGACGTTCAGCAACCTCCTCAGACACCAACGCGAGAAGTCGGGCCAAGCAGCCAAGGCCACCTGCCCCAACTGTGGAGCCGAGTTCACAAGAACGACGGCGCGGAACGGCCACCTCCTCCACGACAAGTGCAAGCAGCGCCGCAACACATAGGCGGTGGTTTACTGCTGGGGTGACGTGGCTTAGGGGCACGGCCTTGGCCTGTTTTGTTGTTTGTGTTGGAAGCAACCATCATTCATCATTATTTTTAACGACGCAAAGACCGGCATGACACCTTTTTTTTTTCCCCTTCCCTGTTGGTTGTTGGTGGGGGATGCTGGATGCCCGGTGGATGGAGAGGGGCCATCGGACTTTTGGCTGGGCCCTTGCTCTCTTCCGCTTCGCTCATCCATGCCCAACAACATGCGACGACCAACAACGTACGAGGACGACCAACGCCGCACTGCGCGTCGATGCCGGCCCCCCTCTTCTTGGTGTTTTTTTCCCTCTTTCATTCGACATGTACATCCTAGGGAAAGACGGGAACAAAAGGAACTTTGGCTTGCAGAGAGGAGGAGATGGCTGTGTTTTGGGGGGGATCAAAAAACTCGACTTCTCTTTTTGTCTTAGAGAGGGAAAGGAAACGGTCA
>JABGLZ010000843.1:55059-78801 GCA_014705045.1 Colletotrichum theobromicola | reverse complement strand
TTTTTTTTTTTTTTTGCTTTTGCTTTGCCTTGCTTACCTGCGATTTTGGACCTTTGGTTTCTGTTTTGTGGAGAAAGGGATGGCATTCTTGGCTTTTATTTTTCACCCAACCACCACCAACAACAACCGCGGCATCAGGGAAAGGAAAAGAATCCATGCTGCCGCTTCTTCACCAACCTTTTTTTTATTCTATTTCTTCCATTCTCCTCATCTTTTAAGATATACCCTTTCTTTAGCGTTTTCTTGAAATACACCTCGTTTCCCTCAAAAGGGACGAAAGATTACGAAAAAAACGCTCTTCTTCAGATTTACACACACCTTTCTTCCAACCTTCGAAACCTTTTTGTATCGTTTGGTTTTTTTTACATATTGCCTACTTTGGACATACGGTGTTGATTGATGAGTGAGAGAGAAACGTCTGGTACATAATTTTCTTCTACCCTTTTTTTTACATGGACGTTGTTGTATGCTGGTCGTCGTCGAAGCCTCGATGGCACACACACACACACACACAAACAGACGAATTCAAAAATGCAAATGCAAATGTTGTTAAGAACCGAACGTCATCGGAATTCCACTCCACCTTTCCAATCCAATGTGACTTTGGGGGACTAGAACTCCCGCAATGAATGCGACCCTCATCGGGACGCACAGTCGACGGCGACGACGACATCAACCGGACCCCTGGTTCTTCTTAATCTCGAAAAGACTCTGCAGCCTCTGACGGGCCTATGAACGGCGCGGGAGAGAGAGTCACCTGTTTCGGAGAGAGGCCCCCAAAGTTGGTCCCAACATGGTCTAGGGTACCCTTGGGCAGGGGGAGGGGGTGTGTGGGAGGTGTGTGGGTGAAAGGTCACAGTTGTCGCTTTCCAAAACATTGGTAAATTTTGTATTTTGTATCCTTGTATCTCTGTGTGTTGTTAGCATATTCAATTTTTCTGCTCTCCTCTTCTTTGCATTCCGTACTTAGACGTCGTCGTGACGTCGTGGGTAAGGCCAAAAGAATTAGACAACAATAAGCTGCCTCGGCTTCGTGCAGAAAGGACCTCGCAGAAGAAAAACAAGACCCATCTACCTTACAAAGGGAACAATAAGCATTGCTGGGAAGGATTACGAGATGGGGGGGCGGAGGGCGGCGGGTTTTACGGGTACGCGGTGCATCGTGCAGAATGGATACCTGCTAACCTCGGACGGCGCGAGAAAAACAACGAATAAAAGAAGAATTCAGCGAGATTGGTTTCTCAAACGTACTTTGCTTCTTTCATCCGAAGTCGTTTTTGGATCTTTTGTCGAGTCGTCAATATGGAGATACGACGGGTTCTAGCAAGGTGTGGGCAGCGGCGGAGAACACACACACACTAAACAGAAGTAAAGAGGAGGGGGACCTGGCTTTCGGAGTCGCTCTCCGTCCATGGGTTTGGTGGGTGAACGGGGAGGGGGGCCCCCGCTGTTGCGTACCCAAGCGCCGCTTGCCAAGGGCGACAGACCTATGGCCGGGGGTTTCCCGGTGATGTCAAGATCAGTCGAGCGGAGTTTGGAGGAGAGCAAGGGCTGCTTTATCCGGTCGAGCCTTGGGCCGGGGGTTCACAAGGGAATAATCCCTACCAAGTAACACAACTCCAGGAAGCAGCTCCCCAGGGGCCCTGGTCCTCCGGAGTCCAGCACGACGGAGCCCACGGGTCGTGGGGCTAATGATACCAAGAGGCTGGCGGGAGCAATTTATCGTCCACGTGTAAGTGAATGCAACTGCCTGTTACCGCAACGCGCGCAGCATCCTCTACCGCCTGCCGACATCCCAGGTGCAGTCTACGATACTAAGAGTCTGTGATTACAAAGGTCTTGGGTCGAGTGGGGAAGGGAGACGAGAGGCTCCTCATCGTGCCGGTGCCGGACAGAGACGGCGCGAGAGCTTTGATGTTCATTTGCGGATCTTTCTAGACCGCGACTGATAAACGGCATCTTGAGGCTGAATTCACGAGTCGTGGAAGCCCGGCAGGCGGAGAGACTCCATGCTCGGGAGATGCTGTTTGTCTTCCCCGTTCCCAGGGTTCAATGCAGCTGCCTGCCGTGGAACACTCAACAGCCGTGAGGTCGAAAGATGCTTTACCAAGTTGATGGGTCCGCGGGTGCAAAGATCGGCGCCATACGCAGACAAGGCGAAGGCCTGACAAGCAGATTGGGTGCTGATTAGACGGGGCCTGTTCCTCCCATCCCATTATGATCCGTCCCGTTTCCAGGTCGCAGCATCAATACAAATGTCAAAATGGCCGGGCAAAGGCTCTGCGCAGTATTTGTTCTGTCAGTCTGGGCGTGTCCTGCGTAGCGAGACCAGAGACGAAGTATCCGCGGAGGAAGCGAGGGCAGCGAGGCATGCAGCATCCTAAAGCAGGCCATGACGACTTGCATCTTCATATCTGGCAAGGCAAGGAAGAGGGGCGGTATCGACTCGACCCAAGCCTTTTCTGTCGACACTAGTCCTGGCGGGCAATTGTAGACCCGCCTGCCGTTGCAACGGACCTGAACCTGGGCCTGTCTCTGGACCTGGATTGTAACCTGGAACCCGGGCTCGGGGCTCTAGGACTCTGGCAACGGGTAGCGATCGCCGCCGCAGACAACCCAGCTTCAGTTGAGGCAACAGACATGTACATGCGCACTGGGTTTTGCAGACGTCGTCCGCAGAACGTACGGGACAAAACGCACAGTCAATAACGGGCGAACTGCGGCTCAGCATACAAGAGAGTTGTTTTGCTCTGTATTCCGCGTTGCGACGAGCGTCTGGCAGCAACGAGAAGAGACGGAGAGCGACGCAATTGCGGGATACGTACCTGGCGTCTAGGTACCTAGAGGTAGCGAGTTGGAGACTGCAGGTGTAGCTTCCCCGCCGTTCCCACCCCCCTCCCCCGTCCGACACAGCCGCGATGGAAATAGGACGGGTCCTAATTTGTAGGGACGTTCGGTCCAAGGTTACAACGCCCCGAATGAGAGCACCGGGCCAGTTGAGGGTTCATCTCGCCATTTGAGGATGGGTTAGGGTCCCAAGTGACGGTGTGATGGAACAACAAGCCTCTGTTTAGGCATCGAAATAAGGTCGAATCACAGATGCGCCGACTCGTCTTTATCCTCGTGGGAAGTGAGATGAGCGTTGCTTTTTTGGAAATTGGGGCTTGGGACGGGCCGCCAGGGCGAGAAGGATGAAGCGGGCGATGGCGCTGGCGCTTGAGGAGGTGGCGGCGGCTTGCAGCGTCTGTCGTTGGTGGCTGTTGATGGGCAATGATGACGATGATGTTGTCGTCTGTGGTCGCTTGTCGTGCCGCGTGCACTGCGGGCGCGACGGCCGAGGGATCACGCAGCATAGTCCGCGGTGCTCCGCGGGAAGTCGGGCGAGCGTGTCGAACAAGAGTGTGTCCAAATGTGCCATGTGTAGCTTGCTGCTTGTTGATGGCTTGCCGTGGCCGCTGCGTCAAGGGCGTGTCATCCTCCCAATCCAAGACACACACGCAGACGCAGCCAAGGCAAGGTACACACACACACTCGCACGTCGATGGGTGTACGATCAACATGGGATGAGAGAAAAAGGGCGAGCCTGCATTGCAGCTCGCGGTCGAAGAGCGGCGTGGGTGCCACCCGGTTGGTGTCGCGAGCAGCCAGGGCATTGGACGGCGACGGTGACAGTCCAAGTGACGGGGAGAGGACGCAAAAAGACTCGACATGAGTGGACGGGCCGGACTACGATGAACGGCCCACTGGCAGCCAAATGGCGAGCAGACAAATGCCCCGTCAGCCCTCATCCGACAACCCATCTTCCAACAAGGGGGCGGATGACAAGTGAAGAAGGCCAGGGAAAATGTGCAGGCCGGTGGATACTTGTCCGCAGTGCAGCGTCTCCACCAACACCAAAGTACCTTTTCTTGCAGGATCCCCACCTCAGTTGGTCGTCGTTGCTGAGCTGAAGCAGCCTGTGTCAAACAACAACGCAGAAGCCGCTGCTTGCTGTGCCTGGTGTTGTCATACCTCGCCGTTTATTCCCACTGCCACCTCCAATTTCTCTTTTCCTTGCACTGCGCCGTGCTATAATAACGAGTCGTATACATAGCCCTTCGGTCCCGAGTCCTCGTCCGAAGTACTGGGATCTGGGTTCATGGTTCATCTCGTTGGCGTGTGCTCTTGTCGGAGTCTCTCCGCCCCCAAATTCCAGGGTGGAGCGGGCGGTTCAAGTCGCTACCCGAAACTTTCGCAATGACCAGCCTTTGGGACAATACTCTCTTTGCACTTCGAGGTCGGCCGAGGTACTCTGCGGTACTCTTTGGAGAACTGCTCGTCCATATCCCTCCACACCCTACCTCCCCAACCCTCCACTCACTGACTCTGACCCCTCAGGAAGCTCGAGCCCTGCCCTATGAGGCACATGGCTTACAGGGAGTTCTCCAAGTTGGGAGAGCGAGGCGCGAGAGGCCAGGCATGGAGATGAGCGGCCTTCTGTGGGATGATAGGAGGGGGGCGACTGGCGCACCCTGCGAAGATGTGGGAAAAGGAGGGGAACACCTGATGGCATCTGAGGTAATCTCTCGCAATTCACCTACATCCTGCCATGTACCGTATGTGCCGCAAAATGCCGAACCACGTCGGAACTTAGCGGTGGACTCCCGTAAGCCGCCTCTTCGAAACTCGTAACCGTACAGAGAGTTGACTTTCGGCCCAAAGTTCCTCTGATTTAGGAGTCGGACGAACGTGGGACATGCGAGTACAGATGGAAAAGTCAGGCTCTGGTCTAGAAGCAATGCCACAGAATGCTGAAGGCATTTTCCGACGCTGACGTTGAATCCGACGCATCGGGAATTGTGCTCGATGGTCGTGTGAAGTCATTTGCTCCTTTCAAGACCCAGCAGGTCCCCCTGACAGCAGCCTGGGTTGAGACCCCGATGTGAACGACGACACCCTGACATGGTCGCCGGCGTTGGCCATGTCCAGCTGTCCACGCAAGCCCCAATGTATCGGTCTTATTGTCGACCATCGCCTCTCAGTAGGCTCGAAGCCGTGTTCTGTGAGAGAAGCAGGGATCAGAGGATAAGGGGGTGGGGGAGGTTGCGACGGAGCGCAACTCCGTGGTCTATGCTTTGTAAACCCGCAGGTATCCAACCGGCCGATTCTCTGGGCCCAAACTTGAGAATACCCCGAGCACACCCCGATGTGCTTCGGGACGGGTGTGATGCGGCGCACTCTAGAATATGGAGACCCTGCAGATAATAATCAAACGCGGCCCTCTCCTCGAGACGGAGCCGGTGGCTGCACTGTCTAAAGCAGGCAATAATATGCCCTGGATGAGAATATGCGCAAACGAAGCTCTCTCCAAGCGTTCTCATGGGAGATTGCGCTCGTTACAGTGGTCTTATGCTCCACAAGGTCCCTCCTGGTGGATATCAGAGATCCCCAAGGTCCGTGGCAAGTGTACCCTAGTCCCGAGCTTTCGTACGTCTCTTCGGCCCCGTTACGCCCGTCGGTGAATGGTTGCGACGGCCTGTACCTGTCGGGCAGGTCGGTGTTCTCCTCCGGGCCTCGATCTCACAGCCAAACGATCGGCCGCCCGCCGTAGCTATCACAAGGAATCCCCAGGGGACGAGAGGAAGAACAGAGAGAGAGAACGGCAGGCTAGACTGCGACGATGCCAAGGATCCGTGGGCTGGTCGGAGTGGTCAAGATCGACCCTGCTGCCCTGACAGACCCCAAAGCCAAGAAGCCTGGCTCAATTTTGACAAAATTAATGTCCCGGCGAGTCTGTTTCGAAGACCTGATGGTCCGGCTCACTTGTGCTGTCTCGTGGGTGACCGCGCGGCCGTTAGAATGAAGCCCATGCCGCAAGTCGTTTCAGGAGCGCTCACAGACAGCCTGCTGCGCGGGGTGGCCAATGACGATGCGTAGGGGCATCGAGTGAGGTCAAACGGCGACAGCCTCCCGACATCCAACGCGTGAGGCTCCCCCGATCGTTGAGGCTCCCCCGACCGGTTCGTTGCAGATTGGGGGCCAAGATTCCTCCTCCACGAACTCTTTACATAATCAGGCGTAAGCCGGCCTCACGTGATGAAGGGATCAAGACTTCCAGCGAGAGTCCAAGCACTCGGTAGTAACTAGGACAAGGTAGCATCCGTGTGGTACCCATTCCTTACCGCTCTAGGGAATGACCTCGAGGTGGTATTCGTCTTCTGTACCGTTGGCAGCGACCCACTCTGCAGGCACGACAATCAATCAGCAGGCTTTGATGGTCCCTCGCTTCGCACTGTCTGCCATTGGGTAGAATACTCAACGGCGTCTTCTTGTCTTGGCCCTTATTGGCCGTCATGCGAACCGAAACTTAATGTTCTTTCGACGCCTCCTTCACTCTGGTAAGTGGGAATAGTCGACGAGACATGTGCGAGATTGGGATTCAGTTGGACTGGCCACCTGTGGTTCTGCGGCGAATTGGCTCTTCGTTTTCACGCATGTCTTGAAACCAGCAGAAGAGTCCGATGCTGTCAAGTTTCTGAGATGGATCCTGAAGATGCAATACCTCGTCGATCTCCATTGGCGGAGCCTTCTCTCGACTTGACAAGCCGGCGATGGGAGCAATCCATAATGACGCAAATGCTATTTGATCCTCTTGCTGGAAAGTCCAGCGAACGGCCGTTGCGAAGTTGGCTTTCAACCCGTATTGCGTGCCTTGCTGTCGATGTCGACATGGTACAGTGATGTTGAGCGCGGATCACCGCGAAAGGATCGGTGTAGACTGCTATGCGTCAGGTCCTAAAATTAACTTGTCAGGGCAGCCACTCAAGATCGTGGAAACCTAATCATCATGATGTAGGACTTGCTCGTTGTTTCTGGAATGGCGTGCTCCACGCTGCGGTGAGGTTGACACCATACAGAGTCCCCTCTAGGCAGCAGAATTAACCAGGTCCACCGGTGAGCTGGGTGGCTTGGGCCGCTGTCGCTGCCGGCCGGGACCAGCCTCCAATGCGTCCGCACCTCCATCCACTGCCCTATGCTTCTTCCACTTGGTAACAGTCCTGGACTGCAGCAGCAGGCCTTTCCTGTAGCGTCTCGTGGTGGGTATTGAATGTCACTTTGAAGGATCAGAAAGCAGCGGTCCCGGTCGACGGCTAGTGAAGCTCGTAAGGCAGGGGCCAGCTCATAAGGCGGCTATGGAATGCCCACATGGAAGCTATGGAAAGCAATGCGCCGCCGGATAGCTTGCAGTAGGTCGTGTTCTCTCCTTTCTGATTCGCGGGCGGTGTTGTGGACAGCGATGGAGTCGTTGCCCCTGATGTGCGGGCGTTCAGATCGGGAAAATTGCAGACTCCTCCTGCAAGCTGGGCCCCTGATATGAAGAGGAAGACGATGGGCAGTAACGAGACTTGACCTGACCTGGAAACCGGTAGCCCTCATCTGGCATGCCATGTAAAGGAAGGAACAAACACGACGCGATGCAAGGCCCCCTTGACTTGGTCTTGTCAGTTCGGGTAGGCTAAAGGCGCTCTCTCGGTGCAACGACGGTGGAATTAGCTTCCCCCGTAGTGACGATATGTTTTCTTCGGAGCCAGCTCCTGAGCTCGATGAATCCGTGGGCCTTGGGGGCCACTTCCCCCTCCCCTCCCTTTGAAGGATGAGGCTTGACATGCTGGGCGGCTTGTGATCGGACAGGCTGGTGGCCGATTGGGGTAACGCTTACGGCGAGTCGGGGTTTGAACCACTTTGCTCGTCATCCTGTCCAGAGGTCGATTCACTGGGGAGACCCTGACCGATTCTCCCCGGACGGACGAGCGAGCCGGCACCGCACGATGTTGAGTGCAGTACGGGGGGTTCCCGGATGACGCGACGACTATTGGATCCGCGGTACCGGTTGATGGACCGTACGCCCGCTTCTTGGGTCGTTCTCAAGAGTACGGGTCGATGTTGAAGCCTCAACCGAATAACCCATCGTCCGAGGTACACTTCTCGGATGGTTCTGAAAGTGCTCTTCATGTTGCGCACTGGCCTGAACATTTCCACGCTGAATACGAAACACGTCTAGTCTCTTTAGGCACGGAAGTCTTCTGTGCTTCGCGTGTGGCGGCTAGGAGGCGAAAATGTTAGCAGCGTAGTCTTTGGTCTGATCTTCATGACGCTTTGTAGGCGTACCTTTGAAGACGAAGCCAGGCTGCTGCCTCTGCAGGTATCTGTACCACTCCGTCTGTCCTGCCATGCCCCTATCCTTTGGCTGGCAGTCCCTGTGTCTCCTCTGCATAGCGGCATGCAAGTGAGGCCAGGTTCGAGGTCGCTTGTCTTGATCCTTCGCGTCGCTACCCCACACTCACCGTCTTAACGGCTGTGCTAGTCGAGCACTGCACCCTTTCTGGCTTGACAAGTCGGCTGGAGCATAGGCTGCGGGCGCTTCGCATTGATGGAAGCGGTAGGCGTCGTCGACGACGTCCATCGCAGGGGAACTGCAAACCGTACGGCACATCGGAGGGTTCAATGACCTGCGGTTCCGCGTGGGACCAGAAACTGACACCCGGACGGTCGTTCAAAGGCACGATCAAGATCCATATGGCTTAGATAACATGGCCGGGGGAGCGTTGTGAAGAGAGAGGCAATTTGGGGAGGGCGTGATTGTAGAAGAGGAGTCGACCGGGAGGGCGTCGACGCAGCGACCGCTAGATGGGGGTCAGAAGTATACTGTGTGCGTACGGTGTTAAGACGGATTGCGCACATGTCCAGCGTGATCTGCGCCTGTCTCGCTTCCTCCGCTTCTTTCCCTCTTCGCTAGCGCTAACTGCAGGCGGATTAAGCGCGAATCTGCGATAGGCTGGACCCTCACCACCCCAAATTCAATGTTTGGACACGCACCTAAGCGCAGCGCTTAGCCGGCATCACGACCAGACAGAGTAAACAAACCCGACGACGACGCTTCACGGCGGCGACGACATCGCGACAACAAAATCAAATCGATAGCAAGCAACACAAGAGCGACAGAGTACTGCTACTTGTCATCGCCGCCAACACCCAAACATCTGCAATGAGGCGGGCCTCGAATCCTTCTGCTTGAGAACGCCGTTTGTGCATGCCTACAACCATGGCCCTGACGATGAACCCGCCCTCGAGGTGGTCCAACAAGAGGCAGAAGGTGTTCGAGTCTGTCTTTGACACGGAAATCTCGCAGCCTACGCCTTATTCGACACCCTCAAAGAGGTTCACCGCGCAAAGCGAGCCATTCGGTGGCCCACCGCAGTCACCACACCATCAGTCTCCCTCCCGCTCACACTCGCGCGGCGGCAGCAAGGTCTCGAATCATCCAGGATCCCCTCCGCCAAAGCTTCCAGACACTCAGCCTGCCTCTCAAACCAGCGATCAAGTCCGCTGGGATCGGGCGTGGCACGTTGTCACGACCCGTATCCAGTTGCCCGCTTCGGTTGCCGCGGAAGACTCCTTCGGGACCCTGGCACCTGAATCGCAGGACCATGATGCCGAATTCCACGACAGCCTGAGCCTGGTGCTGCACCCCGAGAGACACCTCCAGAATGCCACTCACACGGAGGACATTCTCTCCTGGCACACCCAGCAGGTTCGCCACCACTTCGCCCATCACGTCCTGCCCCTGCTGTCTGCATGCAACAGCTACGGAGACCAGGGCCAGGTTCTTCTGGGGAGCATCCACACGCTAGAAGCAGCCCACCGCCAGTATCTCTACGGCCTGTCTCTTGTCGTGCGGGGTCTTGAGCCCAGGAAGGCGGACATCGCGGTCGACAAGTTCCGGCGCGACTTGCACGCAGTCATCGGCAACTCCATGTCACAGGCGCTTATGGGATCTCTTCGTGCGGTCCTAGGTCGCTTGATGAGGGTAGTCCTGGGCATGCAGGCCCGGCCTTCCTCCGGGAGATCTTGGGAGACGGCCCTGCAAGGGGATGATGGCCAGGCAGCAACGACGCCGGCGGCGGCAGCGCGGCAAGAGCTCCTGCAGATGGTCGAGACCCTTCACAAGGTTGGTCTTGCGGGCGAGAGATTCCAAGTGCTGTTTGCCGAGTTGATGGACGCGACAATGGCCGAGCACGTCAAGACATCCTTTGCCGGGGTTTGGTCGTCGCAATCAAAGGCGGATGGCAGGAAGGATGCGCTACGGTCTTCGCAGACGTCTCGCGCAGCGAAACTCGGCACACCTTCACGCTGTATTGCCGCGCTCAGTGATTGGGTGGAAAACCACTACTCCCGGTTGGCGGTCGAGGTGTTTGCGCGCCTCGACAGCGGGGAGATTGCCTGGGGCGATGTCGAAAAGTGGAAGGAGATTGCAGTCGGGAGATTGGCGGTCATGCGCATCCACGAGCTTTTCGACATTGTGTTGCAGTGGCCAGAGAGTAGGGGGGCGCTGGATGACCTGCGGATGGCCATCAGCACTCCGCAGAGACGGCTGCAGTTGACGGACACGTTTTCGGCAGCGTTACAGAAGCGGTTGCTTCACCCTGGACGGTCAACGCTCGATATACTCCGCGTGTACATCTCCATGATCCGGACCTTTCATGCCCTCGACCACTCCAAAGTGCTACTGGACCGAGTGGTCCACTCCCTCCAGCTCTACTTGTGCCAGAGAGATGACGCTATCCCCATTGTCGTCACAGGCCTGCTGTCCAGTCAAGAAGACGTCGACACGGCCGGCAGAAGCAAACTCATAGAGCTCGCGGTGCTCCTCAACGACCCCTCACAGCAGCGTCGTCCGGCGACGGATGACGAGGAGCTGGATTGGGACGACATGGAGTGGATCCCCGATCCGGTCGATGCGGGCGTGAACTACAAGCGCCCCAAGTCGGAAGACGTCATTGGCACTCTCATCAACGCCTTGGGCTCCCAGGACATCTTCATCAAGGAGTTCCAAAACATTATTGCAGCCAGGCTCTTGTCTACCCAGACAGACTTTCCCCAAGAGATCAAGGTACTCAACCTGCTCAAGAAGCGCTTCGGTGAGAACGCTCTGCAAAACTGCGACGTCATGATCAAAGACATCCAAGACTCTAGGAGAGTCGATGCCACCATCACCAAGAACGTCAGAACGGGGCACGTTGGTGGCCCCCCTCGCAGGTCCAAGGACCTTCCCTCCTACCACACCAAGATTCTTTCCCGGCTCTTCTGGCCCAGCATGGACAGGGAGCACTTTCTTCTGCCGCGCCCCGTCACCGAAATGCAGGGCCGCTACGACGAGGAGTTTGAGCGACTCAAGTCTTCTCGCAAGCTCACATGGCTCAACAATCTCGGCATCGCGACGGTCAATCTGGAGCTGGAAGACCGCACAATCGAGCAGGAGTGCAAGACGTACGAAGCCGTCGTTATTTATGCATTCCAAGACGAAGACGCCGACCCGGGGGCTGGTCCTGTGCGGCGGACGGTTGAGCAGCTCGAGGAGATGCTGCAGATGGACGACGACCTCATCCGCTCAGCCATACACTTTTGGGTAAGCCACCGCGTCCTGCGCGAAGCCGAGCCCGGGACGTTTGTCGTTCTCGAGAAGCTCGAAGACGATGTTGAGAAAGAGGCGTCCGCTGCCGGGCCCTCCGATGCCGATGCGCGCGCGCCTCCGTCTGGCGACTTTTCGCCGAAAAAGCCGGCGCTCGACGCAAAGGAGAAGGAGAAGCGGCAGGTCTACTGGCAGTTCATCGTCGGCATGCTCACCAACTCGAGCCCGGCCATGCCGCTGTTCCAGATTGCCATGATGATGAAGATGCTCATCGCAGATGGATTTCCCTGGAGCAACGAGGAGCTGCAGGAGTTTCTGGGCGAGAAAATTGCCGAGGGGGAGCTGGAGCTGGCGGGCGGAAAGTACAAGCTGCCAAAGAAGTGAGGTCGCAGTGAATGCTCGACGGTGGCTTCGTCGTGAGTTGACACAGCATGGAATTGCAAGTTTGAGCATCTGCAAGGTAGCCAGTGAGAATAGACAATAAACATGATACCCAACCAGAAGACGATGACTGCCGTCCTAGGGTTAGAGTGACAGGCTGGCGTTGTGGCGCGGATCCATACAACCGGGTCAAGGACTTGATGTAGGCGAGCTATCTGTGTACGCGCACAATCACCAAGTGACGAGATGTTGGTCTAAGGAGGTTTAGTCAAGGTTGTTGACGTTGATACCAACGGGATTGCATGTTCGAAAGAGGTCGTGTCGAAAGAAATGCATTCTTGATGTAGATATATTTTTGATGTAAATAGCTTTCTTCTTTCTGCTCTTCCTGCCAGTTGCCATGAAGTCCCCAGGTCTTGGAGCTGTTTAACACCACAAGCGAGGTCACTGCCAGATGTGTAAAGAGACGTGAGGCTTGTACGAGCGAGCGTCGTAGTAATGCTACTCGCCAGCGGCACCAAGAACACGGTATCTTCGTTGGGTCTGACGGGCGTATTTGGATCTTGCCAGTCTATCTATCCCACCTACATATATGTGGCTCGCTCGGTGCAGCCGGCAGTGCCAGAAGGCGTAAGCCGGAGCCGAAGCACACCCGGCGGACACAAGAAGCTATCGTAGGTCCTTTTGTGAGGTATGATGCTTCATCGGATTTCTGTGATGTCTGCATCGCCCGCGTCTTGCCGGCCAGCACGCAGGTCCAGAGACAGGCCATGAGGTATAGAAGGCTGCCCACACCACAGTGTTTCTCCCTTTTTTCCGAAGGTCAACAACAGTCCGTCCCCCAAGATACACCACACCCATCAGCTGCCAACTGGCCACATCACACCGAGTCACACGGCGTGCGCGTGTTGCTGCTCCACCTAGCTCAGACGTGTTTGTGTCTACGCCACAATTCAGATTCAGGGGGTATAACTCTGAATGTACAGAACCAAAAAAAAAATGTCTAAAGATGCGTTGCCATCCCAGGAGTAGTACAACTCTTCTAGACCCGCTTGCCCTGCTTCAGCAGATCGCCCACCTTGGGCGGCAGCACCAGCGCGCTCCTGTCGTTCCGCCGGTAAAAGTCCACCACCGCCACCGCCGTCCTCTCGGGCAGGTCTTCGTGGATGAAGTGGCCCGCTTCCGGGAAGACCTGCAGAGCGTATTTTCCTAAAGTTCGTGTCAGTTTTTGATCGATCGACATACGCAAGCTACAGACGGGGGCCCAAACATACCCTGCATCTGTCCGATGGTCAGCTCCGTGTCCAGCCTGTCCGTCCCCGCGAGCAGCAACAGCTTCCCGCCGCGGGCCTCGAGGAACTTCTTGCTCAGGCCGACGAACCAGCCCTCCCAGAAGGGCTGCGTGGCCGCGAGGTCCGTCCGCCAGCGCCAGGGCCGCGTGGGGTCGTCGCGGTCGTCAAAGACCAGCAGCGCCGGCACCGACGTGCGCGCCGAGACGGAGTTGCGGATCGTCCGCGAGCGGATGTGCCAGTCGATGCCCGCCTGCAGGCTCACGAAGCCGCCGGGCCGCGTGGAGAGGTACGTCAGCATGCTCTGCAGGGCGTCCATGGCGGAGCCCTCGACGACGTCGAGGACGCCGTAGCCCAGCAGCGCGGCGCCGAGGCGGCCCGACCGCGCGAGGTCCGTGACGACGGCGCCGCCGAGGGAGTGGCCGATGAGCACGACGGGCGGGAGCTCCTTCCAGCCCATCCGGGCCTTGGTCAGCTGGATGACGTTGAACAGGTCCGCCGTGAGGATGTCGAGCTTGAGGTCCAGGCCGGTGCCGTCGGTGACGGAGGTGGAGCCGTGGCCGCGGGCGTCCGGGGAGAGGATGCCAGCCGTGGGGAGGCGTTTCCGGATTTCGGACGACAGGGCGGCGAAGGAGAGGCCCGAGGAGCCGGCGCCGTGGTGCATCACGAACAGGGGGCCTTTGTCCACGGGCGAGTTGAGGTAGGCATGGTACGTGACGGTGGCGTCGGTGTCAGCAGCTTCCCCGGGCTGCTTCAGGAAGAGCTCGCGCTCAAAGTAGGTCGTCCAGGGGATCTGCTCCAGCGTGCGGCCCCGCGACACACTAGAAAGCCGAATCAGCGGTGCCGAACCTCTCACTCGCCGTCAGCAGCAGCAGCAGCAGCAGCAGCAGCGCCCCCCTCCGCCCTCAGAGATGACTTAAAAATTCCTTACCCTTGCGGTCGAGCGAACAGGTTCTGGCTGGGCGACGGGATGACGGTGCCCGTGGAGGAGGCGGAGGAGGCGGACGAGGCCGAGGACGAGTCGCCGTCGTCTGGGTGGTCCGGCAGCTCGGGGACCTGGTCGAGCTCCGGCTCCTCGTCGAGGTCGTTGAGGGGCTCCGGGAGAGGGTGCATGGGGTCGAGTTTCCTCTTCGCCCAGGCCTTTTGTAACTCACTCATGTCGGAGGGTATTGAGCTGCCAGGCGGGCGCTTACCTTTAGTCCATGCGATAAGGCGGCGGTAGAGATGCTTGTTTTTTGGCGCCGCCGCGGGGGTTGGTGAGTGAGCGAAGCGACCAGGCCGAGGGCTGCACCATGGAAGAGAGGGATTCTGTCGAGCTTGGGGAGTCGTGTGAGCCTGGGCTCGGCAGACGACTGAGGATATCGCAGAGCAGAATTGGTGCCGGCGGGGAGTTGGCAGGTGACGACGGGTTGGGTTGGCCGCGATGCGAGACCAAGTTTGAAGCGCCGTTTGGTGTGTGGATGACGTTCAGTGGGGTGATGAGGGGCAGCGGTTCCATTGGCACTGTATGTGACCACTGCAACTGGGAGCATGTCACCGTGCGAAGATGCCTCCTAAACTCGCTGGAATTCACTGTGCACCTGGACCTGGAGAGGCAGCCCCTGGAACGGAGCCCCAGCCGACGTCGACCATGGTCGGTCTACCAAGGTACGAGAACAAGCCGACATGGAGCGAATAAACTGTCCTGGGAACATATCAAAGTGCTGCCCTGTTCGCGTTGAAATTGGCAACGAAGACAGTCAGGCCTGCGTCAAGAGGTTTCTTGTCTGGTCTGCAATATGAGGCCAGTCCGTTCAACGTTGGACATGGCTGAAAATAGAACGAAAACGACAGAGACTGCTGCTACTGATTTATAGACCGAAGAGGCCAAGCCAGGTCTATCAACCGATTTTGACTCAAAGCAAACGACTGCTAAGCTCAGCAGGCGTGTGGGCCAGACCCAAAGGATGGACACAGGCATCTTTGACAGACTCTGTACCTACAGAGCAAATCTCAAAATCGTTGCCCGCTCCGTTGATCTTCACCCCCAAGAGACGCGTCACGCAAGTCATGATGGACCACAAGACCCAGCCAAGCCGGCAACAAACAGAGCCAAGAGACCTCGCGCGCTGGGGTCCAGTCCCCCCCCTTGACCGACGATCTCTCAGGTACATCCACCCGTACAGGCGGCGATCATCACCATTGCAGAACAGGGCGGGCCATTTTTCAGTATTAATTTTTGGCGGTCCATTCATTGTAGCTAATGTTTATATATACTGATCGAAACCCACCGGGGAAAAGAAGATGAGCGGTGGGGGGCTGGTTTGGCCGGGGAGGAATAAAAAAAAAGGTATCTAAAACACCCTCCTCCCATGTTGCTTGCCATAGGAAGACCCTAGAAGAAAAGAACCTTGCGGTCAAAAGTACTAACTCAGAATTGTCCATTTTGGTTATGGTAGACTCTTCTTTTTTTGTATACATGGAGAGAGCGACTGCATTGTCCTTCCCACCCTCCCACACAGCTAGAAAGATACATAGGAGAGTTTAACAAGAAAACACTACAGCCGTCGATATCATGACCATGCGCAGAGGTATGTTGGTATGGAGAAATGAGAGACAGGATGCAAGGAAATTGGTTTGATAATATAAATAAAAAATAAGGAAAAAGAGATATAAAGTTGGCTCTTTCTGGAATATAGCCTTGGTATCGGATATATCCACTGGGTTTCATACATTCCACACTTTTGGGGGGTTTTCTATGTTCATTGTTCATTCAAAAGGGGCCAAACGCGACAGCTGGCTGGCGCGGTTCCCCCTTTCTCCCGTTCAGCTTAGTGATACACTCCGCGGTAACCACCACCTCCTCCGTATCCACCATGGTAGTTGGGCCCGCCGCCGACGTTGGGCAACGTCGGGTTCCTGTCCGCGATAGGTGCCGCGCCGAGAACGAGGTTGTCCCTGCTCTCGTTAGGGTTGTTGTAAGGCGTGTTGGGCGTCAGGGGGTGGTACGGGGCGTGGCCGGCAGCGCCGAGGTAGGCGTCGGGGGACTCGGGACGGCCGCCCTTCTTCTCGGGAACGCTGCTCATCGAGAAGGTGGTGCCGTGCTCGGGGTCCTTGCGGTCCATGAGGAGGGAGTTGCGGGCGTCCAGGGGCGTGAGGGTGTCCATGTCACGCTGCATCTTCTCTGCGATGGGGTTAGCAATGTGTTTCTTTGGGGGTGTATGCATGATCAGAAACTTACCCATCTCCTTTCTGCGCTTGCGGTGGGGGTTCTCCTTGATGCAGGCGTTGACGGCGTTCCAGATGATGAGGAGAGCGAGGACGCCGGTGAGGGCGGACTGGACGGCGATAAGAACGACGCCGGTGACGGTCTGGGTGGTCTGGGCGATGCCAAACTCCTCGACGAAGACGAGGATGCAGGCGACGGACAGGACGCGGACGACCTGGATGGCGATGTTGATGACGTTGCCCGACTTGCGCTCGAAGGGGCGGGCCCAGAGCAGGAGGATGAGCATCAGGCCCTCGACGATGAGCTGGGCGGATGTCTGGGCCATGCCGTGGCCGTCGCCGGCGGCGAGGATGGTGCCCTTGGCGAACGCGTAGATGATGACGGGCACAAAGATCCACCAGTAGCTCTTCTTGTAGGACTCGTAGAAGAGGGAGTACTTCATCCAGTTGGACTTGTCGTTGTACAGGCCGCTGACGTCACCCTCGGCGTTCTTCAGCTTGCGAGCGGTGCTCCAGATCTTGTAGGAGAAGAAGGCGAGGATGGCCGTGAAGATGCCCAGACTGACACCGGCCAAGGCCTTGGCCGCCCACGAGTCGCCGTTGGTGAACTGGAAGATGCAGTACAGCACCCAGATGCCGTAGAGCAGGAGGATGAGCTGGGTGATGGTACGGGCGATGGATCCCCAGTAGTGCTCGCGGAAACCGGCCAGGCCCTTGGGGAAGCTGCCGAAGAGGGCCCAGAACTCGAGGATGACCTTGACGAGGAGAATGCCGACGATGATGGCGGCAATGATGATGGCGACGATGAGGAGGACGGTCATGAAGGTGTTGGACTTGGGGACGCTGAGGGTGTTGACAAAGGCGGTGATGCCCTGGACCTTCTGCTTGATGGTGCTGACGGGGTCGTCGCCGGCGTCGCCGCTGGTCGTTCCGTTGACGCTCGTCTCGATCTCTCTGGCGAGGAGGGCGAAGGTCTCCATGGCACGCTTGGCCTTGAAGAGGGTGCTGTTGCCGTCAATGGTGGAACCGTCGCTGAGGACGAGGGTGCTGTTCTTCAGGACCTCGATGCTGTCCTTGGTGAGGTCACCGCCGGTGGCTCCGCGGAAGTTGTCAATCGCGATCTGCATGTCGGTCCAGGGGATGATGCCGGTGGAGAAGCCAAAGTTCTTGGTGAAGCTGCGGTAGACGGGAGGGTAGTTGACGGAGAGCATGCCGTTCATGGCCATGCCCTGGAACCAGCCCGCGACCTCGGTGAAACTGGGGCTCATCGTGCCGGCACCGCCGTGGCCGCTGAGGGCGGCGCTCGTTCCGGCGAAGGCACCGCTGACGGCAGAGACACCGCCGGCAACGAGGGCGAGGGCGGCAACACCAGCGGCGACGTAGGAGACGGCGGCAACGCTGGCGGTCTTGCCGTTGGTGACCTGGG
Source organism: Colletotrichum theobromicola (assembly GCA_014705045.1). Taxonomy (NCBI): domain Eukaryota; kingdom Fungi; phylum Ascomycota; class Sordariomycetes; order Glomerellales; family Glomerellaceae; genus Colletotrichum; species Colletotrichum theobromicola. The sequence goes on along the minus strand of JABGLZ010000843.1, from coordinate 61,049 downwards.
ACGTGATACAGGCGACCTGAGTCGAGGAGTCGAGCGTGTTGAGCTGCAGCTTGGCCTGGGCAGCAATGTCGGGAACCTGGAAGGCGATGGCCGGGACCATGCTGGCATACTCATCAGGGATCTTCTGGGTTCCGCGGGCAGAGAAGGATCCGGCGGGCACTGTGGGATGTCAGTCTACGCGTCCAAAGTTTCCGCGCCTAGAAGCCGGCACATACCAGGGCAGAGCTGCTCGACGTAGGTGGCTGTGTCGCACGGGTTGAAGCTGTTGGAGTAGATGGCGGTTCCGTAGGCGGTAACGTCCAGAACAGCGGTCACGTTCTGGCTCTTGGCGCTCGTTCCCGCCACGTCGAAGGTGACGGTCTTGTCGTCGTTGTTGTACTGGATGTCAATCTTCTGTACGGTGATGGCGGAGTCGTTGCCGCAGGTGGTGAAACTGCTGGTCTTGAGGATCGAGTCGGCGAGGGTGCTGGTAGCGAAGGTGGCGGCCACGGCCAACAGCCTCCTCGGGCCCCAACTCGGCGCGGATCGCGTCATTTTGTGATGATTTTGAGGTTAAAGATGGAAAAAAAGGGTTTTCGATAAACGTTCGTGGTTCGTCGTCGTTTTGATTTCTGTTTCGGGAATCGATGATTCTTCCCCAAGCCGCAGATGGGTATATCCAAAAAGAGTGTCTATGCGTTCTGAGCCTTTACGAGCTTCTTTCTTTTCCCAGAGTACTCCCAACAAAAAGTCTTTTGCCGTTCCCTTTCCACAAATTTGATACGCTTTGATAACAGAATTGAGTGAGTGTGAGAGATGGACGTTGGCGTGTGTTGTCGTCGGGTCCTTTGGTGTCGAAGCTGGGTTGATTTGCTGCTATCGAAAGTCGTCGTCGTCGCGTCGGGGGGATTGGGTATATTTGGCGAGTTGTGAGACCAAAGGAAAACCAGTTGTAGAGTACTAGAGATGTGATTTGTTGATTGGAAAGAAGGTTGTAAGAGGTAACCGAGAAGCAAGCACAGCTCTACAGAAAAGGACGAGAGAGAGAAAAGTAAGGCGGCCGAGGATCAACCTGGAAAGAAGGGAAAATCGGGCGGGCAGCGGAGTGCCTTTGCAGGGCCCTTATCGTGTTGCTGTTGCGAGCCTGAGAGAGGCCTCGTGCTCGTCGTCGAGAGAGATGGATCGACGGGACAAGATCGAGGAACCTATGTTTGTTTGGTGAGGCGATGTTCGAGTGTTAAGGCCGTGTGTTTGCGTGCGTGTGTGTGTTTGAGTGAGAGAGCGTGAGAGTGTGTGCCGGATACAGCCAGAGAGAAGGAGAGACAGTGGCTGGGCGTCAAAAGAGGCTAAAGTCCACGGGCGGGTATATGAAACGAGCGAAAGGTGACGATGCTGAGAAAGGCACGCCGGTCAGGAGGTGGTGGTGGAGAGTGCGTGGTGCGTGGTGTGGTGTGGAAGGAGAGAGAGGAGGGAGGATGGGATGGATGGATGGGTGGTTCAGGTTCAGATCCAAGAGGGACAAGAAGGACGGAGAGGGAAAAGGACGAACACGAACTGGGCAAGAAGGGGAAGCGATTGGCGATCGATGGTTGGCGGGAGACGGGGACCCAAGCCTGGAAGCGACCTCAGCGTCGTCTGTTCTCCATCCACAGGCCCCATGTCGAACTGGACATGGACCCTGGACTGGACCAGACCAGCACAAGTTCTCTGTCGAGGACGACTCCGACTCCAGCTGCTGCGAAGCACTCGCTCACAGCAAACGGCAGAGACAGAGAGACAGAAGCAGGCCGTCGTCGTGTTCGTCCACACCCCCGTCCACCACCCCGGCCGCGCCCCCACTAGGCGCAAGTTCGATTGGAGCCTCGTCCCTGACATGTTCCTTGCCCACGGAGTCCTCTCAGCCAGCCGATGGCCTGCAAAGGTGTCGCTCGCTGCCCCTGTCGGGCCTCATATGGCCAGTAATAACCCAAGGATTGGGACGGCCCACGCGCGACCCGGCGGCGCTGACGAACTGGGCCCTTGGACTCTGTCTCTTCCAGATTGCCTGCTCGTCCAAAGGTTGGGCTTTCAGGTACGGAGACAATGGGCAAGTCATCTCCCGTCCCGCTGTGCAGGTACAACGGATAGTCTCGACAGTCTTGCCAGCGTCAGCTTCAACTGCCATGGCCGGGCACGGCACCGGCGTCAGCCATGGCATGGTGCGGCGTGCTTGTCGCCCGCCGTCCCGTCTGATGGCGCGCCTTCGTGTTGCTAGCTTGGACGGTTTGAACGAGTCCTGCGCGCAGTTGGGACGAAGCTACTGCAGGGAAGAGGGAGGGAATACAGTAGCGTATCAGACGGACCGGACGCTCGCTCGTTGCTGGTGCGTGCCGTTTGCCTCTGCTACGTCTGTACGTACCAGACACACCATGGTCCATGGCTCGCCCCTGGATGGCATCTGTCTAGACTCGTGGTGGTGTCGTGTGTTCGGCCAGTCTGGACTGGTCCGTCGCCGCTGCGAGGCCTTGCAAAGTGAGGAAACAAGAGATTGGGGGGGCCCGGGATTGCAGCAGGGAACAAATTGCTCTCGGCAGGCGACGGGCCACAAGTATCTCTGCACCATGCGCGTGCTGCATGAGTACCTGGCAGTCCAATCTGCCCACTACAACTACAACCTGCCACCAAATTACCACCGTTTGCTTGCCTGTTCGCGGCATCCAACGACGGGTAACGGATAGCAGGCATCACCTCAATCAACTGAATGAACGATGGATAACGAACGGATGAACTTGATACACGGAGGGCAAAACTGCGTGGCAGTCCATTCTTTGCTGTGGAGCTGAGACACAATTCTTGTGGTCCGCCGAACATGATTCAAAACGAACCGCTTACCCAACCTCCAATGTGTCTAGGTCACTCCCCTCGGGCGCTTGACCAGTCGCCCAGCGGCATGTGCTGTATGGCGTACTGCGTGCTGAGAATACCGCAGTATCAGACGCTGCAAAATCCAGTACCTGACGAATAGATGTGAACAGTCAGGGGCCCTTAAGAAACAGGCACCGTTCACAACCACACAACTCCCACTCGCGCCCCCGAGTTGCAAGCGCCCCTGCATTGGTCAGGGGTCTCGGAGGGGGCTTGGCCAGGAGATCGACAGGGGAGTGCTTTTTTCTTCCCATCTTCTTTTTTCGCGCCTTTCCTATCCTACCGTAGCGGATGGTGGGTGGTGGGTGGCTAAACCGGTCTCGAATGCCTCGACGGGGCTTTTTTGATTGGGCTCATTGGCTGACGCCGTTCGATCTCTCTCGAGTATTTGAACGTGATTTTTTCCCCTTCGCTATGGTAGGCGACGAGCGAGCGGCAGAAGAGCGTCTCGCGCGTGTGCAAAGAACAAGCACAAGGAGAAGACTTTGATGATGGAGGGCCCCGCGGACAGGCGAAGGCGAGGGCGGGGGTTGAAGCGGCCGGCGCCACGCCCAGAGCAGGGAATCCCGAACCAGACCGGTCCTGGACCCCGGTCCTGTCTGAAACTGCGCCATCATCAGTCATCACGGAGAAGGAGGAGCTTTTGTGTACGCAGTAGTGTAAAGCTGGGCAAATTCTTTACTGAGGAGACGAAAAAGACGCCATCCACCATCCATCATCAATCGAAGACGACGGCGACGACGACGACGACGAATGCCAGCAAGAGGTTGAACAATTGTTTCTCGCTTCCCTTGCCTGGCGGGGCTTGAAGGAAATCATCAACAGACTACGGGAAATTTTCCCGCCCGATTGTCTTGGTCTTGACTCTTGTGTCTGGTGTCTCTCCCTCAACCAGAAGCCAGAACCACTGTTTCCCCTCGAACGGGTCGATTATTGATTGGCACCCTTGAAAATTGCCTGTCTGCTATTAAAAGAAAACCAGTCCTTACCACTGGCCAGCACGCTTCGGTTCTTCTGCGTTGTGAGTGCTCCACGTCACAGTCCAGGCCCGTCTTGTCTTATCCATCATTGCTACCACGACTTGCATGCAACCACACGGCTGACATTAGAAGAGTGCACAGCGCCAACATCACCCTCGCCATGTCATTCGTCTTAATAGCAGCAGGCTTTCCTCATATCCAGCGGCCGTCAACTGTCAACGTCACGGTCAACGGGGCCCCCAACTGCCGCGCGTGTTCCACAGAGATAAGGCAAGGTGATCCCGCCCTCTTCGACCGTCCGTCCGTCCACCCGTCAATGCTCCCTCCCTCTCATTGCTTCGCAGCACGTCCAACAATCAAGCATCGTCGGGAATTACAACTGCTACCGCAATTTGTACATATGCCGCCGCCGTCCCATCTCCCGTTCGCTCCCCTCTTTCCCGCCCGTGCCCCGCCGGGTTGCGCCTTGTTGCCGCTTGCCATGCTAATGATGCTATGCCGTCCTGTCAGTGGCGTCAAACGGGGTGAAGAAAAGTGACGCGCCACGTCCGTTCGAGCGTCTGCCCGTTGCGCCACCTCCCTTCCAGCTCGGATGCGCCAAACGGATGCACCTCTACGCAACGACTCGCGCCTCAAGATCCCCTACCTCAGACGTGCCAATCTTGTCAATCCCGTCCGATGTCTATCTCTCTCTCTCTCTCTCTGTGTGTGTGTGTCTCTTCGACTTCAACCCTTTTTTAGCGTTAAAGAGCTGAGCCACACAAACCCCTCAAAACCTTGAATTGCAATCCGTTCTGTCGTCACCGGTCATCCAAAACAAGTCTGTTTCTTCCCTCCCTCGGTTCCCCGTACCTGGGACTGGAACACTCTCTGCCTGCCCATCACGAAACTCTTAAAAATACCCCGTAAAAAGTCCCTCCCTTCCCCAGCCCGCTGGCCATCCCGAAGAATGTGTCTTGGTCTCAGTGTTTGTCCGTCATGCCATTGTCACCCTACCACCGGTCGATCACCAGAAACAACCAAAAGGACGCCAGAAACCTTGGTTCAACGCCGTGTGCTTCAACACCCCCAGCAGGTAACCTTTTCGTGTATGCAGAGTGTACTAAGTATGCTTCTCACAGCCAGACCGTAAACCGTAGCACATGGATTGCGTCTTTACCGTATCTACAGTTATCCCACGGGGTAAACACACCCAAAACCCGTAAAAGAAACATCTCGGTGCGCCGTCAGGCTGCCTCCCACCCCGATCTAACAAACATGCATCATGCCTCCATTGCCATTCCCCGTTCCCCGTGCCCCGACCCTTCGGGACTCACGCTACTCACGTCACGGTATCAAACATGACGCGCAGAGCACATTATCAAGACGTCAATAGTCAATATACCTCCCATTCGTCATTGCCCCCTTCAGCATCTACCGCAGTACACCAAACTGCGCCATCTCTTGAATCGTCCAGATACGCAGCCCAACAATGCCATGACCTCCCACCTTTCTTTTCCACCTCGCCAATCTGGCAAGACACGAGGTCTCGTCCCGAGGGCTCTTCCACCCGCCTCTTGGAATGTTCAGGCCCCCCCTCCTCTCGCCTCGGTCCTTGAGTCTAACTAACCGGCCGGCCCGGAAGCCACTACAAGGCAAGACACAAATGTCTCAGCTCGCAGCTCGACCCGAGAAGAGCAAAGAACACCATCAACATCACGGCTCTGCATCGTCGAAAGGCCTCTCTCACCAGAAACCATAACCATGGACCCGACCGCCCATGCCTTCCCCATCAAGAAATCCAGCCCGATGGGCTCCATCGTCATCACACAATCACAGATACATCTGACAAGGCCCTTCCCTTCCGTGCTTCCCACCAACAACACGCCCTATCTACCTCATGCACGCTTCCATGCAGGATTGCAGGATACCGACAATCAGGCACCATATCCAGAATAACCTCCGTTCGCCAGGCCCATCTCAGAGATATGCAAGGTCCCCCGTCTCCCGTCTTGCGTGCACAAAAAAAAGCAGCAGCAGCACCGGGAATCGTCCACCTGCCCGCGACGAACGCCGCTCAGGAACAGTGAACCGGGGCGGGCATTGCGCCTCGTATGAAGCGGGTCCCTGCAATTACCATCCTTCGCC
>JABGLZ010000843.1:0-29707 GCA_014705045.1 Colletotrichum theobromicola | reverse complement strand
AAGGCCAGAAAGGGCCGGCAGGGGACGCAAAGATTCGAAGGGGGCGGCGGGGAGTCTGCCGTTGGTGCAGGTGTAAGTGCAAGGTTACTGCGGCACGGCTCACCCACGGCCTCGACGCCCAATGAAGGGGACGGATAAATCGGTTCTGCATGCTTCTCCTGCTGCTGCTGCTGCTGCTGCGGTAAGGCCAATAGACCAAGAGACGCACAGAAGACGCCGAAATCTGCCAGACACGCAACTAAATCTGGCAGCAATAGCAGAGCACACTGGCGTTGGAGATCTTTGACCATAGGAATGGCCGCGGCAGGGTTATTCGTTGGTGCCGCAGTAATTAAGACCAAGCCCCAGCATGTCGGTTGCCTGTTGGTGCCTCTGACACAAACAAATAGACGGCTGGTAGTGCCTGACTGTGTTTCTCGTACCTGGCTTAGCACCGCGCTACGTAGAAAAACTCTCCCTGTCCCTGCCAATCGAAATAAGCTAGTGGGCATCATAGAAACATGCCAATTGGGGAGGTCTCGGAGGGTTTAGAGTCAGCACGCAGACTAGGTAAGGTGGACTGCAGACGAGAGATGCGCCGCCCCCAGAGCCCCAGAGCATGCAGATAGCCGCCAAAGAGAACAAGGCTGGCGAGTCAATCGCCCAAGAGGGACACAGGAAAGACGCCAGGATGCCGCAGCATGCAGCACTTGCTGTGTGTCAAGAAAGAAGGCAGACCAAACAGACAGCCCAGACCGGCTGCTGAGGTGACTGTGACTGCGACTCCCCCTCAATCCGAAGCCAGCCAACCTCTCCATGTGATTGATGACTGCATAGGTGCCGATTCTCCAGCCTCTCTCTCTCTTCGTTTGATGTTTCGATTTGCAGGTCCCATTCATCGACGTCAGCTTCGGGAGAAAAGGCAATGGCAGGAACGTCGGAGATGTCGCTTAGGCGCCGTGGCCGCATTGGCGTGTGATGGATAGAGGGCGCTGGTTGGTTGGTGGTGATGGTGAGTTGGACGCCCAGCGAGGAACCCGTGGAATGGGAGTCGAGATTAGAGTACGAGTGGAGCCGCCGTAGGATCCCGGGGGCTTCGCTACCTGTCTGCTTGCGCCCTGAGGTGACCCCCCCTGACTGACCTTTAGGTTGACAGCGCCCCTCTGTGTGCATCTGGCCTGCCGGGTTACCCTGGTCCCCAGTTGGTTCAACCGTTCAAGGCCAGGCCAACCGCCCCAGACCCCAGGGCCACGAGCAAAAGGGCCGGCCCCCAAGGACCACATCCTGACGACGAACATGGCGAACAAACTGAAGGGAAGAGAACCAACGGCCCAACGCATCCGAGCACATCGCCTCGCTCGCTCGCTCGGATCCGTCTTGTCATGTTCCTTCCAGCACACCAAACCCCCTATGGCGCGTTTTGAATGACAACGTCTTTCTGCAAGGTCCCGTATTCATCTGGCTCCTTGCAGCTTACAGGGGCATTCGGGACCCATGAACCCGGCCACCCACGGCACCAGCGAAGAAACCGTGGTATCCGTACGGACGATGGGTTGCGGTAAATCTGTCCATGGTGGACGCTGAGACCACAGACGTTCGCCGCTTTTCCGATCCCCTCGCCAAAGAAAGGCTTCTTTTTTTCCTTTTCTAACCCTTCCCTTTCTGTTTCAGGGCGTTCCCTTGTAGTCGGGGTCTGCGCTTGAGTCGTTCAACGGAACTCTCGCCGGTGATATCCGGACTGTCGTCGGGTCTACTCTGCATGCTGCGTGCCGTTGTTCCCAAGTTTGCTGACATCTCATCTAAGACGGCAAGGAGTGCCAGGACACACACGAGATTGAGGTTCGTTGGTAGACGGCGTGGAATTGCTGTCAAGTCCTGCCCTTGTCCTCGTCATGGACGTTCGCGACCTGTTCATCAGTTCGCCTACAGCAAACCCCAAACATCCATCACGGCTGAACCCCAACAACAAACACGCCTTTAATATCTAGCCATTTTTAGCTGATGTTGTGCCAGTGTCACCCACAAGGACGGCACTGCCCTCGTCTTGTTTCTCCGGATTCGCAGGCACGTGTGACCTTTGCCAATGTTTCCCAATATCGCATGTCGCATCCTAATTGTCAATGGCTCACCCAGCCTGTGCCCCCTGCCGCGCGCCGTTGTGCTGGTTGGTCGGCAACCAAAAGACTGCCATTCCGAACCGATTAGCAGCATTGCTAGCGCTGACCAGCTGGGACACCTTTTCCAGATCGCTTCCAGCCATGTTCTCCTCGGTTTGATAGGGCTCCCACCCCTGACGCCTGGGCTTCTGTCATCACTTGTAACATGCAGTTGCACCTTCGCCCCCAACATGGCTTTCTTCATAGGTAGCCGTGGTCAGAAAAAGTGAATGGTACCAACCAACGGAGGATCGGCAGAGTGGTTGCAGATGGGCAACTCCTGGCAATGTTTCAGTTTCAGAGCATTCTCCCCTGTTGCCAAATATTCTGGGCAAACACACAAGTTCCAACCAACTCTCTGTTGGATCTCTTGGTTGCGCGAATAGGAGAGATCAAATCTCGACTAGATGTTTTCTCGAAATGCCCAATCTCCTCGGGGCGAATCCTTCATCCCAAGTCTGGACGTGAGCGTGGCACTTGTCATCATGCGCGAGTGATGGTCATCATCTGGTGAGTGCTCGGGGGCAGGTATGCCATCACCGCCGTCAGAACGTCGTCCTACCGTCGCAAAGACCAGTTGTGCGGCTCCCTCTGGGGTAGCAATGGTCGCCTTCCCGTTTGGGCACCTCGTGTGCAGAGTTCGAGATCAAGCTCCGTGGGCAGAGAACTCTGCAGAGTACCATTTGTTTCATGAGAAAACCGTATGACTGACGCTCCAAGTCTGTTTTTGTGCACCGTTAGACATGTCAGCGACCCTTTTGGGTCAGATCGCAGTTTCGATGTGCCCGAGCGACGAACACATGGACGACGCGGCCGTATTGCAGGCTTACCCCAGAAGAGCAACGCGCTCGCCCTGGGAGGCGCTACTGTCAATGCTGTCGAGGCTGTCAGCGCAACTGGACGGTCGCGCCTTGGCATTTGATCTTCCCGCTTTGCTCTTTCGATGAACCGTCTTTCGAACATGTCATTTGTGCAGCAGTGACCAGCACCCAGATGGGCACCGTCCGTTGGCGTCAGGTGAGGGACGGCCGTTCCAGCTCAGATAGCTTTGCGGGCCCGAGTTTGGTGCGCTGAACACAACATCGTGACTGTTGTCTTCTGATCCGTGGACCTGGGCCTCCAAAGACTGGCATCAATACGTTACTACGGCTCGTGTTGACTTCGGCTCCGTGAAGAGGAGCGTTTCAGGCCTTGGTGCCGATGTAGTCGAAACCATTGGTCAATGGAAGATGCGTGAGCCGGAGGGTCTTTTCAGTGATGCTGCCCATCAGACGTGTCCGGGCTTCGCCTGAGGCGGCGAGGTAGATTGCGCCAGTGTTAGAGAGCCTCGCAAGCTTCGGCCGACCCGCGGACCCGGGCAGCACGGCGGGCTCGCGGACGAAACCGACGCGGTCGAAAGGCCTGGGAAGCTCCGCCGCAACTAAGACCACTTGCCGGAAGTATTTGATGAGCAGAATCGCGCCAGAATAAAGAGACCAGCGGTGATGAGCCTTTCGAGAATTTTCTCTAGCTTGATCAAAACCCAGTAATGAAGATCTCTCTGGCGCCGGTTGCATTTCCTACCCTGGAACATGCAAAGTAGTACGGATATGGAATTCGGATTGAAATGCAGGGCAGAGGTCCGGGCGGGCTCACGATGATTGAGACGGCGAGTGGATCCTCATCCTGCGGAGGAAACCAGCCCCGTCCCGATGTGTGGCTGGAGCTCAATGTGTGGCTGATGCTGGTCCACCGCGGACGCCTGGGAAATTAGGCAAGATCATTGGACGTCACCGCGGCCAGGGTGGAGCCTCGCGAGCCAGGAGCAACAGCACCGACGACCTCATCATCGTCAACGTAACGCATCACGCCCAGCACATCAAAGCTCACGACAAGCTCGCATCGTGCCCATCGACATCGAACCGAGGAGGACATTCCCCAACCATATACTGCAATCATGAAGCCCGTCGTTGGTGCTGGCGCCGCATGGCAATGGTACGTGTGTCCCGTCGGACAACCCGCGCCCTGGAGATAGGATCGCGACAGCTAACCTGTTGACCATTGCAGCACCGTCATCTCCGTCTTTGGTATCGTCATCCTCGGCATCTTGAGCATCCTCTTCGCCAAGAATCACCCCGAACTCGTCGGCGGAAAGGAAGACCCTAAGAACGGCGGCGCCGTCGCGGGCACCCTCTTCGTCTCTGTCCTGGTCTACATTGTACGTCGCATCCCGCCATCCACCACGACGAACGAGACGCATTGTAGGTCATTTGCTGACTCCAGGACTAAACACAGGGCTTCTTCGTCTTCTGCGGCATCCAAGGCATGCTCCACATCCGGGAGAATCGACGGGGAGCGATCGCATTGTAGTGATACGACACAGGGAGGAGAGCAGCGTACGGCATCAAAAGACATTACGGTTTCCAGGCGTTCGGCATCATGTTGGAATTATCTTTGCGCCGCGGGCCTGAGGCTCGCGTTCGATCGAGTGGGGAGCATCATTGGTGAGGTCCGGTCACACGGTCCGCCTGGCGGATATGGAGGGCATCGCTTCGTCGAGAGGAGGGACAGGCCCCGTTGTACGAAAGGATTGGTAGAGGCTCTGTTTGAGTCATGCACATAATAAGCAAGCACGAATTGTCCACATCTGCTGCGGATAGTGAGTCTCGACGCGACTGTGGTGCTGAGGGCTGACATAGAGGGTGCTTTGACCGTACAGGACAACAATAACAACACAGGAGCATCTCTATACTTCAGCGGTACCAAAATAGGCGTGGCTGAATTCTTCTGCTCTTTGAGTGCGGACTTTGTGATGGCAGGGGTTATTGGCAGCCTCCGTGGCTTGGCATCCCGGCATCTCACGATATAATCAACAACAGCCCGGCAAACCACCACATACGACCATACCCACTGGAGAATTCGGGATCCCGTCCGCTCTCCCATAGACAAGCCAGTGAGGGACAGAGTAGTAGTCGGGTCGGTGACGACCGGCGAATGCCTGTTGTTGTATGTTTTTTGCTGCTTGGGTAGTTTTGGTCGGTCACGATAGCTTCAATCGAGGACGGGGATTTTACCCTCCACTTTCCTAGGGAATCGGGGGCCCAAGTGAGCGTTGCTATACTACATAGCCTGGGATATTAAGAAAGGTTTGTTCTGGCTAGCTAAAACCCCTCCCCTTCTCATCGGAGCTACAGAGCTGACGACCAAATCTAGGCAGCTTATTCTTATAGTCAGTAGCACTTACGGAGCTTGGTGTCTACGTAGCGGCATCTCTTCGTCATTTCAAATGAAATACAATCGAGAGACTGTGACTCCATGATAAACTTATGCCACATCCAATTACTAGCCTGCGTAACTACCTCCATGAAGACCATTTCTTCCTCCAGCTATCTCCACAGGACCTTTGGCGTTCCAGGTCACTTTTAACTCATCTCTACCAGCTTCCACACCAACAACATGGTACTTCCAATCAGCGAAATAAGACCACCAGAGAACGGCTTCGCCACTGAGTCCGTTTTCTCGTGGATGAGGAGGGCCTGAGGAGGCAATGTAATGCGGCCTTCTTCGTCGATGATCTCTGCGAAAAGGCCCTCGTAAACAGTAAAGATGCGATGCGAGAGAGACCATTTCGTTGAGTTAGGATTGTTGAATGCTTCGGTGAAGATTGCATCGCCGGCGACACCCTGGACAAGAGCGGCGGTTGGGGGCAAGCAGGATATGTCCTCACATACTGTCTAGACCCAACAAGTCAGCTTTCAGAAAACAAAAGCCGAATTCATGTGAAGAGACAAGGTGGAGGAGCTTGGTGTCTTTGTTCATGAGACAATCGTCGTATTGAATAGGGCCCTGTTACCTGCCGCATGGTCGCAATGGAGACCGTAGGTCTTCGCATTAAGACGTACGTATTGAAGAGGCGCTTGCGCTTTCTCAACGTTCTCTGGTATGTGTCCGCCACCGTTTTTATGAAGGCTCTGAAGTTGCGATCGAGAGGAACCGCAACGATGAAGGCAGTCGAAGGTTTCGTACCGGAAGATTCGATGATGACCAGACACGATTGGACAGTCATATTCAAAGTGTGTAATTGGAGTCGATGACGCAGAAAGGACAGTTCATTATTAAGAATTGGAATGATTCATGTTTACGTCGCGACTGAATGACCAACCTAAGTATATAAGATAATGCTGGTCCAGGAAAACGGCGAGCTGAACTTGTGATTTCCACTGCTGTGTGGAAACGCAAAGACGGCGGCAAAAGCATTGCCCGCACTCGTGTGCTGAACATGGGCAAGCAGGAATCTCCGGGTATAATTGCAAAGGTGTACTCCTTCAGAGAAGAAGCTTAGCACACTAGAGACGACAGTTTTCATGACCTTCGTCAATCAGATTCCAGGGCCCTCCTGGCCCAACTGTTTAAGCGCAGAAAACGCCAACAGAGCTCTTAAATACTGTCTCTTGTGTGCAATCATGAAGAGCAAATGAACAGTAAACCCCTTCAAACCAGACCACAGATACATCTCAGAACCACGTGGCTAGCTAGGTATACTTAGCTTTGCTCTTCTCCAAAAGTTATGATGGCCCCGTCTCCAGTTCCATCAGACAAAGATGTCGGCTGCCTTGACGAGGTTATATCTGCTGCACGGATCTCGTCTCTACCTAGACCAAGAAAGCGTTCATATTCAAAGATTGACTATTTTTCGAGATCGCCTTCACCCATATGCCGTACACACGCGACCTCTGGTTTTCGGAAAAGACATTTTGGTGTTTCGGGGAGACAGACCCCCTCGTCAGCGACGGTCATTATCCCACAGAAGCACATTTGCAGATAAGTCCACTATCATCACCGGCTACAATTTGTGTGCATATGAGTGTCAGCTCAAGCAGTGTATTGCATGCTGATACCGCCTACCGCCATCGCTCTCGCCAATGAAATTGCTTGTGTGCATTTGACCACTTCGTACCATGCAAGCCAAGCAACACGCAGTGCTCAAATGCCAGCCGCCGCCGCCCGCACCAATGACATCGCTTGTGTGGATTTTGATCTACCACATGTGAAGCACGCTCGCCAAGAGACATGCTACCTATTTCATTATGCTCGCATCATGCTCCGCAGTACGCTAAGTTCTCCTTGCAGTCTACTTGACATTGCCATAGGCTGTCTCAGAGTAGGACCTGCCCTACGAAGACTCCCGAAGTTTCTACCCAACCTGGAGCCAATGTCTCGTCTTCTTTAGGTACCTAGGTGAGCTGTGAGGCATGCCTGGTTTACTATGAGCTGTCGGGTATTCTTCGTGTGACCGCTCAGCCGTCGAACATCAACACAAGCGTGGGCATTCTAGCAACTCAAACAGTGAAGTCAACGCCAGTGGCCCGACTTGTCTCCCCCAGGCTTACGTCCGTTTACGTGCTTCATAAATGCTCGTCTTCGCCGTCGTCCTCTTGATCCAGGTTTTTGTCCACGTCTAGATCATGATCAATTATCATACAGCAGTCGCAAGATGCAATGATGTCCTACTCAGGCTCCGACGTTCAGGCGATGCAGGGATCAGGAGACGGTGTTGCTACGTACTTCCACGGCAGGCCCATTGACAACAAAGCAACGGCAGTGAGTTGAATAGAGAAAACGCTGTGGGAAATAAAACCGCTATCATATCGCTGATCTCATTGGGCAGCAAGAAAGACTGGACCGCTTCCTATCTGATCCGTCGCCTTGTCTTCTCCAAGGAACCCGCTATATCACGCAACAGAGACGTAGCGCATCTGTTTTATCTGCAACCAGTCGTTGTCATGAGGTATTTCAATCAAAAGGACAATCAAGAGGATATCCTGCGTCTGGCGACGTGATTGGAAGACCGAGGTCAGTCCAAGGGAACGTCAACATTGTGTGAAGCATACTGACCGGGCCCTTTGATAAACAGTTCGCCATGGCTGCTTCCAGGGTTTGGAGCTCAGTTCTCCGTAATTAGCTCCAAGTATCTGAAGGCAAGGGAGGTCAAAGCTGGGAATGGCGATGCGCCTAAGCCCTCGAACCCCCAAAAAAACTGTGATACAAACGTTGGATCATACTGTTCCAGTCCCCTTGTCTGATCGGAAGCGCCGTTTCGAACTGCCAGAGCTATCCAAGAAAAGCCTCGAGGCCTTTCACATTCTGCCCGAAGGAGAACAGCAAATTCTACGACATGGGTGCACGTGTGTTGCAAGTGGGTCGCAGTACTCAGGGGAATCTGACGAGGAAAGTGACGAGAGTGATGTTGACTTCAATAATGTCGGCAAGGCCAGATCACTGGACAACCCAGCTCTTCATGGCGGCGAAGGGATTGGTGGGACTAGAAGGGTTCTTTTCAGGGGTATTCCGCTAAGGACGAAGCCTTCCGAATCTTCCCAGTCTCGGCCAGATTCTTCAAGCCGCTCGCATTACTGCGAGAGCGAATCGGTTGAGCCACCGCAGAACGCTAAAAGATTGGCTACTGAGCAATCAGGCGCAGTATACCACGATTCCGATTCCGATGGCAGTCGAAGGACACCCCGACAGCGACCGACGAAGAGAAAACGACTTGAGGGTGAGCCCCGAAAGCATCATCTGCATTGTCCCTTCTACGTCATGCTGTGCCTAGTCCCCATCACAAATCCATCCATCACCCGGCCGCCAGATCTTCCTGAGACTGTCGAAAAGCCCTGTTACCCTATGACGTCGATCAGGCAGTTTTCTGATCTCAAGTAAGTGTAGCATCGGCTCCGTGAAATGACGAACTGGTTTCTTCAATACTGACAATGCCTTAGGTTGCATTTTGAGAGGTATCATCTACAGCACATAGAATCGGTCTCGACATGGCCGGATATCGTCGCTGCAATAGAGTCCCCAAACGAGCTATACCCAAAGCCTAGGCGTGGTTCTCCCGAGTATCTACACGAGAGCAAGAGGCGATGGGAAAGTATCTGGAGGCTTCTGTTTGGAAATGTAGCCTTACCTGCTACATTTACTACACCATGTAAGTTGATATATAAGTCCAGAGAGAGCTCTAAGATGATATATCATGGGCGAGAATTAATACTTGAGTAGTCTGCGGCTTTTCGTGTGTACACATGAGAGAGGCATCCCTGAATCTGGGTCGTATAGTCACGAGAGATCCATTACCGGATATTACTGGCTTTCCGGCCCCGTCACTGGGTCACTCATATGCGCAAGCGAGTCGAGAAGACGACCATACAGCACAACAAGCTCCTGGATATAACCTGATGGAATCGAGAGAACATGTTCAAAATGACGACGCTTGGCCTGGGTCTTTGCTAGTACGCGATTCTCCGGTGGCATATGAACTCGGTCACAACGTGACAAATGCCGGGTTCATTTCGTCGGCTTCGACTACGCAGACTGCTGGTGACAATATTGACTGGACAGGACACCGCCTTCCGGGAACAAATCGCATACCACATGCCTCAACTTCGCAAGCTCAGAGATTCCCAACTCAACCCTTTCCCGCTTTCCACCAAGGAAATGACTCCAGACCTGCCGCTTTGGTTGATGGGGGAGCGTTTCCCTCTAATCCTGGATTGTCTGCGACCCATTCAGGGCAACAACAACCCACGCCGAAGTATACGGCGTCGCAAAGCGGGACACCATTCGGCCTATCTCTACCGACCGTCGACTTAAGTTTTGAATTAGCTCCTTCTTGCAGCTCAGTCTCGGAAGTCGTGGATACAATGGATTCCTCTCACCAGTCAACAACATCGCAAACGATGTCACCTGCAACTATTGAGAAGCTTGGCGCACGGATGATCCAGATACAGAAAAAAGTACAGGAGGAGGAGCAAAGCTGCCGTCAAGATATGGAAGACGCAAAACGATTCTATGATGGATTTGTGGAAAGAAGAAAACGGGACCGCGATGAACGTATCCAAAAGCTCCGCCAAAACGCTGGTGAAACAGCACTTCAACAGGATTGGGATCAGACAACCTAGAGGGGATTGACATTTGCGCTGATCTCGCCATCAACGTTGCATGGGACGTATAGAAGGGGTTTGAGTGAAGAATACTGGCTGGCCAAAATGTCTTTCGAATCTGCTGCATTGCAAAAAGCAACCTCATTCACACGCTTTTTGGTAGGAAGCCCCTACTTTGCTGGTGTGCGAACTTGACTCCTGCGCGAATTGAGAACTACCGAGATGGTGTTCGGAACAGGACGTAGCATCATCGCTCCAAAGAATTCACTATTTCCGGCAATGTAATTGTGTGTGTTTGCCGGGGTGGTTCATTTGTAATAACAGCAGATTCCGTACTGCTACAGATACAGAGTCTGCCATGGCTGGCCTCACAGGGAAGCCGTTCTGTTGACAAATTGGGTGCTCGATATGGATGAAGAATGCCTATAGTTTTACGCCTGGGCCGTTGACCTCCTCTCTCAATCTGATGACTCCCTGGAACGTATTAGTTATTTCCCAAATGTTCTTTTTGAGCACATACCTCTTGAACGTAGGTCGCTAGTAAGGTACCATCTTTCGAAAACATCTTTGCGGAAGCTAGACATCTCTCGTCACCCGACCAAGGACTATTGCCGACGAGCAGAATCCACTCATCAGCTCGAATGCGGGTGGGTGCATGGAAATAGATGGTATGGCCAAGAGAGGAGAGCATCCCGACGGAACTCCCTTCCAAAGATGATGTTTCGACGCCCTTGGAGAACCCTTCAGGAAAGTCGAATAAACCTAGCACGTAGGGCGTGATCGAAATGGAGACCCAATCTGACAGATAGGCCAAGATTGCCTGCTGGACCTCGACGTCACTGCCTTGAGCAATCTTCCTCGGCGCGCGGATCCACGTCTGAAGCTTTGCGTCCTCCAACTGGCCACCATTCTCTTCTATCGAGATGGGAAACAGCTGCGGTGCTACGGCCGTGGCAGTGCTGGTTATAGACTCGCCAGGGGGCAATCCCCTCGTTGGTGGCAGGCTGGGAACATGTTGAACACGCTGCTTCTCGCTGGGGATTGCCCGCATGAACGATAAGGTGCTAGTGAATATAAACTTCCCATCTTGGGTGCCTTGGACCGTTCGGGTGACGAAGGAGCCTCCATCTCGGGTCCTCTGAACCGAGAAGGTGGCCGGGATGGTCTCGTTGCCTACAATCAAGAACTGACAATGCATCGAATGGCAGAGAAACCCATCGCTTACGGTCTGCTGAGCCGCGACCAGGCTTTGTGCGACGATGGATCTAATTGTTGCGTTGGTGATTGGTAGGTGAGTGGGGGCGTTGGAAACTGGTGTCGTCGCTGGCCTTACCCTCCGTATATTCCTCTCCCTCCTGGCGGACGCCAGTGATCTACAGTGGTGGTGAAGACATCCTGGAATGTTTAATGTCAAAGCGACGTCCAAAGAGCGGTCAATGCCAACGATAATTCGGACAAACACTCACTGGCTCAGTTTCCGCTAGCTTCAGCATTTCCTCCAACGGAGACAGTTGAGGCATGGCAACCGAATCTTTTGGCCGCGTCATCTTGACCGCTGGATGTATGCACTTAGTAGATGTGATCTTGGGTAATAGTGATGTGGTTTGGGACGTGAGATACGGAAATTGGTCGATACCGAGGCAGGTTAACAAATGCCCGGGGTCTGCGGCCCCACTTCTCCGGCTGTAGGAAGGTCATCCTCGGCTAAAGTGGGCCGTCATCGGCATATTGATGCGAGGGGGATTATTTACAACATAGGTACTAAAGACCATATAAAGTGTGAAGATCATTCATTCTTACAGGTCTGTCTACGGTGGTCGAGATCGAAATGGTTTCAAATCAACTGGTTGAAGAAGCTAATCTTACTCCATAGATCTCACGCTTGATGTCATTTGTTGGAGAGTTTTTATCCGGACGGATAATTCTAGCTAACCTGGCGGGTAATAGCGTACGATTGAAAGTTTTGTTGTTTATTATCTCGACTTTCGGTCGTCCCTATTATCCCCGGATGAAAATGTATGAGACATCTATAAAGCCCAGTCTTGCCTGTTGGTCATCTTGAAGGTAGCCAGCGGAAGCAACCCCGCATCTAGGCAGCCATGCATCTGCTTTACTCATCATCTCATTTTGATTGACGCCCTTCAGGTAATGCTAAAGAAACACCTTGAAAATTGCAGCATATCATACGGAACCTATTCAAATATCCGGTCCCTTGCGTACTATGTCACATATCAACATCCTTCAACTACGGCTTACCCAAGCTTCACCATCTCTTCTCCTAGTGCTCAACGAATCTCAGCTTTGAAAGTTGGTTGCCTCTCAAGATCAATTGGTCATGAACGTTGTTTCATTAAAGAGTCAACAAATCTGCGAGAAATGTCTCCAGATCGACTTTGTAAATGCGTATCGTCTGCTGAAGGAGGGAAAGATGGATTTACAGGGATTTCTTCTGGATGACGACGCTGGGAGATTTGCATCCGGGCACGAGACGACTTGCAGCCTCTGCAATATTCTTTCAAACGCCGCCCTTGAGAGCCCAATATGCAATATCAAGCCACAGAGAAGTGAAGAACAAGAGTTCGAGCTTCGGGCGTTCTCTTATCTGCAAACCGGCTTCGGCGTCAGGCACGCTCCTCCCGAGGCGCAAGACAGCCTGATGTTATTGGTCACTCCAAAAAACAGAGTCATCTTCGACGAAGCATGTTCCGACAGATACGGCTATGAGGGAAAGCCGTATGTGGTTTGCACAGACGGCCAGCCCGGTCTCTTGAAGCCGCGAGAAATCCCAGAGCTTTTCGACCATTCCAAGGCCCGTCTATGGATCGACAATTGTCAAGACGATCATGGATTACCGTGCAGCAAATCTGTATCATCAGATATCATCTCAGGGATGAAACTCATCAACTGCAATACACTCAAACTCGAGTCTGCACGTCATGGTATGCAATGGGTCACGTTGAGCTACGTATGGAGTCCCCAATTCGCAAGCTCTTCCGCTCAAGTCGAGCAGCTATCACTCTCAGAGCTGTCAGCTTCAGTCAAGGATGCCATAGCGCTCACAAAGCTTCTTGGATTTCAGTATCTCTGGGTCGATAAATACTGTATCGATCAGAGCAATGTGTTAGAGCTGGGCGACCAGATCAATAAAATGGACCTGATTTACAGCAACGCCGAGGCCACCATAGTCGCCGCAGCCGGCCCAGATGAAACCTACGGCCTACCAGGCATGGGCTCCACAAAGCGGCTTAAGCAAGATGTCGTCCGTGTAGACGGTATGGCAATTATCAACACAGGGCCTCACCCGGCCGTATACGTCGAGAAAGAATCCCGTTGGTGGAAGCGGGGATGGACGTTCCAAGAAGGCTTACTCTCCCGGCGGAGAATCATCTTCACCGAAACACGTGCATTTTTCGAATGCAACACCGCGAGCTGGATAGAGGGCTTGGGAGGGATTGAGTTCGTCAAAGATCGGCAATTGCTGGATTGGACAAAGTGGAAGACCGGGAATTTCCTCTTAAGTCACTACATGGGCCAACCGGAAACCCTGGTCGCAATAGAGACAACAGGGCACGGAGAAAACGGCATAGGGGATTCCGATATCACACATAGAGTCTTTGACTTCTTCCGGCTTATCCAGCAGTATACGACAAGGAGCCTGACCTACGACTCTGACTCGTTGAATGCTGCTGTCGGTATGTTGGGGATCCTGGCAAGGAGAAAGCCATCGGTTCTTCACCTCTCGGGGCTGCCTTACGTTCCACTTCCAGCACGAGACATCCCGATCGATACACAACTATTCACTGCGCTAAGTTGGTATCACAGAGGCGGCACTGTTCCGCGTCGAAGGCCGGATTTCCCATCATGGACCTGGGCAGGCTGGGAAGGCGCTATACGCTGGATATGCTATCCGAATCTCAGCTCGTTATCGAATTTGCATCCGATAATGCGCGCGGTCGAGCTAGAATTCGCGTTGAAATCATCGGTCTTGTTGGTAACGAAGTTAGAACAATGGCCTAATGATATACCGGAATCGCCCGTCGCGCTTCATTTTGAAGCGCCATCGGTTCCTCCTTCACTTTTCTGCATGGGTCGGATTCCCAGTCATTGGTCCGAACTCACAATTTCAAGACAACGGTGTTTGGGGGGCATGAACATGCCTACGAAAACACCTATTGAATTCCTCGAGCGTCTCGAAACTGGCGTCTGGGGGTGTCTTCTTATTGGGACGTATCGTTCTCAGCCGATATTCCCGCCGGAAGCATTTTTGATCGTAGTTGAGTGGGTAAGCGGTTCAACAGCAACACGCGTGGGTGCTCTTGTATTCGAGGAAAACATAGGCGTGGATGAGGATAATGTGAGGTCCTATAACGAACAAGATTTACCATGGACTCGGGTTCGACTCGTTTGAACTCAGAGTTCCTATGTCAGATGAAGGTCGTTGGAGTATGTCATTTTCCGCTGATGCATAGGGAAGAATTTCGCGGACCACTTCAGGTTGTTGAGGCTGTCACGAAAAGGTTGCCTGTAATATCTAAACCATAAACGAGCAGTAGTTAGGTTTGTAATGACCAGTAGATCTACGGCAAGGTAGTTGTCCTTTATCTGCTGGTTGCTCATGTCGGTCACAATACCTTAGGCACTAGGTCCTGTCAATTGTCTTCTACGAGGTTTCACGGAGTATTTGTCGGACGATCAATAACGCGCTCAAGGCTGATGATACTCGATGTATTCGATCCCATAAAGGTAAAAGAGCTGTCCCATCTTGGCAATGCAACGCCCGCCCGTTCATTCTCGATATTTCGTCGTAACAGGGGACGAGGTGCGGGGAAAGGCGGTATCCATTGATCATTTTGGGACAGCGCCAGCCTTTAGCGATGACCAAGTATCCATTGAGAAGATCACTACGCCGAATAATGTATGGAACTGTTTCTTATGTCGTTGGAAGCAAGCGGTCTGTCGATATATACAGGTGGTCTCCAATAGGTTGCCAGAAACATGAAACTTCAGCTCAACCTACATCCCTCGCAAATATTGTTCAAGCATTGAGACCATGAAGCTCTTTACTTGGTACCAAACGCTTGCGCTACCTCTGATCTCGAGCGCCGCTCAAATTATCAATGTCGAGTCCTTTCCAAACTCCATCCTCTTGGCCACCACTTTAAACCCTCCCGTGATCCTTCTCTCCTCAAACGAGAGTGCAGCCGTCAAACACGCTGCAACATCACTCTCCACAGACTTCGGCCGCGTCCTTGGCAAGAACAGCACTATCGTTTATGACACACTCAACTCATCCTCTGAATTTCCCGTCCTAGTCATTGGAACCCTGGGCTACTCGCCTCTTCTCTCCGACCTCAAGCTCCAAAACTCATCCATTGAGGGGAAATGGGAATCTTACACCCACAAAGTGACTACAGACCCCTTTCCGGGTATCCATTCAGCCTTATCAGTAGTCGGCAGCGACAAGCGTGGCACTGTCTATGGCATCTACGCCCTCTCCGAGCAAATGGGTGTCTCTCCGTGGTACTTTTGGGCCGACGTTCCCGTCACCCCCTTGGCATCCCTCCATCTATCTCCCGCTGGAACAATCCACACTCAAGGCCCCCCCTCCGTTAAGTACAGAGGCATCTTTATCAATGACGAAGAGACCTGTCTCACCTCCTGGGCCAGCAGCCGCTTCCCTCTTGCCTCATCCGACCGGGACCGTCCCTTTACCTCACCTTTCTACGCTCTCGTCTTCGAGCTCATACTGAGACTCAAGGGGAACTACCTGTGGCCTGCAATGAAGAACAGCATGTTCTACGTCGACGATGTTGCCAACGGCGCGCTCGCAGACGAGTTTGGCGTATTGATGGGCACAAGTCATCACGAGCCCATGGCGAGGGCATACCGCGAGCAGGAGCAAGACCTTGACGGGAGATGGGATTGGAGCCTTAACAAGGAGAACTTGACGGCTTTCATGAAGGTGGGGGCGGAGAGGAGCAAGGACTGGGAAACGATTTACACGATGGGGATGAGGGGGGAGGGAGACACCGAGTCGCCTACGCTTACCGCGCCACAGCTGGAGGAGATTATTGCGGTGCAGCAGGAAATTCTAAACGCTACTCACGGGAGTCGTGCGAGGGATTTGCCCAAAATCTGGGCTTTATACAAGGTAAGTCTGACCATTTACTACTGCCAAGTTCAGCGGATATGAGAATCGTTTGGCTCAGTATGAGAAACAGGAAGTCGGGAAATACTACCAGCAGGGCCTTCAGGTGCCTGATGACGTGACGCTGCTCTGGACCGACGACAACTTTGGCAACCTCCTGCGCACTCCATACCCCAATGAGACATCGCGCATGGGAGGTGCAGGCGTGTATTACCACGTAAACTATGTTGGCCGCCCCAAGCTCTACGAGTGGATCAACACCATCCAGTTGGTCAAGACATGGGAACAGATGCACCTGGCCTATGAGAAGGGGGTCAGGGAGGTTTGGATTGTGAATCTGGGAGACATCAAGCCTCTGGTAAGCCAGAGTTCCCCCTGCTGCCCTCTTCTTCTTTGATGTCGTTTCCTTCACTCACCTTCCCCCTTGTCACAGACATATGTCTGCTGAAGGTCGCCTCTGCTAACTTTTGCACCAGGAGATACCAATGACCCATTTCCTTGACATGGCCTATGACATGTCTACCCATCTCACGCCGACGAGCACAACGACATGGCTCGAAACATGGACGTCAAAGACGTTCTCTCCAAACATCGCACCCGACGTGGCGGACATCTTGAACCGATACGGCCGCCTGGTCAACCGACGAAAGTACGAGACGCTCAACATGCCGCCGTTCGTGTATAGCACGCTCTTCTACGACGAAGCTACCACGGCTCTTGCGGAGTGGGAGGCTCTGTTAGAGGATGCTTCGAGACTTTACGAGGATCTCGAAGAACCCTGGAGGGACGCTTTCTACCAAATGATCTTACATCCCGTCGAGGCAGGAAAGACGGTTTACGAGCTGTATATCAAGGCAGAGATGGGGAAGCTGTATAAAGCGCAGCGGCGAACAGCGACGAATCGCCTTGCAGCGGAGGCGAAGGCGGCCTTTTCGCGGGACAAGGAGATATCGGCAGAGTACAATGGGGTCAATGGGGGTAAATGGGACGGGATGATGTGCCAAGTGCATATTGGATACACGAGGTGGTACGAACCGAGCAGCGACGTGATGCCGAACCTAGAGTACGTCAATGATACGGATGTGCCCGCGTCCGGGATCATGGGAGTCGCTGGACAGGGCGCGGTGGGTGATGTGGATGAGAGGGAGGTAGTCTTGTTGGAGATGGATCCGTACTTGCCGCCTGGCCAGAGAAGATGGATCGATGTGTTCAGTCGTGCGAATGGGACGTTCGAGTGGCGGGTTGAGGCGAACGTCTCGTGGGTTTGGGTGGATAAGAATGAGGGGAGACTTGAGGCCCCCGGAGGCGTGGAGGAGGTACGGGTGAACATTGAGGTGGATTGGGCTTCTGTCCCCAAAGGGCGTAGCATCGCCGCGTTAACCGTACAGAGAAAGGATACAGAGGATGTGGTCACTGTTCTACTCCCAATCTTCAACCCCCCTGTTGCCAAGGAAGATCTCTTTGGACGTTGGGTTGAGTCTGGTGGCGTGGTATCCATCGACGCGGCGCATTATTCTGCCTCGGAAACAAAGCACGGCGCCTCGTATGTTGAAGTGCCATTCTACGGCAAGACACACTCGGGCGTCAAGCTTTGGCCTGTGGGGATCGAATCGTTGACCGTATCATCGGCACCGAAGCTGCGATACGACTTCTTCACGTTTGTCGAGTATCAAGACGTCAAGGTTCGGGTGTATCTTGGCGGCTCGAGGAACCACGATATGACACGTCCGTTAAGTTATGCTTTTGCTGTCGACGACAGGGAGGCTATAGCTGTTCAACCGGTTGGCGATGCTGGGCTTGGAGAGGATCCAGAAGGATGGGCTGACTCTGTCATCACTGGAGGGTGGAATGTGACGACAAATGTGACCGGAGGCAGTCTGAAAGCTGGAAAGCATGAGTTGGGAGTTTGGCTGCTTGAGCCAGGGGTCGTGATACAAAAGGTTGTTGTTGTTGATCTTGGGGGTGTCAGAGCGAATGGGTTGGGGCCGCCCGAGAGTTTGATCCTGCAAGGTGATCGTTGGACTTGAGGGTATGATAATGTTTTGATAATACATGAAGTTTCCGAGGGGTTGAGAGGTCAAAGTGGTCGATTGTTAGATAATGGACACTACTTGTGAAGTCATTTGAAGGCGCTGAGCCAGGGAATCATGCCGAATTGTTTGGACTCTCGGATTGGGTTCATGAAAGATGCCGAGCAATCTCTATGAATTGAGGGACTTGAAAATTTTACCAGCAAGTATTACTATGATAAGATCCAGGTCCCGCAACGCGGTTTACGAGTTCTTGCGTCTCACTTAGGTGTGGAACACTTCAATGGGCCAATTGAAGACTGTTGAAACTGCGAGGTCTTCCTACAAGTTGTTCAACACACGGCTACTAGGTATAGTTGACTATGTCTACGCAATCTAAGATCACGTCTTTCGCCACCAAATTCGCAACATATTCTACTTTCATGATCTGTCGTTCTATGTATTGAGGAGAAAGTGGTGAAAAATTCCATATTACAACCCGCCCATAAAGCAATCGTCCTTTCACACAGCAACGGCTTGTCCAGTGTTTAACTCAATGCGTATGCCACAGATCAATCGCTGCTACATTCCGGAGGATCCTTCTTTTCCTTCTTACTCGTACTGAAATTCAGCCCTGACGCCCCAGCAGCAACGAGTGTTGCACCGGCGGCGGTAAGAGGAGCTATCATCGATACAGCACCCCCCACCACGCACCCGACGCCCCCAAGGATTTGCAGCATCGGAACAATGTTCTGGATCATTATTTTCTTCCTCTCCTTCGACTTTAGACTCTTCTGGAGACTCGTTGTTTCTCGCTGGATTTTCTCCTGATCCTGTCGATAACAGCTTTCGAAATGTTCGTCATGAACAGACAGCGTGTTTGACCGTGAAAGCGCATCTTCTCGTTCCGACTCGTAGATGGCTATACTCTCTTGTCTCTCTTCCTCAAGGTATTGAAGCCTGATTTCTTGTTTTCGTAGCTCATCTGTGAGAGACTTGTAATCTTGTGTGTTCTGACGGAGGATTTGTGCAAACCGGGCTTCCTTTTGGATACAGATGTCGTCGAATGAAGCCTGGAGCTGGTGGTTCGCTGCGACGATATCCCGCAGTTCTTCCTCTAGTGTATGCTTTTCTTCAGCAATTCTCGAGGCTCGCTCATGGTTCCTCTCTCTTTCAGCTTGTTTGTACTGGTCTCGAAGCAGGCTGATCTCTTTCTCCGACTTCTCTTGGTGTTGAGCGAGGTCTTGTGTCAACATTTCTGCAGCTGCGCTGGCCCGCACATCTTTGGCTTTTTCCACGACTTCACGCTGTATTTGTAACACAGCCGGTCCGTTTTCCGCATACATGTTTGAAAGAGTATCGACAACTTGCAAGGCGGACCTTTTCCTCCCGTCGAACTGCATAACACAACTGCCCCGACGACACATTTCGCCCCAAAACCGTGAGTCATAAACTAATTCTCGCTGCCTGCGGCAAGCATTATCGTGCTGAGCAGTTCCAGTGTTAATTTGATCCCACATAGTTGTGAGCAAAACCACGCGATCAAGAGCGTCGACTCCGCACATCTGCTCCAACATTCTGAAGTTTCTCGCCGTTGACCCTCCGATCCTGTTCTTATTGATTGGATGTAAATATACGATACCGGCCAACGCTGCACCCATCTTGTATAGTTGAGTGAAGAGAAAAGCCTGCTCTTGGAGCACATCAACATCGATGCGGGACGCATCGTCGAATCCAGGTGTATCAACCAAATAGACGCGCCCGCCATTCTTCCGCTCACAGCTGTAGATACTAATTTCGGTTGTTTCTGCTTGTCTTTGTCAGTCTCATCATGGCTAATGTCGTCGCAAACCGGAGTCGTGACTATGCCTGCCGACTTCGTTTGCATCGGGAAGACAGATCAAAGGTGTCGACACGTACGGGAAGCCAGACTATCCCCGACAGTCACATCCATATCTGTGAGAGTGGAGATGAAGGTGCTTTTCCCTGAACCAGTGATGCCTAAAATTGCAATGATGATGTCGGACTTTGAAAGTCTACACAGCTGTCAGGATAGTCGCATTTGCCGTCATATAAAGCATACCTATCAAGACCTTGGACGGGGGTGTGTTCCATGCCTGATACTGTTGCCATTCCCTTCGAGAAGATTTCCTTTGCCGTCCTATTGAGGTGTTGGAGGCGCATGATTAAGAAGATTGTGAACACCCCTCACCATATTAAGATATGGATTTTACCCTTTGCTGCAGTTATATTTCCAACAACTAACCAACCAGCCTGCCAAAGGCTTAGCGGCATCTGCGGCATGTCTTCGACTTCGGTCATTCCGTGTGAAATTCCGCCACTGTGTTCGCGCCAATGAAGCTTGCAGGCTCAAGTTGATAAGCCACCACTCACTGCGTAGACAGTCTCATGCACTAGCTGCCTATCAAGTGCCTTCGCCTCTCTCTTCGGTGTCTTGAGAGCCAATTATCTTGCCCGAAGAACGTAGGCAGCCTTCAAACACAACAGTAATGTTCCATCAACGGGCATGCGAAAGCCAACCCCGTAAAACCGCCCTCCCCTCCCTCTCCGTGCATAGGATTCGCGTCGGCTATAGTCGATTGGTACTCGAACTAGGTGCCTCAGACCAGTGCATTTCTGACATTCTCTTGACTCTCTTAACATTTACTTTTCTTTCTATTAGAGCCTCTATACCTCACTATATCTTCTTGCGTCCACATCGTTCCCCTAGTAAGAAGCCAACCCTTGAGTTTCGGTGTATATCGATCATCCGATCGTATTTTCTGATTTTCAGTAGCATGGAAGATAGCGCAGCTCCATTTACATTTCAACCGCAGCCCAGCGACGTCTTGATTGCCGTCATGGGAATTACGGGCTCTGGGAAAAGCACCTTCATCTCTCACTGTACCGACGAGACTGTCTCTATTGGAGAGGGCCTGCATAGTCGTAAGTATCCACTAGCAGCTTTTGTTTCGAAATTTTGTGTTCGGTTCAACTGGAAATAGTACTCAGCTTATAGATTGGCGCTTCAGACACACATGACATTGTTGCCTATCCTTGCAGGCCCGATATTGGCACCGACATCTACCTTATCGACACCCCAGGTTTTGACGATACAGAACGCGATGATGCCGAAATTCTCAAGCAAATTGCGACTTGGGTTGGCAACACCTACGAACAGAAAATCCATATCCGCGGTATTTTGTACCTTCACCGCATTACCGACGTCAGGATGCAAGGCGCTGCCATCAAAAACCTCTTCATGTTCAAGAAACTATGCGGCAAAGACGCTATGCGAAACGTCATTCTCACCACGACGATGTGGGAGGAGGTTCGACAGGATATCGGGCAACAGAGAGAGCAGGAACTACGGACGACCGCTGACTATTGGGGAGAGATGATCAAGAGAGGCTCGAGGATGGCGCGGCATCATGACCATTATGAATCGGCACGGAGTATTATCCATACCCTCCTCGACACAACCACGCAGACCACACTCGCCATTCAAAAGGAGATGGTTGATGAGAAAAAAGATCTTCATGACACGAGCGCAGGAAAGGAGCTGGACGGGATTCTGACCCATGAGCGCGAGCGCTTCACCCGCGATATTGAACAATTGAAGCAAGATATGGCAGAGGCTCGGGAACTTCAAGACAAAGAGTCACAGGAACAGATCCGCCTACTTCAGCAGCAGAGGCAGGCAGAAATAGCGAATCTACTCCAGCAACAGGAAAGCATGAAGGTTAGCCTGGAACAACTTCACGAGGAAAGATTCGCGAAATTGGAGCAGCTCCTTGCTACACAGATTCAGAGGGATAGGGAGAGGCTGGAGATTGCAGAGAGAGAACGATTAGCCAATGCGTCACTAACAGGCTCGAATTTGGGACACAACACGACAAGCTGGGATGCAACAAAGTACAGCCGTCTATACATCCTTGAAGGCTATGATAAGGTTCGTTCCATGGTCTTCTCGCCTGACAGCTGTCACATAGCCTCAGGGTGGGATAATGGGACTATCAGGATCTGTGATAGCAGCTCTGGTCGTCACATCCAAACGTTCAAGGTTCACAAGAGTTTTGTTTCGTCTATGGCCTACTCGCCGGATGGAAGCCGCATAGCCTCAACTTCGGGAACTTCGGACGGTATGACCATCAAAATCTGGAACAACGCTACTGCGGGCTGTATCCGGAAACTCGAGGGCGATGGTGCCTGGTGTCCCTCTGTAGCTTACTCGCCAGACGGCCGCCACATAGCTTCGGTCTCCGGTTGGTCTGATAGGATGGTTAGGATTTGGGACGGCAGCACCGGGCGCTGCGTTCAGACGCTCAAGGGTCATGGTGACATTGTCTGGTCTGTAGCTTACTCACCGGACGGTCTTTGTATAGCCTCAGGTTCTAGGGATCATACTATCAAGATCTGGGATCTTAGGACCGAAAGCTGCATCCAGACAATTGAGGGTTGCAAAGCCTTGCTCCGTTCTATAGCCTATTCCCCGGACGGCCGCTGCTTGGCCTTGGCCTCGGTTGATGGTACTGTCAAGATCTGGAGTATTGGTGCACGGCGGTGTCTACAGACGTTGAAGGGCCATGAACAAGCGGTTTTATCTGTGGCTTACTCACCGGACGGCCATCATATAGCCTCAGGTTCGTGTGATGGGACAGCTAAGATATGGGATAGCAATACTGGAAGGTGTCTCCAGACATTAGAAAAGCATGAAGACATGGTTTTCTCTGTGGCCTATTCGCCAGATGGCCGTTATATGGCCTTGCGAACGTCAGGTAAGACCGTTAAGATCTGGATCTGGGGGACAAAACTTTCCAGTTGACGCCCTCATGGATATTACGATTTCGATAGTAGAGAATCATCAAAGTCAATCTGTAATTGTGATCTGCGCACATCTGTACGGACACAGAGCTTCTAGGGCATCGATGGTATCGAGCCTGAAGATTTCTCACGATGTGATTGTTTGCAGAGCATGCAACCACCTTCTGAATTCGAGCTGACTACGGCGGTGTGACTAGGGAATAATAGTATGGAGGATACCATCACTGGTCATCGCTGTATCAGAATTCTTCTTGAATCTCACGTCAGTTCACATGTTTATCATGAGGTCTTTCAGGCAGTAATAAGCAGAGATGAAAGCTAGGTTATTAATGACTTATGAGTTGTCCCTTGAGATATACCTAGCACAGCTCCTCGAAGTGAAATGCAGTGTGAACGTATAAGCGAGGGTCCATGGTGGTCGCAATATGTAACAACATGGGGCGTATTCAATCTACTCAAATCGTCGCCTAGTAGCAACGTTTAAAGCCACTTCCCCACGTACGCGGGATCAAGTGCTCAGCAATTCCCAATCCTCCTTCCAAGAACAATGATAACAATACTGAATGACGTATTTCACAAGTACCAAGGTAAGCAAAGAGTGGTTCCTACTTAAGTTCGTTCGCGGAGGTACTTCTTCGAAGGTCGTTTTCTCTACCATCTTCCTTGTTGCAGTCTTCACGATACTATTATTATTGTTCTTCATCTTCACGGTCCTAAGTTCATTTCCGGGAGTAAACATCACCTAGCTTACAAACCTTAGACACAGTAAGGATGGGAGGTCTCTTGCTGAGTCCCTGTCTACAGAGCCTCAATCTCACGGGAAACCACGAACCCCCAATCTTCGACAAACGCCCGACGAGAGCCCACTTGCCATGCAAACCGATCGTGGCATGCCCGCAACTGGGTCTCCTCCGTATGGCGTATCCCCTCCGCATGGAGCTACCAAGGTCATCAACAGGGCATGCATGACGTCCCCCGACTTCATTGGCCCGACAGCCTCACTTGTGCAACCCAATAAGGCCGCACCAGGTTCTCTCGACTGCAGCGACTCATGCAATCAGCTACACTAACGCATCGCCTCGCAAAGCAGACCAAACGGCTCGCGATGTCGGGTTCGGTTTTGGGTGGAGCGCGCAGGTCGCATATCTAGGCCGCAGGTCGCAGCAAAAGTACGCTTCTCTCCCTGAGCCGACAAGACATCACCGGGCAGTCTTCTGCTGCTGCTGATTGCAGAAGGGCTCTGGTTGCCTCATAGCCTGCTTGGACAGTCGAACTGAAGGGCAGGGCGGGCGGACGTTGATTGAACGGAGCTGCATGAACGGCTCATGCCTCCGCACTTTACCAATTGGAGGGGAAGCGGGATGGGTGTGACCATTGCCAGCTCATAGAACATGCCCATCACTCCTCACTTTGGGAACGTCGGGCGTTCACGACTTTTTTTTACCTTTACAGCACCCCACAACGTGCGGTCTCGACATCATGACATTTTGTTTTCCAGCCTCAGCCCTTTGGCGTCGATAGCATCACCCTTCAACAGCTTCAAGATACCCCGCATATTGTCCTCTGTTGATTTTGTTCTGCGCGCCCAAGACTCGGCTGGTGCCATAGCCGGGATCGGCCGTCCCGTACCCTTGATACCCAACTCACCACCACTACCACCAAACAGCCGATAAGATGACCTCGGACGAATCTGACTTGTACGACAGCGACTCGGAGCCGGGAGTGGCGACGCGCACGCATCACGGACCGAAGAGCGTCCAGTTCGACTTGTCGTCGTCGCCGTCGCAATTCCCCGACGGCTTCCCCCGGAGGCGTCCGAGCAGCCGGTCCCATCACCGGCACAGGAGCACCGAGCGCCCTCCGAACCCGTTCGCCCCAGCATCCGCACCGTTCCCGGTCCCAGGATCCCGAGCGCGCCCCATGCCGCCGCCGCATCTCCAGACCCAGAACCTACCTCCTCTCGCGCAGTTTTCCAGAAGCATGGACGGGAACCCCTTCAGCCCGAACCCCGTCAACCAGCCGCCTCCGTATTATTCGTACCCCTCACCGGCTGCTGGGTACAACTACCCCCCAGGCCAGCATCCCAACAGCGCACCCCCGAGGCCCCCGTCATCCGGCCATCACCGGTCTAACCCCTTCGACCCTTCGCCCAGGCCGTACTCGGACCGTGACAGTCCGTACTATGGAATCCCCGTGCCGTCCCAGCCTCAGCCGATACCTCGCTATGAGAGCAGGACGCCCTCTCGGCCAAAACCGCGCCCGATCCAGCCACAGTCGATGCCCTCCTCGCGCGTGGAGCAGGACTTGGAGCACGTCCAACGGACCATGAGCAGCCTTCTTGAGCGGGAGAAAGCGAGAGAGAGGCAGGCTCTGGAGGCTGCCCAGCATGAAAGGGACATGGCCATCCTCCGCAGGGAGATGGACAGGAAGATGAAGATCGGGCTCGGGGAGATCCGAAACGAACTGTTCCAGACCGAGGAACTCGGGCCGCCGCCGCGATCAGAGTACGGGATGCGGATGTACACGACACCAGCACGGTCCGTCGACGAGCGGACGTACTGGGCCGGCAGACCCGGCGCGCCGCCGCCCGACCTCAACCAGCAGGAGATGGACCAGCTGTGGGAGGGAAAGCGACAGCTCGACACCCAGTACGCGAACCGGATCCAGGGCCGGCAGGATCCCAGGCTGGAGTTCGACAGACGCTCGTCCTTCAGCTCCCGGCTCGACCCGGAGCAGATGCAGAGGGCCATCGCGGCCGGCGTGGAGGTTGCCCTGAGCGAGCTGGACAGCCTCTCGCAACGGCCTTCGTCGACCGTGTACGGGACCAGCCCGACGGCCCGACGGCAGTCCGCGCAGATGTGGCCTAACGGGATGTACAGAGCCGAGACGATGGAGCCGCGGAGCAGCCCGTTCGCGCCCCCGTCGCCCGTCGTCGAACGCAGGGCCTTCGACCGGCACGCGGCGGCGGCGGACAACAACCCGCAGACGGAAGCGGACTGGGTCGGCCGTCCGCGTCCGCGCCCGCGCCGGAGGACCGAGGGGCGCGAGATGAACATCACGGTCCAGCGGAGCAGCGCGGCGCCGGGGCGATCCGCGTCGCACAGGGACAAGCCCCGGTCGTCGAGGCCGGAGCAGCTGCAGATGAGCGGGGGGAGGGGGGGCCCGACGTACCATGATGTGGGAGCATACACCACCGCCGTTGTTCGGAGAATACCAGCTGATCAAGTTGGGCCTAGAAGATTGTACCCTAACGGATACCGAGAACCCTACTTTGAGGAGGACACGGACTCGGACGACTCGAACGCGCAGACGCTGGCTAGGTATCCGCCGCCGCCGGTGCCGGACCCCCCGAGGTGATTTTGACGAGCACACGACATGGGTGAAGGACATGTTCTGAAATTGAGAGATGAGACATACGTTTACCATGATTATAGGGGCCACGGATGATTGTCAGCTACTATACCGGCTAGATTGCAAGGGCGTTGACGTAACATTAGCGAGACTACTACTTGTATCTTCCTCTTGAATTTGATCACATTGAAGAGCGAGGGTTCACGATCTTGCTATGCCCTTGAGGTTTTACGACTGAGTGAAGATTCCTCAGGAGAAGAGCAAAAGAGTTAAGGAAAAGGGGAAAACAAAGCAAGGTTCGCGCGACCTAGTCTCGTTCCACAGCCCCTGGTTTTAATAGAACCACGCTCTGCCCCTACCGCGCCGTTATGGCTTGTTGAGAAAGACAAGCGCCATTCTGTAGATTCAAGGTCGTGATGTCTGACGGGTCGGTCGGAAGGGTGGGTAAGTCAAGCAACGGTGCTGTTGGGAAGGTCCTGCTAAGCCTGCCACATTGTGCTTGCAGACCATTGCTCATTTCGTCAAGTTCAACGCCTCCATAACCTTCCATCGTCGGCTTGATCTCGGGGAACTGGGCCAGTCAAGACGTAGGAGAGACTGGAGACGATGGCATATTCAAGGAGACTTCACGCCGCCCTGTTGCACATATGGCGCGTATCCCCGGTCTTCATCCACATCTAACATGCAACACAACTAGAGTACCAAGATCAATCACATAGGGTATCCAGTTATATTATTATTCACATGTAATGTGGCTCCTACGCCTCTCTATGCTGACGGGACGCACTCTACTCTATCAGGTCCGTTTCTACAATCGCTAGTCGCAAAAGAGGTTTGAAGCAATACAGGCGCCCTGAAGCGTGCCGCCTGGGTTGGAACATACATTATACCCCCCTCGGCGTTCTTCATCAGCCTGTTCTTATCATCATCATCATCCGGAGTTCTCATATCTTTTCCCTGGATTATTGGATGTTTTGGTCGTCAACCGGCATGAGGCGTGTCCTTGGAGGAATTTAATCTTAGGGGGGCTCGGACCTTACCGAGCCTTTGGGGGTTGGGTGGCCTTCTCCATGGCGTGATCGAGGCGCACCCTGAGGGACTCTATGTCCTCTTTCGAAAGGGTGCGCTGCCATGCCATGGAGTGCCTTGGCTCGAAGCCGAACTTGATTATGGCCACTGACAGCTCACTGTAGGAACCGTCAATGGCGGCGCTGGATGGGATCGTCGCGTTGCCAAAAGACGCAGAGTCCCTCACTCAGTAGATGGAGCACTCTGCCTCGGCGCGGCGGAAGGCGTCCGCGAAGAAGGACTGCATGGCCGTGTAATGGAATAGGATGCCGCCGAGAACGGCCAGGTGCCACAGGTTGTGGCTTCCACCGATGTAATCGAACATGCCGGGACACCACCTCTCGGGGATCTTGCTGGCGTACACGAAGGCGCCCAGGAGGTACACGAAGATGGACTTTGCGATGGGCGTGTAAAAGGTCCACACAAAGTCCGGGCCGTGGGAGAAGTACAGCTGCAGGATGGGCAGGAAGCCGGTGGCGCCGAGGCCGACGAAGAAGGCGACGCGCGCCCAGGCCATGTCTGCTCCGTTGAAGGTCGGGTGCCAGGGGAGGATGACGCCGCCGATGCCGAGGAAGGCGGTGGTCGACATGTACGTCCAGCGGCTGACGGGGTCGCAGTAGAAGGCGGTGTATTCGGTGGTCACGATGGACGCGGCGATCAGCAGGGAGATGCCGGTGTAGTCGACACAGGCAAATATGGAAATTGCGTCGACGTCTGCGACGGCGTTCATGGTGTGCCAGATGGTCGAGCAGACCAACGTCAGGCACGCGGTGAAGAAGAAGACGGCAGCAATGAAGATGTCGGTCTTGGTGCTGAGGGAGAAGTTGACATTACGGGGGTAAAAGTAGAGAGCGACGGCCAGGACGATGACGAGGCCGATGGCGTGCGACCAGATGTTGACGAGCTCGTTCGAGATGCCAAAGGCGGACCAGATGCACTCCAGCTTGGACTCGGTGAAGCGGTAGCCGTTGCGGATGTGCGGGTTGATGCGCCAGGGCATGGGCAGGTCGTCGTAGGTGATGAGCTTCGTCGTCCTCGCGCGTTCAATGGCACGCTCAATCTTCTCCTCGAGGCTCTCCGCCGCACGCATGGCCCGCTCGATACCCTCGTCCACAACCTCGCGGGCAAGCCCGATACCGCCGTCGACGACCCTGCGACCCTCGGACATGAAGGCTCCGGCGGCGCTCGTAGCGTTGGCCAGACTCTGCTCGCGGAGCTTGTAGGCGCGGCTCTCGAACTCGGTGAGCATGTCGTCGAGCAGCTCGATGCCGACGCGGGCCTTTTCGTTCAGGGACTCGGCCGAGGCGAGGGCGTCCTGGTAGCGGGCTTCCAAGGTCTCGACCATGATGTGCAGGCGCCTCCGGCCTGCGCCGAGGACCTCCTCCGAGGCGTGGGAGCATCGTGCGCGGACGGTCTGGAGGGTGGAGAAGGCGCGGGATATGCTGGAGTCGAAGGTGAGCTCGCCGTATTCTTCAATGAATTCGAGGCGGCGCTCGAGTTCGGTGAGGAAGAGGTCGACCTGTGTTTGGTGTAACAGGGCGCATGTCAGTCAATTTTCTTCTGGTCCGATGGCTCGGGTGTGGTGGGGTGGAGGTGTAACCAAACAAAACAAAAACACCCATGCAACAGCAAACCACAACCCCAGCCTCAACAACTCACCTTCAATAGCAAATGCTCTTCTCCGTCCATGATGTGGCTGACGATCGACTTGCGTCTGGGGATGAAGAACGAGTGTCGTCGTCTGCGGGCGAGTTCGGTGCCTTCGGTCTGAGCTCCGGAGGTGGTGGCGACGGCGATGTCTTCGTCGTCGTGGACGGCGGCGCCGGAGCAGGGGGACTTGAGCGAGGTCATGTTGACGAGGGGTTCCATTACTCTGCTGTGTTTTAAAAAGAGACGGAGGTCGTTTCCCAAGCTCGAGGGGTTCGGCCTCGGCAGGAAGGGAATACAGACAGACAGACAGACAGACAACGCCTGCAGCAGCCTTAAAGTGTGATTAAGTCTCCGCCGGTCTGTAACAAGTAAAAGTTACCGGGATATTGGAGTTCTGGACTGGCAAGCAACAGGTTGCACCAAGCACAATGCAGAGATGTTGGCGGCTCTGCTTTGGATGTTGTGTTTAGTTGTGGTTGGTTGCAGTTGCGGCGAGCCGTCGGTGTTGACTTGCGAAGCCACGAGTTGGAGGCGAGGGAGTCAATTGGCTTATACTCAAAGTCCGAAGGGGGAGGGGCCCAGCGAGAACGGGAAGGGGGGGGGGGG
>JABGLZ010000842.1:2263-41354 GCA_014705045.1 Colletotrichum theobromicola | reverse complement strand
GGTAGTACCACTTCTTGCGCGGGTCGTCGACGGGGGGGTTGGGTTTCTTGTCGTCGTCGCCGCCGTTGTTGGTGCTGTGCTTATCGGAGGGAGGCTTGTCGTCGTCGTCGGGGATCGCGGGGGAGTAGAGCGTGTGCGCGAAGAAGGGCTTGGGGATGTCGATGGGCGGTTTCTCGGGCACGGAGACGCGCGGCGGGAGGGGGATGCAGGGGGTGAGGATGTCGAGGTAGGATGAGCCGCCGCCCTCTGTGGCGACGATGGTGGCGTAGTCTTCGGGGGTTACTTCGTAGACGACGCCATAGAGGCCCTTGGACCAGCCGAGGTCTGGCGGTTGTTTCGTGGGCGTGCTCCCCTTTTCCACATCTTCGGTCGACGAGGTTGACGCCGGCGGCTGCGGCAGCGGCGGGACGGGGGGCAGCTTCGGCGGGTCGGACGGGTCCGGGAGCTGGGGCACCTTGCGCGGGGTCGTGTTGGCGAAGCACGGCTCGCGGTAGGGCAGTCCGGGGAGGTCGAAGATGAGGGAAAGGGCCGGGGCGGAGACGTTTGTTTGGGAGATGGGGCGGATGCCGCGGGCGCCTAGGAATGTTTCGGCGGAGAGGTTGGAGCCGTAGGCGAGGTAGAGGACGGATGTCGCTTCGGGCGAGGGAGAGGTGGCGGCTTCGGAGGAGGCGGCGGCGAGGCGGGCGGGGGATGTGTGCGGGATGCTTGAGATTGGAGGGTAGGAATGCTTCTTCGGTTTGGAGGATATGGCTTCGTGGAGGCGGGATAGGAGGGCGAGGGAGTCGCACTGTCGTGAGGATGCCATGTTTTGGCGAACGGGACCCGGGACGGTCGGTCGGTCGGTCGGGGGGCGATTGGTGCTGGTGGCCGGGTTGAGCTGATGATAAGATGGATGCTTGGGGCGGGAAGGGGGGCGTTTCGAAGGGTATTTGTTTGGTTGCGGAGATGCGGAAGCTGGGATGATGCTAGGTTCGGTGTGTAGATGGGATGATGGTTGAGAGGAGGTTTATCTTCCCATTTGGGTTTTTGTCGGAGGTTTTTTTTTTGCGTTTGGATGACGACGCTTGGGCGATGCGCGGGAATGGGAGATATGCGACGCACCGACCACTGACTATCGCTGCGGGCGCCGGGCGGCGGACGGGAGGAGATTATGTAAGACGTGGAGGTGGGATGCCGGCGGAGTTTGATAAGGCGGAGTGGAGGTTGGACGGCGGCTTCTTTTTGTTCAGTGGAGACGGGGCGGAGGAACCTCCGATGTGAGGTATCACCAATGTTGAGGTTATCGATTAGTTACGTTTTCGAGTTTTCTCTAGATTCCGCATGGTTTTTTAAACGAGTCACGGTGATGGCTTTCTGCTGGGTGCTTCGATTTCAAAATCGACCCGAGGCAGCTGTCTCCCGCAAATATTTGGCACAATTTCAATGAACGGCGATGATCTCTGTGCCCACGAGACGATGTAGTGCAGCTTCGTAATGAAAAGGACACAACCAGCGACATGGCGGCTTCTTCATCGTATTGAACCGCTTCTATGATTTACATGTTTTCATCTGGTAAGTTCACAAGTGCCTCCTGCCGATTCTCATAGAGAATAGGGAGTTGTGCTTGCTTGCACCATCCTGCCACCTCCCTGCCCCTTGTCTTTGCTGTGCGAACAGCCCGCAAAGGACACCACAAATTTTTACTTCTTCCCCCTGATGTAATTAATTGACAGCATACTGCTTCCTTCAGCCAAAGTTCCTCTCTGCCTAGGCCTACCTGGCTTGCCTACCTTTCTTCAACGTCGTTGCGCTTCCCGCTTCACATTGTGGAGCCACCCAACTTCCATAGCTGCCTTGTAAAGGCTGCTTTCTCCTATATTTCTCCTTTTGACTACCACACCACTCAAGCAAATGGGTTGCCTCCTTCCCCTCACCATTAACACGGGGAAGACATAGCAGATACTCATAGCGCCACATCCTTCCCAAGACACCTTCGTCTTCAACCATGCGACGAAGTGGCCCTTTTCGTCGATACTACTGCCATTTCATCCCCGAAGGAAGTATCTTCCGCTTGCGGGTAGTTGTAATGGCTAATCTTACCCCAAAAATACAAGCCAGTTTCCATCAGCACCTGCCCATTCACCAAGAATGACAGGAAATTGCAGCAAGTATGCGTCACGTACTGCTTCACCAGACGCTATGCCTCACACTCGTCGTGGCTCAACAGGCTCCAGGTGCAACTTCTGCCCTTTGACCTAGAGCAGAGGTGGCGTTCTCTTCTGAACTCGGCTCACGATCTACTACCCCTTCTGGTTGCAGAAGTTGGTGGAAGATCCAGTCTTTCTCAGAAAATTGTCACAACCTTTCTAATGACGTCTTTCTCCCCATCTCTTCTCAACTGTCCGTCTACCGGTCTTTGGCTTGATCGCCGAACTATCGAACAGACGCCGTTCTTCGCCGGTCACAATTCTACTTCCGTCAGTCCAACCACTTATCTCCAGTCCAATTCCCCTGGAGTCAAGTCACCCGAGGCCGACCATGGTTTTCACAAACCCACGGCGCCAAGACGAAAATGGATCTTCTCCAAGACATCAGTCTCCGAGGGCATACCACCAGGCCCTCACCCAGCTCGGCAGCACCCCCTCGGTTGCTCGTCTAGAGATAGGTCAACTACCCATCATCTGGACATAACAGCCAGCAAGACCCAGAAGATGGGAATGATGCCGTCGACTCCATTAACAGAGAGATGACTTCGAATAGGGAGTTCTTCTAGGTGATGATCCAGTTTGACAACTCTCCTGGGCCCAGTTCTCGTAAGCTAGGCCCCAAAGAGATTATGGATATTTTTTCGAGATGTGAATCACTACGCATCGGATTAGTGCTGTCAATCAAGCTGGCATCTGATAGTTCCACCATAACAGACTCTCGGTACTTAATTTGCGACTGTCATCCTACAACGCATGACATCAACGTCGCCTCCTAAAAATCGAATACTCCATTCCACCACGCGCTAGAAATATTGTGACAGAACCTGTGACACGAAAATCCGGGGGGGGGAGGGCGCCTCGTTCCTAGTCGGAGAGATGTTCCGAAATTGCTAGAGGAGATAGAGCGAACACGAGCCCTACCTCGCATGTGAAGTACTTGCAAAGAGAGAGATGATCAGAGTCTAACATTGACCCGCATCTCTTTTTAATGGGTGCCACGCTGTCTTTCTAGCAACCGGCCACAGTTGCCGATTCATTTGCCGCGGTCAGGTGAGTGAGAAGGTGAATCTCAGGGTCTGTCGTTCATCAATCTCATAAGGAACCCTGTTGTAAAGACCTGACTAGCTTTTCTACATCAAATGTCCTGCGGAAATACCCGGTGTTCAATATTGGTCAAGCTCAATCTGTATGCAAAGGAAAACCCAAGTAGAGAGACATATGTGATCCCATAGAATGGTCTCGTATTGGCTCTGCGATGAACGCGGAGACGCGTTCCCCAAGTAGTCTGAGACGCTAGACATGCTGATTACTCGCGGAGCCATTCATCTAGACCGGATGCGGAAATAGAAGACACCTCAAGAGGCGGTTCGCGGCTAATCAGCCTTAATACAATAAAGTTATCCGACAATGTGTCAACTGCCTTCTGTGCAGAACCGCGATGCTTGGTATTCCCATGTTTGACGCGGCACTGCCGGCTTCTAGAAGTGAACATGCTTTCTTTGGTGATAAGCTATGCCGAATGGTTTGCGTTTAGTATACGCCATGGGCAGGAAGTTGAGTGTTGACAGCAAGACTATTCGCAAGTCTAGCTGAAAGGAGACGTCCAGTCTTAATTTGCGGTATCGACCGACTTGGGATGAACGAAATTCACCTAGATCTAATCTGCTCTTTCGGCCCGACCTCCCGAATAGCGTGTTGTCTATGGCGCAGAGAGGTGAACGGATCGTGCTTTCAGAAACTCTATCTGGAAACATCAGCTCAGGGGCGCGCGACTTTGGGTTACTGCAAGGCTTTACGCCTGGGTCAACCGGAGTGAAGCAGAAAATCTGATAACGCCGCGTGCATATATCGTAGTTGTTTCTGCCCAATTATGCCGACGTCAAGTACCGACTGAGTGGTCTAGACCAATATCCCAAAATCCAGGGTCCAAGGATGGTGCGTCGAAAGCTCTTATCTCGGCTTCGGATTCAGATTTCAGTCAGACAAGCTTTGCCAGGCCGGATACAACCTTCTTGAGTAGCGCCGTGCGTGGTACTATGACATTACCTGAATACTCTTGACCTTGCTTCTAGCGCCGTTCGAGAAGCAAAAGAGTGTGGAGTGATCTGAACGTCTCTCTTGGCATCGGGGAGCAAGGCCGACGGTAAGGCCAGACTCCATGGTCAGAATAGACGTTCCAAAGCAATACTTAGTCTATAAATGTCATGACTAAAAGTTTCTTATCACCAAAATCGTACTTTGTAAGAGCGATGTCTACATGGCTTTATCGAAAACAGTCATGCCATGGAGATATCCACGTGAATGCCGACAAGACTTATCTCCCGGGGACAGTAATCTAATAACATACACAACGTATTTCCAAGTAATCCGATCGTTTCAGTTTCGCAAATTGCAATAAAATTCAAGTTGAGGCTTTGTGAGTCTCTCCGGGTTCATAAAAAGTTTGCGCGATGTCCTGGGTCTTCTCGCTCGCTGCACCGTCTCTAAAGACTACAGGCCACATCCCATATGCCGTCTCTTGACGCGGCGATGCCGATAAGCTCGATGTAAGTCTCCGTGAATGTGGGCAATGCTATGGAACTTCGACCCGCGGTGGGTATCAGGCAAAATTTAGTCCCAAGATTTCTGAGCAGAATCCATTGTAGAACACGAGCAGTAAATATTTCCGTGGAATCTTGCCGGAACCCATGCTCGATGATAAGTATATAAGCTGCTGTCCTCGCCGTAGTCTTCAGTCCTTTTCTTTCCTCATCACCATCAACAGTCTAAACAACATCGTTCGCTACCACTCTTTCACAAACCACACTCTTTGCGAAGACTCCTCTTCACCACACTCTTTATTCAAAATGAAGTTCTCCATGTCCGCTCTCCTCATGGGCCTCGCCGCCATCTCCTCCGTGGCCGCCTCCCCCATGCCCGTCGCTGAGGTGTCTGTGGCCAACCAGGAGGTCCCTCGTGATGCCGCCGCCTTCGCCCCTCAGGACGACTTCGAGCAGCCCGAGACCAGAGACCTCGCCCTGACCACCGACCTCGAGGCCCCCTCCACTGGTCTGAGCAAGCGCGCCATGAACTCCAAATTCAAGATCCACGTCGTCAACGCCGCCGCCCGGGTCCTCGGCATCATCATCATCGACTACACCATCAACCTGCTGCCCGGCAGCCACGAGAGCATTACGGCCAACTTTGACAAGCTCACCAACGTCCGCACCAACGGCCCCGTCGTCGCTACCCACTTCGAGGGCGGCGCGAACCCCCTGGCCGCGGCGCAGAATGCCGTTTTCGATTTTGCGACGAGCATGGTTTCTGGTGTCATTGACCTCACTCTCAACGCGGCTGGTGTCGCTACTGGCATCGCTTCTTCTACCGGCATTCACCTTGGAGGCACTGTTGTTGCGAAGACCCTGCATGTTTTCAACGAGAACAATGCCAAGATTGGCTCCATCAGCCTTTAAGCTGAATGCTTGAGAGGTATATGGTGAGATGAACAAAAACATGCGTCAGGGTGGTGTTTCGCTCGAAGAGTCAAGGTTGAGGTTTTTTTTCAACCCTGTTTCGGTTCCAGCCAACATGGTTTTTTTCCTCTTCCCACTCTTGCGATTAGGGAACGGGCTATGATGTTGAAATTTGTTGTATTCAGTATCGCTTTAGACTTTAGGTTGAAATAGAAATGAGTTGATGGCTTATTTGCTCTTGAGACGCAGCAATTCAGTGGAGTTTTGCTACCCGGGCAGATACTTCCAGCTAGGTTGCAAGTATCATATTTCACCTATTAAGATACAATCAGAAGATGATATCAAGTATCTTCGACATCAAATTATCGCAGAGGTTGTATTCCTCACATACAGCAACTGACAGTCACAGAAGTCTTGCCAGCCATCTGTCTGGTAG
Source organism: Colletotrichum theobromicola (assembly GCA_014705045.1). NCBI lineage: Eukaryota > Fungi > Ascomycota > Sordariomycetes > Glomerellales > Glomerellaceae > Colletotrichum > Colletotrichum theobromicola. The sequence goes on along the minus strand of JABGLZ010000842.1, from coordinate 35,280 downwards.
CCGTCGGCAGCGAGTTCGACGCCGACTAAAATATGCCTTGGTCCGACTGACTCGAGAATCTGAAACACGATTACTGGGCGAAGCTCAGTCATTGAGGAATAAGAAGTATTTGCCTCCGGCTTTGCACTTCCGACAAAAGCCTGTTGCGGACGACTTTCCAACTCCAATACTGACGCCACCTACTCCACGATATCGCCCTCGATTCTTGCGCTGGGTCTAGTTTCAAATTTCGCCTTCATGGTTTCCGCAACCTTCCGTAGCTCATCCAAGTCCAGAGTTGACATTTCTTCATTGTTCGAAGAGTCAACGCTATTGTAGAAAAGTAGTGGTAGAATTGAGGTCTTCCACACTGGGATGGCCGGGTGAGTCCAACTCTGCGCAACAGCAATGGTGAGCAGAGTCGCTGTTGCAAATACCAGAGTGATAGGGAGCAGAACCCATTGCCAGTCGAATCTCGTACACACTGTCGTTCCCAGCACACTACCGATAACGGCCTCTCTGTAGCCCGTGTTAGAGAACGTTTGATTGCTACTTCCGTGGATTCTAAACTGGGTAGTGACTGCCGTCGCGAGTTGCTCCATAGAATCACTGACGGAGTCGAAGGTCGCATTTAGGTTGTGGTACAGAGGCGTGAGCCACCACCTTTCACAGATGGGCGCGCCTACCGTCGAGCTGGTAAACCAGCAGTAACTTTGCAACAAATCGTTCGTCAGAACATTCCACAGTGCACGTGCGTACGTTCCCCCGACCTTGTAAAGGCAGGATTCTGGCACTCGGTGATCAGAGCCATTGATGCTGAAGTGGGTGATATCCGCATGTGGTACTTGGGAGATGTTGCTGAGATCATACTCCACGCCATTGACGAAGCAGGGAAGCTGCAGTGACGTGAAATTACCATAGAGCCATGCAGAGGCGGATGGACTCAGATTGGAGCCCGCCTCCAGAGTATTTTGAAACGCAGGCTCTGTAGATACGATGCGCTCGATCAGAACTCCCTTCGTCACCTCAGCGTGGTAGTTCTTCAGACAAGGATAGAGGGCGCATGAAACGTCCAAAATATCGACTTCGTCCTTGTGTGTTGAGTCTTGGGGTACGCGAAAGTCTCGAACCGGTCGAGGGCATAGGATGGTGCCATTTCTGTCTCTGGTGCAAGGGGCCTGGGTTAATGACATGATTGTCAGGTTTGCAAAAGCTGCTCTGGCCAAGGCTCTGAAATCTTAAGGGTAGGATTGCTCGGCCCATTGAAGATCAGAGGTGTTGGCACTAAACCAGTAGCCCGTTCCGGGGTTCAATAATTGGTTGTTTGGCAATGTATAGTTGGCGGTGGTCCAGGACGTATTTCCTGTTGGATCCTGGACTGATATAAAGTTGGTCGTATCAAAGCAGGAGCTGCACATCCCAATGGATGAATGAGTGACTCCTGCGGAAGATGCTGGGAATGTGCAGTTGCCCGTTTCGCAAACAGCTTGCACTCTATTGTCGTTGCTCGTCGGATTGACAAGCCCGTTGACCATAGCACCTTTCATATTCGTGGTCACTTGCCATGTACCGGCTGAGCTTCAAAAGAAAGACTCTCTACCCGCTGGAACATAGTGAGATATTGGTAGTGAAGCTTTCACGCCCGGTACAGCTCGCGAGCATGAAACAGTGCTCACAGCCTGTTGAGTGAATGGTCCGACCGCAATGGAGGTAACCATGATAAGCGCGGCCAGGACGGTAATAAAGCTCGAGCGAGCAACCCAGATGATTTTAAGAGACCCAAGAACGCCTCGGCTTGCGTGATCGAAGTGTTGGAGATCGGCCAAGGGCCTCCGTTGACCGTCGAAGAAGCGCCACTTCATCTGGCCGATGACCTCTGCGACGGCCACCAACATCGTCGCCCGCATGAGAGTTGTAAGTAACGCGATGACCGTGTTGATGTTGATACTGAATGGCCATTCCTCCTCGGGTGCTTCGTCGTAAAGAGCTGGGATGACGATCATTGCGACCACGGAAGCTACCGCGAGAATAAGTGCCAGGGCTTCCCATCTCCAGCTTGAAAGCACGCTGTGTGTTTTCGGGGATTTGCATTTTCCTATTCGTGTCTCCTCTGCTTGCTGGTTGGGGAGATCTTCAGAGGGGATGATTGTCTCTGTGTTAGATTCCTCGTCGTCGTCACGAGCATCTCCGTCGTGAACCAGGGCGTAGTGTGTGGCGGTAGATGACTGCATCTCTGATTGCGATGCGAGGTGAATTTGATTAAACCAGAAAGGGATCAGTGGTGTAAATGACTTCTGCTGATCGAGTGTTTATATCTTGTTGTTCAGGCGCAACCGGGTTACATTTCAAGCCAACACTGTGCGGCTTGTGCGACCCATGACAGCAGAGCCCGGCAGGAAATGTTCGTCCTTTATATATTTCAGGCCTCTTACCAGGCTGTCCTAACTGTGCGGCTGAAGAGATTCTGCAAGTAAGGTGAGACAAAGCTGACGCTGCTGAGGCCGCCGCCCAATCAACATCGACCCATGTCTGCCCGATCTACACACAGATGAGCCATTTCGAGGAATGCTGTACACTGTCCAAGGCTGACTGTTTGATTGAGTTACTGGAAAATCAACTACTGCATTTCATACGTGTAAAGATGAGGCGGATAGAACAGTAGATAGAAACAAGTATGGCGTGCGTCTAACAGCCCCTTTCTATCGCAAAAGTAAGTTCTCATGCTCACCCGCTGAATGGTATTGTTGTCATACTCCTGAATAAATTGCCCTCGACCGGTGATTTGGACCTTATGGTTCCGGTAACTCCCAAAGAGTTCTGCTATCCGGGCGGGCATACATAAAAATAGGGACCATGATAAGCATAGGAGGAGTTATAGGGATAGGGGCATGGACAATAGGGACGAAAACATAATGGGGATAATAGGGGCGAACGAAGGTTAAGATAATGAGCAGCAAGAAGGCTTTTTCTTTCCAAAAGAAAACCCTAACTATTAGATCTAGTCGAAGGGCAGTCGAACAGCTGCTGAAGGGGCTGAAGTAAGGTCCAGCACCAAGTTAACGAAAGCGTTCATATAAACCTCTTTACTACACGAGGGATGGAGCGCAGCATTCTACGATGGTGGACGACTCCTGGTTCTGCGTGTAAGACTTGGCTTCTCCCAACCAGGGCGGGTAAGGATGACGTCTCTCCACTCGAACCGGGCTTCCAAGCATACTCATGTCATTCGCAAAACTGTCTTGCTGGCATGTTCCATTCACCGAGTAGACTTCGGGCAATTAGACATTGTTACGAGGGAAACGTTCGGCATCAATGACCGTACACTTTGGAGATTTTGCCAATTGAACACATTGAGTATCTTAGCTTATGTCCGGCAGCAGATTGGCCCTGGCGACCCCGAATCCTTCCCCCGCTCAACGCCGTTCGCTTCCAATTGAATGTACATGGTGGAAAGAAATAATTACAAAGGAACTTCGCAAGAACACCAGAAATTGCCACGATATTGGGACAGGCGTTGCACTGTGTCGAACAACGTCAGCACAACTTTAGCGATCCAACGTCAGGCGAGTGAAAACATACTTTAGCAAGGGCCGTCGTAGTACGCGTCGAATCCAATGGGCGCCGTGTTGTATCCGGTATTGCTTACCGTCACCCGGCAGTTGGCGTCGGCCTGGAGGTACACGCTTGCTGCGCCATTGATCAAGGCGGTTTGCCCCTCGTTCTTTTGGAGACACTTCTGCAACACGTTGTTCCCGGTCGACTTCTCTCGAACCCAGAAATGGCAACCCTCTGCCGTTACCGTGGCGGCGAAGACGGCGGTCAGGACGAAGGTGAAGGGCTGCATTGTGACTTTAACTAGTATTTTGATCAGTTTACACGACGACTTTGGAATGAGAGGCGGACTTCATCATACCTAACGAGTGTCGGTTAAAAATTCGGCAGGGAGGATTGGCTAGTAAAGATAAGTAAGTTGGGAACTGTTGGTATGTGGTGGTATTTACAATTTCGTCTGAGGTCTGGCATTGTCCGCTTTTTATTTGCGAAAATTGAGGCTTGGATTCGCAGCCTTGCGAGAGGTTCATGGGGTTTGACTCGCTGTGTAATATCACTGATACAACAGACTCGTTATCTGATACTGCCGTGCATGCCGGCGAAAAGTTTATATGTAACTACCCTAATGTTAGTTCCCAAAACAGTTTTTGACGAGATACTGACAGGGATTTCTAGTTAGCTGGAACCCCCTTTATGGAAATTTACGCCAACGTGTTTCCGGAATGAGGTTGGAGTTGATACTGAATTACATACACATCGTCTCTCAATACTATTGAGTTTTGCTATCCGGGCCGTGTAAAGCACGGCTACGCCCTGAGATCCAGTCGTAGATAACACAACCAGCTCTGACCTGGTTAGGCCCGTCAGAGCTTAGACGCAACAAATAAATTGGAGACCTGGAAATTCCAGGCCGAGTGGAATCGATTGCGAAGCCAAGCGCATGTTCGTCTCAACTGGGGCTTTGCGCGAGTCGTTCAAGTTCACGCCAACGCCATTAAGGCAATCAATAAGTTCTTAGCGTCGCTTCTGAATCTCTAGTTCCCTTGGCAATTAAATTGCAATTCCCAGCGATCCGAGAGTGCTACTAGTACTGCATGTATTCCCACCCGCTGCTCATATACAGGCTCTATTCAACGGGATATGTTTCCTAGCCACAGGCATTCGCAGACTCAGTATATCTGTATACCGGCCTCTGTCTTAATTGTCTTGAAGTGTTTGAGTTCCGAGTTCCTTCGATGGCAAAATCAAGACATGACTGGTCAAAGATGTCGTGAATTTAGTAATAGCCGCATCGGCCCCGTAGTCTGACAGCATTTTGACCGTCTTCGGGACCTACTATCTGCGCCACAGACTACGACTGTGCCTCATCAACAACCACAACGGGCGCGACCACTGCCACTTTTCTCTCGATCCGAGCACCGCCAATGTTGACGTGGACTACCTCCAAGACTACACTCAACCTATCCTGTCACGGGATCAAGAGGATTTACACGTATCGTCAAGGTTGAACTTTGTTCGGACCTGGTCCAAACTTCAACGGTATCGGCTCGCGTCAATGCAATGGGTGCCGACCATCGCTATCACGGCGTCTGTGGCCATTGTACGTGTCTTCCTCTCACTTGACATGAATGTATGCTAACAACCCACCACAGAAGGCTAGCAGATATGACATAGCTCTCGAAAGCTTTCCCATATCGAGCTCAATCCATGTTCAAAGGAAGAAATGTTTACTGGGGCAAAAGAGATGGGCTGCAGGCGCAATGAAAGAAGCTGGATGGCCCTTGGAAGAAAGAATCTTCGGAAATAGTACTTTCAAGGAACAAACGGGTTGATACGTGAGCTTGATTTACTGCTTACCACCGACAAACCCCGGGACCAACATTCAACTCGCTTCGTATGAAACATGCCCCATAACCGGTCTGGAAGATCCGGATTGAACCTCTCCAACGTACGATGACTTGTCAATGATGCCTGTACTCATATTGAAAGCCATGGTCTTGATATTCGTAACTACCGAAATTCCCAGCCACACGAAGGAGTTCCGTCCGGCGTAATTACCACTCGTTGCTCACCAACTAAATGGCCCGAGACCCATGTCAGGTATTCCAAAGGGGTCATCTTCATCGTCAGTGCGACGTCTGGGCCTCTGCTCCCAGTAATCCTGGAACACGCTCATCTCTACCGCCTCCTTTGTCGGGTACACCCTCCAGAACGGGTCATCGTGACCATTGAATACGTACTTGTTCACCAAGAACAGCGTTTTCTCCTTCTTGTTGATTGCGTCGCTGAAGGCCGATCGCAGGCTCGTGTCTTCTGCGCGGTGCAGCCTTGTCTTGAGAAGGTTCCTGTCGCGGCGGAGGTGGCCGGCTATCTCGTCGAACTCTCCACGCAAGAGCTTGTCCGTGTAGCGGTTGAAGTCCCTTTGCCTGCGGCCGCTGGGCGTGTTTTCCTTGAGGATTTGGAGGAAGTCGGCACGCTCTTGCGCGTAATCTCTCTTAGTCCATCCGTCCTCACAGAATAGGTGTGCGATCCTTTTGATAGTGTCTGTTGAGGGGGTAAGTGGACGGAAGAGAGGGGGGCGTTTCCCCAGAATGGGAGATGGGGAGGGATCCTGCTTGCTATTAGTTAATTCAAGGTCCTCGTTTGTTTCCCAAGATCCGGTCGTCGGTACGGCGTCGATTGACATTGGCTCTTTTGTGAGAGGCAGTATCGAATTCCGGTTGCCATCCATTGGGTCCCAGTCCCCAACTAAATCCAAAAGCCCGGGCGCTGGTGAATCCGAAACCTCAAGTGATAAAAAGTCACACAGCTCCGTTGATGTTGAATCCTCGGGTTCAGGCACTGTTGAATCCCACGGCCCAGGCGCTGATGAGTCCCATGATACAGGTGCCAATGAACCACATAGCTCCGAACATGGGATTACAGACGCTGGGAGATCCCACGGCCCAGGTGCAGTGGAATCCCACGGCTCCACTGCTGGAACATGGAGATTCACGTACGTGGATTTCCAACTTCTAGGAGTCGACTCTTGCTCCCTTTCCAATTCTCGCTTTTGCTTCCTTTCCAACTCTCGTTCACGCTCCCTCAGCGCGGACTCATAGTTCGACATGAGTAATGTTTCCTCCTGCATTCCCCGCAACAGCTCATCCCAGGTTGGATTCATCCGCGTGCGTATGAGATCCAAGCAGGGACTATCACTTCTGGCCCCGCGCAGCTTGTGAAGCGCTACCGGCAAGTCATCCACATGACAGTACGTGTACTTTAGGACATAATGCTCGCGGAATATTTGGCACAGCTCGGTGATGAGATCGTAATACTTAGCTTCATCTGCAAAATACCCCAGTAGATCTTTCGTGTGATCGCGTACATCGCAGCGATAGTCGTCTGTGGTGTGGCGCTCGTTTGTTCTGGAGTCTGGGAAGAGGCCCTCGTGGGCGGATTCCTTGAGGTCCATGGCCTTCTTCTTCGTAGCTGGGCAAAGGGGCCCGGTAGAGGAAAGTTTGAGAGTTTGGTCGGCGAGGGCGATGGCTTCCTGGAAGAAAAGGATGTCTTCGGGCGAGATGGGAGAGTATTCCATGATGGGCACATGTGATGATACTGCAGACATGATGGTGTTTGGTACCTTAGGTGAGATGGATGCACAGGCTGAAACTCGATGGTGGTGAGAGGGTATGAGTTGTTTTTCCCAGTTTGCCCGATGACGAGGAGAGCAACTTCGTCTTTGTAATGATCGTGAGACTATCGGAGATGGAGGTGGTCTGTCAGGGTGTGAGGACTGAAGTGCCGTGACCCACTCATGCAAAGCTAAATCTTTGTTGCCTGGCCATGGGTTGACCAACTGTGTTTGGTCGACCTTTACGAGCTAATCGTTCTCGTTCTAGATGCCCAAAGGACGGATGGCGTCCTCTTTCCATGAGTGTCAGAGTTGCCACAGCATGTACAACCTTTTGATACAAAGTTGCTCGCCACCTCCTCAGGTTGGAATGAACAGAGGCGAGCCGTATTCTACCTATTCAAAGTGGCATGCCGTGTATCGTGACGTACTCTGAGACATTCATATCTATTGCGAAGGAGTTGAGACGGGGGGCCTAGCCGGCCCATCGTGCTCGTGTGGTTGGTGACTGTCGTGGAACTTGACGATATGGCTATTGGTATTTTGAAAAGACATGAAATGTTTGAGGGAAAACGGAATTTGAGGGCTGTTGGGCGTGAGAGCCATTTTGTTGGTTACTATTCTTATCATCAGTTTGCTGTTTTCTGTTATCTAGGTAGTTATTGTGGCTAACTTTGGGGTTTAGTGAATAAGGTAGTTCCAGGTTAACTGTTAGTGTTGGCGCTTACACTAACACGTTACTTGGGCACCTGTTAACCCCGCTCACCCCGCTCACTCTGCTCACTCTGCTCAGCCTAAGCTCACCTCAGGCATCGTTTAACTGATTAAGAACAGCCACTTTAAGGTGAGCAACTGGGTGAGGCGATTGCACTTGAATAGCAGAGTGTAGTGCCGCTATGACTGATAGATGAATCTCTTTGAAATATCTGGGAGAATAAAACATTTTGGCAGCTTACAAAACCTCTCTAAATAGAGCTCACCCGATTCCCATTCTCGCAGAACGCCTTCTACTACAGCATCAGAATATAAACGTATCTCTACGTCGCCATTAAGTCTGGAAATGATCCGGGAGGATACAGTGAATTTGAAGCTTGGCATATGATGAAACACCGTGCAAGGTCACCACAGACGATTAAAAGTCAGTAGACGTCACACAGAAGCATGCATGCCTGCCTAGCCATTCCGTCCTGGCCCTAATAAAGACGAGACTCCTGTAACGATGAGAATGTGTAAAGCCCAAAGTCCGTCTTCTCAGAATCCCCACGCATTGAGCACGCCTGAACGCCTCGCCTCAATTGTTCCCCGTCTCCAGGTTGAACATCGCCAAATATGGCCCTCCCTCGCTAAACGTTCGTCTTCATGAACCCTCACTGGTATCCCTGCTGCAATCACTCCCTCGCTAAGAGGCCGAAGCCCTTCGACCACACTTCGTACTCGGATTCGGTCGATGGATTCACCCGCTAAATCCTCATCCGCCTCCTCTCGCCAGTCGCTCGTACCTCGTGACATTTTTTTGGTGTTGTTTACTCGGACAGTAGGTTGTTGTAGAACAAATACAATGGGTGCATGCCTTCGTGGATATCGTTTATCGAAAACATTAGAAGAATTGAAAGATGTGTAGTAGTGTTAATCGTCATTTCGGTGTGATCGATCGGTCGTCGGAAGGTACTACTCGATTCGCGGCGGCGTCTTTGACGAGTACGGTGACGCGCTTCTCCTTTTTAAAGAAGGGGTGTCAGGGAACCCTTTCGGTATGAAACAAGTTTTGGAAGACACAACAACAAAGACACGAGACAAGTATTTTGCGGGAAGCAAAGAGTCCGGGGGTCAGAACTCGCGGGGATGGTAAAGGAAGGCGCTTACGATCTCCTCCTCTCGCCCTCTTTCCTCAAGCTTTCGATGATCTTGAGCATCTCCTTACGCCCACCGTGAGAGTCGATGAGCTTGTTCGCCATGCTCATGCTGACCTTTTCCCTAGCATTGGCCGAGAGCAGTCGCTTGACGAGGAGGTGACGCATGAGGATGCAGACGAAAACACCGCAGTCAGAGCCGTTTTCTTGTTGCGGGGAGTCGTCGAGGTTGTGGAACCTGAGTGGGCGGCCGAGGATCTCGGACATTTTTTGCGTCGCGAGGCGGGCTTCGGCGTAGTTTGCGCCTCCGAGGGAGTCGTAGTGGAAGGCGACGCCGTCGATCGCAGAGACAAGCAGGAGCGACCAGTGGGAGCCGCCCTCGGCCTGTGCAACGTTTCGAGCATCGTTAATCGGCAGGAAAATGTGCGTTACTTTCGAGAAGTCGGGGAGGGCGGAGCGAATTTGGCGCATGTCGGGTTCTTTCATTAGGAGGAAGGTCATCGACGGCCGCAGTAGGATGATGCGGGCTTGGGGGTATTTCGGGAGGATCTCGCGCTCGAGCCACCTAGGTTTGTTAGATTTGCGGGGGAGAGGGGAGCATTGAGGGGTCGTACTCTTCCCAGAAAGCAATGTTCTAGAGCCGTTAGTAGTTATCGAGACTTCGGGGGAAGAGGTACGTACGTTATCTGTTAACCAATCGTTCTTCAAAGACTTGATGTCTTCATAGGTTACTGGGATGGGTTAGTTTGACGAGTTCGGGAGGGACGGAACGGAGCGGCTCGGAGCGTGGTGTTTCGGAAAAACGTACGGAGGATATCATGATCTGCGACGCAAGGCTGTTAGTCGGGTTCGTTTTATGATGTCCACGCTGAATGCGCGGGAATCGCAGATTCGGGTATGACTTACACGACAAATAAGGTGCCTGCGGGGAAAGCTAAGACAAAGAAGCACTGGTCAGCTCATACAGGTCTCGTCTGTTTTTGTTTTTTTTTTGGAGTGCAGCGCTGAAACGAGGCATCCCGCCTCGGAAAGTGTACCCCGCGTTCGCCCGCCCTGCGTTGTCGTCTGCTCTGCGCAACCTGCGACGTCGACAAATAATGGCAGGAGGAGAGGCTATGTGCCCGGCCGTCGTGGTGCGCTCGTCGGACGATGCGAGAGCAGTGCGACGCGGAAGCGGCGGGTTTGCGGTTCGCGGGGTTGTGTGCTCGGAGGATCGGAGGAGAAAACGAGGCAGAGGGTCTTACAGTGTCACCAAAGTGACGGGCCATCTTCCTGAAAGGCATGCTGAGCCGCGACTCCGATCTCTGGCCGGATTTGGTGATGCTGCTGCTGGAGCTCGGGGTCGGGGAGAGGGACGCGGACGACGGCGTTTGAGATGAGGCGGAGGAGCTGTCGGAGCTTTCGCGGTGAGGTTGCAGCGGCGGCGGCGGTTGTGTTTGTTGGTGGTGATGACGACGGAAAGCGAGGAAACGGCTGTTCGGTTTGGAGCAAGTTGCGTCAGAGGGGAGGTCAGGTCGGTTGGGGCGAGGGTTGTGTCGATCTTTCTGGGGGAATCGATCACACCTGCTCGTGGTGTTTGAAGGTGGGAGAAAATCGGTCGGAGGAGGAGGGGGAAGAGATGGGAATGTAAACAATTCGGGGAATGAGGGATGGGGGAGAGGGATGACGAGATGTTTGAAAAAAATCAAAGCCCAAAAAGAAAAACAGAACACCCTGCAGACAGAAAGGGACCCTGGACGAGGCGGTTTCCTTTTTTTCGCTGGTGGTGCTGCAGCAATTTTTGGGGCGGGGATGGAGGAGGGTCTCCGGCTGCTCTTTCTCTCTTTCGCGGTGCAGCGATGCGCTGGACTGGGTCCTTTGGGATCTGCCTGGGGATCCAGTCACAGGGTCACCTCGACCAGGTGCTAGCGGCGGCGGCGGGGTGGGGAAGAACAGACGCTGCTGGTCTGCCCGATCTGGGGGAATGTGCTGTGCTGTGCTGTGTTTTTTGGAGTGAGGTTGCACCAGGGGAGTGAGGGAAAAATAAAACTGGGAACGGACTGGGCTGAAATCTAGGGCGGTAGGGGCCAGACAGCATTGCGAATGAGGCTTGTGGTGCTCGTCGATTCGCGCGTTGATGACTGACGATGCAGCAGGAACAGCGACGAATGACGAGGGTGCGAGGACGTGGCCGTGGCTGAGCACCCCTCTGGGCAAGAAGCATTGGCCAGCTGCAGTGACGAATGAGCCACACTTGAGGCGCATGGTGGTGGGGGCTGGGGAGCTGGGGCCACCGGGTGCGTCGGGCTTCACGCAACCCGGAAAGCCACTCGACTGGTGCGGCCTCGCCGTTTCCTCCACAGACGCACAGCACAGCGGGGGAGGGGTCACGAGACACTCCAAGGGACCGACTGATGACAGGATTGCGAGCAATGAAAAACAGACACTCAAAAGATTGTACACACCTAGGAACGCTGAAAGGACTGCTCGAGGTCGCTGCTGGAGCTCCCACTGCCGCAGCCATCGTACGACCCAACAGACTCGACGGGGTGCTGTTTCCAATTCGAACCGAGGATTGTCTGGGGATCCCCCGGAGGAGATGATGCGCTTCAGCGTAGGGCAGTCGGAAGGTTTCACCGATTACTGGAATACGAGGAAAGGCAATTCAAATTCAGGCACTCTAGATCTCGAGCGGTAGGAGCGTGGGCGAGCACTTTTCAAATAGCAGAGCAAAAGCATCCAGGAACGAGATAGACCAGCAAGTAGCAGGTAGTGGGAGCACGCCAGTTTACATACTTTCAGGGCTGGTACTAGCAAAACCCAAAAAGAGCACAAAAAGAAAGACGAAACCTGGGCGGATCATCTGCGATGGCAGCCCGCCAAAGTTGGGCAAAAGGAGGAGAAAGGAAGGGAAAGTGGCATGAGATCTGGAACGCCATCCCTCCCCGAATCTGGGGTGCGCTGCTTGTCCGGCCTGTGACATTGGCTGCGACGGTGTCTTGTAGCTGGTAGATTAAGTGCCAGCCAGCACCCAGCGAGGAGGGAACTCTGTCTGCATCATGATGCCCGCTGCGTAGCTTATCTTTACTTTACTGCTCCCTTCTCCTCAGGAAATGGAATTAGTCACTGCCATACTTTGCTGAAGCTTACGGCGGTACAGCGGGAGTGAAAAAAAGAAGCGGTAATGACTTCTTCGTGAGCGAGCACCGGTGCTGCTCACTGGACCAAGATCGATCGAGGTGCCTGGTTTCACCTCGTCTACGTCACCGTGCTGCGGCACCCGTTCCAGACCATCGCAATAGGCCGTCGACGTTGATACGTTGGATACCACCCACCTGGGGCAAATACCGCCGCAGGCCTCACCAGCGAACCTGCAGCAAGCACGATATGTACCTACTTAGTGCTTGCATTGGGAGGCCGTCTAGCCGGGTTGGGCAACCTAGCACCCGCTGCGTGGCTGCTTCACGTACTTGCTTTGGTGACTGCTGGCCATGCTGACGGAGGACCAAGCGCCGGACCCTTATCCGCGGACAAACCTTCATCATAATACTCACAGCACAAGGACAGCCTCATCTTTTCTTTTCTGCTGCTGCTTGCTGCTTCTGCATCGAGCGCAGGGACTGCCGGGGCCGCGGGCCACTGGGTGGGGTAAACAAGAAAACGCAGAGGGGGGAAACTCTCCGGTCGGCGCTTGCCGAGGGAGACTTCCGGTAAGCTGGCGCCGCCTTTTCCCACCAACCACGATTGGGAAGCGCGTCATCAGGGGTGGCAGCCGCTTCGTTTCCGATCTGCCTTATTTTCATTCATGAGAGTGTTTCCTTCGCTGGCAGGCTTTGTATCCTGAGAATCCGAGAGAGTGCCATCAACCACAATCCATGTAAGTCGAGATGAAAACCAGATCAATGTCATATGCCGAGGGCCTAGACCCATCTGTACACGCCCGTGATTGTTTTTGATCCGAATTGCCCAAAAAACATCTGAGGGCGTCCATGCTTTCTTGGCCGCAGCGGAAGGCATATCCGCGCGCGGCCCGAACGTTGGGCGAAACACCCTGACAAGCACAAACAAACGTAAATGTTGAAAACAATCAGATAATCATTCGACGGAGACCCTGCAGATCATATCCCTATTTGCTTCGTAAAGTCGTGGCCTCTTTCTATCGTACACTTCTGTTGGTGGCACGATTAGATCGCCAGCTAGGCTCAAGCAGAACCGCTGGCGAGACCGCCCTTGCGACCAGCCTCCCGCGCCTTCTCGGAGCCGGGCTCAAAGGACCCAGACGACGCCTTGCCGCCCTCGGACGCGATCTCGCGCTGTGATAAACAACCATCGGTCAGCGAAATGGTGTTCTAGAATTTGAAAGGCAACCATGACAACGGCGCTTGGGAGAGACTTTGGAAGAGAGGCCGAGAAGTGAAAACACATACCTGTCTCTCGGGGTCCATGCTGGCGAAGCCGCCCGCGTGGCTGGCATGACCACCCTTGGCGGCAATCTCTTGGACTTCCTCCTTGGGTCTATTTAGTGAGAAAAGGTTAGCAAGACGCATGTAGCAACCCTCCTCATGGAAGGTTCAGACGCCGAAGCGGGGCGAGAGCGGGTCGTACCGGTTGGCAAAGTTGGCGGGGTTGCCGTTGCCGGCCGCCGAGGTGTGGGTACCGGAGCCGTGGCTGGCGTGACCGCCCTTGGCGGCAATCTCGCGGACTTCCTCGGTGGGGCTGCACGCACGTTACATTAGTCAACCTCCCAAACTCCCTCACTTGGTCCTCGCCATTGAGGAGGCAGGGTCGACTCCAGAAGGGAGGCAGGAAGATGCAAACCGGTTCTGGAAGTTGCCTGGGTTCAGGTTGCCGGTCGGGGAGATGACCTCCTCGGGACCATGGCTAGCCTGGCCACCCTTGGATGCGATTGCCTGGACTTCCTCGGTAGGGCTGATTATGTTAGCTAGGATTTTCTCTGGAAGAATTTCGGATGGACGAACAGGTTGGCGAAGTTGGCGGGGTTGGTGTTGGCCATTGACGTTGTGATCTAGTGGTGTATGAGAGATGGGTCGTTGTTGTTGACGGTCGCAGATGCGAATCTTGGGTGTTGATGAAATGAAAAGACTTAACCTCAAGATACTGAAATCCGTGGTCTTTTATGCTTTCTCCAATCTTTTTTCCTAGAAAAGGGAAGCAGCGACCGAATGTTATCAAAAACAGGCAGTAGCTACCTTGTGGTGCGCCTTCTCCAACCAAAACAACCTGTGACGTTGCTGCTAGGCAAACAGCCCAGTCCCAAGCCTCCCTCCCCTGACGATCCCCACGATTATGACGACGCAGCCGCACCTACCCATCCCCTTCCCCAGAATCACGCGTCGTTAACGTTCTTCGTATGGCAAACGCGCAGCGTGTTGTGCAGCGCTTGCGCCCCATAAATATTCGGTACGCGGTCTGGGCCTTGGGCTGACATCACTTAACCGTCAGATGATGGCGCACGATGTGTTTCTTTACTTGAGCCAATAACATCAGCTTCCCGGCTTACGTATGGGTACGCAACAGGGTGTTGCTGTTTTGTTTAGCACTTGATTCAAAACCGCTTTAATGGGATGTTTTCTAGACGTTACCCAACTCATACGACGATTTGGTTTATTCAAATACGATGATATGTTGACGGACCTTCAGGCCTTATCACTGTTCGCCACCTTTGGCTCTCACCGGACTTCTATATTGGCTTGCAATCGAGTCTTGAGCGTGTGCATATTCAATTGATAGTTTCATGTTTTAGAATAGCACAGCAAACAACAAACATCTCAGCTAAGCCACAAGATGCATGTTAATACGACCTTGAATGAAGCATGATAATCCTCAGTCTGCCGTCATTTCTTCTGCAGCCGGTATTATCATGAGTAGACACTCCGCGGCGCAAGAGGATTTGTTCCATACAGTGAGCGACACGCAACTCTCTCCGATGGAATGTGAGCGAAAATCCTAAGTTCTAAGTCAAGCAAATTCAAAAGTCTACTCGATGATAGTATTTTGATTTTACTTAGCTAACTCTTATACATAAAATGTCGACAATGCGTCCACGCCTTATTGAAACTTAGCTGATCTATCCAGGGTTATAAAAGAGGTGTCCGCATTCACTACCGCTGCTGTCAAGGTCAGATGCCGCAAGTATATCGGTGTTTGTACAGATGGCATTCTGCATCAATCCTGCCTCACTCGCGTGAAGGTGCTACTTCAGCTTGAGCACCTAGACAGCCATTTTCAAGAAGCCTAATAATGGCTTCATGGCGTAATGATCTTGCGTCATCGAGTGCTGTATGCCCAACCTTATCCCGTGTATTGACGCTCGCACCATGCGTCAGGAGAATCTCTACCACAGCGGTATGTCCGTAGAAAACTGTTTCATGGAGGGCTGTTTGGCCCAACAAATTCAACGAGTTGACATAAGCGCCGTATGACAGGAGCACCTCCACCACGCCACTGTGGCCAGCTATGGATGCTTCATGGAGAGCTGGGCGGCGGCATTGGTCCTGCTGATCGACTATCGCCCCATATCTTAGGAGTGTCCGCACCACAGCATCTTGACCAGCCGCAGATGCTGCGCAGAGAGCTGATTGACCTGAAGAGGCCAGCCCACGCGGAACAGTCTTGTTACCTGGAATTGATCCACATGATACTTGAGATGTGTGAAGTTTTGCGTTTATATCTGCCCCTCCAGCAAGAAGGCGCTGAATAACAGTCTCATGTCCTCCTTCGACTGCTCTGAAAAGTGCCTCATTCAGATGGAAATTTTGATGTAGATCGGTCATGATCAGGTATTTATCAGTAATCATGCCAATCGTGACCTCGTCTCCCTTGTACGAGGCCTCGCAAAGTAATCTCCCAGGGTCGGCCCCATGTTCAAGCAAATATCGAACCAAGCCTTCGTCGTTTCTGGAATATGCTTGAATGATGACATCATGGGCATTCCATCGTGGAAACCCGTCGAAAACTCCATTCCATTGTCGATGATCGTCGGAAGCTCCATTATCGATGAGCATTTTCAACGTTGTGGTCTTATCAGGCGTAGTAGACTTCGCTGTTTTTTCGAGTAGCAACAGTCCCGAAACGTTTGGTACGTCGGAAATTCGATCACCGGCCAAAACGTAAGAAATAATCTCTTGTGACCCGCAATCCGACGCTGCACCCAATAGAAACGCCTTGGAGAACAACTGGTTGTCCAGAAAAAGCTTTGCTATTGACAGATTGAACTTTGCAGGCTCACGAAACCGAAGTTCAGGGCGACACTTATCTGCACCCCATTCTAGAAGCTGATTTATGATGCCCTCATTTTGATAGCTGCAAGCGAACCAAAGAGGGGTTCGCCCGTCCCGATCAGAATTGTCAATACATGCAATCTTCTTCGGGCCGCGGCGAGCAAGCGAGCGGTGAATGATCATGTCTGCACCCAAGTGCGGCATAGATTGACCAACCTCTTGCTTCTGCAATGACGCAGCCTTCTCAAGCATATACTTCATAAAGGCCTCGTTACCCGCGATAGAAGCTAAGTGAATACAATTTTGACCCGATTTAGTCGATTCCGAGCAATTGAAATCTCCAGAGTCGACAATGAGCCTGGCAACGGTCCACTGTTCTTCTTTGATCGCCCAATGTAGTGGATGGAGGTCTTCTTTGACAGTCTCCTGGCGTATCACTTGGATGCGACTGAGACCGCGCTCGTGGTTGGGAAAAGCCTCCTCGACCGCAACAGATCCCGCAGACCGTCCGAGAAGAATCTTTGCTGCTGCCAAATTGCCGTTGGCCAACGACGCAAAGAATGGATATCTGTGCCGTTCTCCTTTCACGCTAACGGCTGGGCGGCCACGAGTATGGCACTCAAGAAGTTTGCAGAAGTTTCGTTCTGCAAAAATGTATGTAAGTGTGGCGGCTGATGTGTATCGTCGAATTTGGTGTTTCTCTAGCATATTATTGATAATAATCCAGTTGGAAAGTGGGAGTATCTGAAGGAAAGTCTCCTGAGATAGTTGTTCGGCGGCAAGATTTGCATGATACAGGAGGTTTTCAGTGGCGTATGCAAGGAATGGAAACTTTGTCAGAGCCATTTGCTGAAGCTTCGCGACCTCGGCTGATTTTGCCTTCGGAAGAGCATTGTCGGGAAGATTCACTTCATCGCAGACACGGTCTGTGATATGTGTAAAGCAGCAATTCTTCAGCGTTTCATGGCTGGATGTTTCGAAATCATTTCCGAGTGTGGGCCACAGCTCCCGAAGACCGTTGTCCTTGAGAAGAAAGTCCCTCACTGACTCATGGATAAATTGAACGGTTGCCATGTCTGATTTGGTAATTTCCGCCAGTCCTTTCGAGGAACTTGTAACAAATAGATCGATAATGTCGTCGCCTACCCAGTGGGGGTCGTGAATGATTGGGTGTTCTGGTCTTTCCGAGAGTCCAGACAAAACGGCGTAGTGTAACTCTTTAGGCGTGAGAGGTCTTCTTGCGAAAAGAACCCACTGCATACAGAGCAAGAACTGCTTGCTGTTGTCATTGTCCCTCCTCAGAATATCCTTGAACAGTTCGCTCAGTCCAGCAGGTATCTCGTGCAATAGCCTCTTCACGGTGTGCCAATTACCTCGAACCAGCTCCTTGTTCAAGAGATCGACGACTAGCACCACCCACATAAATACTCCACCGGCCTTTTCGAGAATTTCAGATCGGATCTTCTCGATAAGTAGCCCTGTTCCAGCTCTTAGGTAGCTCTTGATATAAGTGGCTAGGTCGTGTTTGTGGCCAGGCTGGTCCTCGAGAATGAGCTTCAAGCCATGTCGAACATCAATGTGTGGATAATGGCGACTGGAGAAGCATATCTTGAGGTGGACATCCTTGGCCACAGCTTGCTCCCCGATCTGCTCGAAGAAAACAACCATTTCTCGAATTTGCGTCTCGTCGCACTCGTCGAGTGCATCAATGAAACAGGTCACGCGGCGCTGCCCTATAAGTCTAAGGGCATCACGGAACAGATCTTGCAGTACATCGATTTCCGGACAGCTTGTTTGTTGAGAAGGGACAAGTGTTGAATCATCGAGAACGGCCTGTAAGTCGGGGAATCGTTCGAGCAGTTGTAATAAAAGAGATCTATACAGCCCAAAAGTTGACTTCTCGAGCATGTCTCCACGGGCATTGAAGAAAAAAGAGATGACAGCGCTATTTTTTCTAATAGCTCTTTTGGCACGGGTGAACGTGAATTTCATGATCGTCGATTTCCCGGCGCCAGGTTTCCCGCTGATCCAAAAGAATCCGTGATGTTGAGCCGAGCGTGCCGCGTCTAGCCACTGCTTGTATAAAGGATCCTGAAGGAGCCATTCGCAAGTTTCCGTATGGGCCTTTTTGATGGTTGCATAGCGAGCATCGATTTGCTCAAATCGAAGGGAGTCCATCAAGGCTGCTCGACGAGCCTGTATCGTCTCCGAGGCTGTGACAGAGTCAGAGTCAATATCCCGATGTTTTCCAAGCACTAGAGATATGCTTACAATCACCCATGGGCTGCCACGAACCTTCACTGCCGGCGATATCCCTAGATTCATTTGGGGCGATGGTTAAAATAAGTTCCTTTGCGTACGCCGCTGCTGTAGACGCGGCGTATTTCTGCCACTGCTTGTTCTTCTGAGAATCTGCGTAGTCGCATATGCCTCGGATGACGATGCTAGGAAAACCATCGCTTAGGCCTGCTGCTTCCATCTCGAAGCAAATCACGTTGCGCTCCTTTGCGAGCTCGTCCCGTCTTTGGCCGCATTTTATGACTTGATTTCCAGAAGCGATGCCACCATAGTGAATTAGAGGCCAGTTGCTGTGTCGTGGTGGCCGCTGGCATAGTTCGACGGAGCCGCAATTGCTACAGTCTCCTAAATCGTTGTGATGATGCTGGCTTTTGACGCGGAACAACTGGTCTTCGCAGGAAGCTGGAAAGGCATATTCGGCCAATCTGGGATATCGTTCTTGCATCTGGCGCAAAAACGCGGCAACTTTGCTGTCATTGCCCTCGTGAAGCGCGCGCAGCTTGGATACGGTGTTTAGAAGAGCCTGTGGCGGGATTCGTGGCGTTCCAGTTCCTCGGAATTCGTTACCTGCCACGATCTTCCCCAAGTCGTGTTGGACAACGCTGGTACCAACGACGATATCCCCAAGGCGAATGTCATTTTCACCAGGAACACCCCCGGCGATGCCAACCATGAACCCGAAACGAATCGACCTGAAGCTTCTCGTCATATTGCTCGCCACGATTGCCGCGTTGTTTGTCCCATATTGACCCGATGGTAAGCATGCCATAGCTATGTTGTGGTCCCCGATGTTCCCCAAAATATAGGAGTTTGTATCGTTGCCCACTGCGGAGAGGCTTTCGTGAACGGTATCTAGCATGGCATGGCTAGCAGCTAATTCGATTGGAAGCGCGCATATCCAACCCACAGTGTAGTCGGCATGCGAAAGCTTGATCTGTTCCGGCTTCCTCCACCAGGCGTGGTCGAGTCCATCGTCCCATACTCTCTGCCGTTTCGGATGAGAACGACTAGCTTCATCGTCGCTATCATCGACATATGCTCTTTTTGGGCGGGAACTGGGCGGTTCGCTTTCGTTCGTTGGCATCGTGGTATTGAGGGGCCCGATCCGCGAAGCAAATCAAGGCCTGCTGTCGAGAAGTATCTGGCGGGAAGGACTCAAGGGAACACCAGATATCAGGTTGTCGATGTTGGTCACATCAAAGAAGAATGCTTGGAAGTTGACGTTTTTAACGTACGAGAGCCAGCCTGGCGTGATGGAAAGGAGGCGTTGGAAGCAGGATAAAACTGCCTTGCGAGGCTGTGTTGACCTGGCTACGTTTCCGACAGAAGCGCCCAGCTCGTATCTGTCAGCGCTGGATCGGCTGGTTAATGTGAGACTACCCGCTGTTGGACCAGCCGACCATTTCATTCTCCGCTGCCTCCTCCAGCAGCCAATCGCCAACTGCCTCTTTGCAGGGGGATTATGCAGGTGATTGGTATCTGCCAAAATGGCTTTCCATCACCCAGTCGTTTCCAGTCCATCATCGAGTGTTGTTTGATGTACTTGATATATGGGAAAATGAGAAATCGTGTCTATTGGGTATTGTGTATCGTGTTTCCTTCATCCGTCCCTTGCAGATTCGAATCTGCTGTTTGGCAACAGGTGAACCGGCAGATTTTCGGATACTTTCCTCTTATCACGCCCTGTAGGAATAACCTCACCCCAATCTAGCCATGGGCTGCCCAATTCAAACGCCAGTGAGGCCACTGCAGCCTCTCGTGACTGACCACCTCGGATCAAAAATCTCGACATGGGCTTTCGGTTCTCGATCATGACTACCATGCTGTATCCGTCCCTGACACCAGCCCGGCTCACTTGTATTATCGTCGCAATTCATCCATCGAATATCTCTCAAGGCCCCTGTCTGCTGAACGCAGGATTCGTCTCCATCGTACTCGAAATATGCCTCCTCAGCGCCGCCCACCGTCCGGCAGTCGCACTCGTCTCCTGCGCGCCCGCATCTCCCATGGCGACATTATCACCACCATCAACCGTCGTCGCAGCAGCAACCGGCACCGGCGCAGCAGGCACATTCGACAGCGCCGCCATACTCGCCCCAAACCTCGCCATCTCCCCCTTGACAACCTTCTCCTTCCTCTTCAGCGCGCCGGGCCTGCTCTTCAAACTCTTGTGCCGCACCTTGCCCTCGCGCAGCTGCTCGAGGCTGTGCGCCGTCTCGCCGTCGTCCGCGAGGTCCGGCAGCGCGTCGGCGAGCGACTCCATCGTCGTCACGAGCTTCTTGGACGGCCGCCGGCGCTTGAGCGTCTTCTTGCTGCTGGCCTTGCTGATCTTGGAGACGAAGGCGGAGTGCTTCATCGTGCGCTTGTCCTTCTTGTTCGTGAGGAAGGCGTCGTCGACCTGGGCTTCGGCGCGGTGGGTTTTGTGAGGGGCGAGGGGGTGGATGTCGCCGCGGATTCGGGCCATGCGCTTCTCGCGCGCAGAGAGGGATGTTGGGGCGGTCGGAGCCTGGGAGGGTTAGCTTGGTTGTAATACCAGGAGGTTCGGATGATGGCATACCATTTTGGGTGGTTGTGACTTAAAATCCGTGTTTTGAATGGGCGGAAAGGCGGTCGGCGCAAAAGTTGAAGTCGCTGGTTCGAAGTTGAGGAAGGCGCTGGTCAAAGTTCTGGACTGCCCAAGCTTTCAAAAATTCGAGGTGGGGACCGACAAAAGCGGGTTCATCGAAATCGTGGGGTCGGCGGTCGGGATTGGCCCCTCCGACTTTTGTATAAAATGCACAAAATGCCCGCGCTTGTGCGCGACTCACCCCGCCAAAGCCATCACGCCCCTCCAAGCGAGAAAATGGGCAAAGTCGAGGATCTGAGACGGAAAGTTGCCGAAGCGGAGGCCGGGCTTCGTAGCCTGAAAGAAGAGCTTGCTGAGGCGGAGAAGGAGGTTCGTGATGAGCAAGAGCAGCAACCCTGGAAATGGCCCCTCTTAGCGGGGGAATATGAAAGATATGGACGGCAGCTGATCATCCCGGCGGTGGGAGTGAAAGGTTAGATTGAGATCGTGGCATGGGTGAAGGATGACGCTAAAAGGTTCCAGGCCAACTGAGGCTGAAAAAGTCCAAGGTGCTAATCATCGGCGCCGGTGGACTGGGATGCCCCGCAGCAGCTTACATCGCCGGAGCAGGGGCCGGTACCATCGGCCTCGTTGACGGGGATGTTGTCGAGGTCTCCAATCTCCACCGGCAGGTTGCGCATTCGACGGAGCGAGTTGGGATGTTCAAGGTTGACAGCGCCATCGCATATCTTAGAGGGTATAACGACCTCTGACCCTCCACCGAGCATTCAATGACTAACATCTCAGATTGAACCCAACCGTCACCTATCAAGCCCATAAATCACATCTCACATCCCAGAACGCCGAAGAAATCGTCTCTCAATACGACATCGTCCTCGACTGCACCGATCACCCGACCTCGCGCTACCTCATCTCCGACATATGCGTCTTGCTTCAGAAGCCCCTCGTGTCCGCCTCAGCATTCCGAACCGACGGCCAGCTCATCATCCTTAATTCACCGGCAACACCCCAAGGAAGCTTGGAAGGCGGGCCGTGTTATCGATGTGTGTTCCCCAAGCCGCCGCCGCCCGACAGCGTAGTCAGCTGCGGCGAGGGCGGAATCCTGGGCCCGGTGGTGGGTGTGATGGGTGTGCTGCAAGCTTTCGAGGCCATTAAGCTTGTCGCTGCGGGCGCCGTTGATCCCGAGGTTGAGGTTAAGGAGGCAGCCGCGCCCTCTCTCCTCATCTTCTCTGGGGCTGCCCCATCTGGACCGTTCAGATCAGTTCGTATGCGCGGGAGGAGGAAGGACTGCTTCGCTTGCTCGGCGCAGTCGACGTTATCTCTGGAGACACTGCGGTCTGGTTCCTTGGATTATGTCTCCTTCTGTGGTGTCACCCCGCCTGTCAACATCCTGGGACCCGAAGAGCGGATCACGGCGACCGAGTATGAACGTCTCGCAAAGGGAGGCTCTGCTAAGCACCTACTTCTGGACGTCAGAGAGAAGGAGAACTTTGATATCTGTAGCATCGACGGCGCGATAAGCATACCCATCTCAACGTTCATGAAGCAAACTCAACCAGCAAAGGACGGAACACCGACCCAGCCTGAGTGGCTACCAACAGACTTGCCTGAAGACGCACCCATCTACCTGGTCTGCAGAGTCGGGAACGACTCCCAAATAGCCGCCAAGCGTCTCAAGGACCTAGGCTTAAATAGCAAGGGCAGATTCGTTGGCGATATCAAGGGCGGCATGAGAGCATGGAAAGCTGAGATCGACCCGACGTTGCCATTCACGTGAGCGAGGGGAAGGAGAGAAAAAGGTCAACGAGGTTTTGGTTTCAATGAAGTTGGATTTGTTCTGACAAGGGGGGACTGCCGTCATCATACATACTTTTCCCACGCGATACCCCTATTGCTACAAAGAGAGGAGGGCGGCCTACGCCCAAGAGCCATGATGAATCCTGATTAACCTTAAGAGATGAATACAAAAGTTTGTGTGCTGTCAAGCCGTGATGTGCCGAGTCGATAGTGTTGAGGGTCGTCTTTTACACAAAGGTGACGCGCTTGCGGTTGAAGGCACGCTGGTCCTTGAGCCATTGGCGGTAGCCTGCGACGCTGGAGATCTTCTCGCCGTAGAAATCGGGGACTTTGTCCAAATGTCAGTAAACGGTCGATCGATGAGCTAGGAAAAGGGCGACATACCAGGGTTACCGACAGAAGAGACAGAGGGGTCGACACGGTTCTTCTTGATGCGAGCAAAGAACTCCTTCTCCTTCTACATGCAAAATTTCATTAGCATCCCGAACATCAGATCATTGGAGCGCGCGCCCCGCACGAAAACGCAGAGAAAATACTCACCACCGTCATCTGGTTCTTCCACCTCTTGTTCAGCGTATAAAAGACCAGCGATCCCACGCTCGGCCCAATCAGCCACCCCAGCGCACCGAAGCTCATCGTCATCAGACCAAGCGTGATGAAGGGGTCCAGCGGCACCTGCGAGACCAGGGGGTCCGCGACGCCGGTAGCGAGCACGCCCGCTCCGCCGACGAAGGACGCACCGAACGTCACGACGCTGAAGCCGAGCTGCCACCTGCGGCGGGACTTGCGCAGCGCGAAGAAGGTGTTCCAGTCGAGCCTGTCACCCTGCTGCGCCGCCGTGGGGAACGCGGACTTTTGCGACGCCGCTGCGGGGGAGGTGGTGGATGCGTTGCGCTGGGCGCAGGGCTGGCGGACGACGCGGGCGAGGATCGGGGAGGAAGACGAGAAGACGGCGCTGCTGCGGGCGAGCGGTGACGAGGGCGCGAGACCGATCGGGCGGCCGGCGGGGGTAGGGGTCTTGGAGGTCGTCGAGTACGGGCATGCGATTGTGCGGGCGATCGAGGCGCGGGCGGCGCCCTGGCCGGCCAGGCGGAGAGCGAAAGTGCTCGCAGGAGTGAGCATCGTGGACGTGTTCTTGTGTCTCTGGGTGTTTCGTGGTGAAGCAAAGGTTTGAATTGGGTGGAGTGGAGGATTTTTTCCCCAGTTGGCGTTTTCCTGTCGGAAGGAAAAGTGACGAAGCTGCTGGATGGATGGAGCTTGCGATGAGGTCAAGCTCGGTCCACAAAGATTTGACGCCCACTTCGTGCGCCTCTCGAAGCAGCCGCCGCCCAGCCGCAGCTAATGCACGGGCCTCCGAGCAGCACCTGCTTCCCCAGATCGAATGATCCTTGTGGCTGGCGCGTTGGGTCCTATCGGGCATCCGGGATTACAAAAAGCCCGGATAATTTAGATGCTCTTAAGGGTACAATATCAAACTAAGATATAGCGTTATTAATAAAAATGAAGAATGATTCATTTAATAACAAGTAAAAATATGTGCAAAAATAACTCAGATCATGAAAACTATCTCACCTATCTGTAGAGATGCTCACTGAGTAGCTTCGAATATCGTGGTTTTGACTTGGGCTCTCTCTCACCACTCTCTTTTGAAACATTCCCCAGAAGTCTTGCAATGACAAAGGCTATCGTACGAGAGTTTGGGCCCCCGGCCGAAGCAGTCCAGATCGAGTCTACCGACGACCACCAGGCCCCAAGTGCAGGCCAGGTCCGAGTCCGTATGCTCCTCGCCAGCATCAACCCCTCAGACCTGGTGACAATCTCAGGCGCGTACCGAGCCAGAACCTCCCTGCCGTTCGTCCCAGGCTTCGAAGGTGTCGGTATCGTCGAGTCCATCGGGGAAGACGTGTCAACTCTACAGGTGGGACAGCGCGTGCTCCCCATTGGAAGCGCGGGTGCGTGGCAGGATGTCAAGGTCACAGAACCGCGCTGGTGCTTCCCCGTACCAGAGGATCTCAGCAACGAGCAGGCGGCGACGGCATACATCAACCCGCTCACAGCATGGCTTATGGTTGAAAAGTTCGCTCCCACCCGGCCGGACGAAATGGTTGTCGTCAACGCCGCGACGTCTGCCATCGGGCAAATGATCATTCGCATGCTTAACCGCAAGGGTGTGCGGCCCATCGCACTCGTTCGACGAGCTGAGGCGGAAACGGAGCTGGCCAGGCTTGACATCGAGGCCGTCGTGAACAGTTCTGAAGGGGACCTGCAGAGTAGATTGCTGGAAATGTCTGGAGGGCGTGGAC
Organism: Colletotrichum theobromicola; assembly: GCA_014705045.1. Taxonomy (NCBI): domain Eukaryota; kingdom Fungi; phylum Ascomycota; class Sordariomycetes; order Glomerellales; family Glomerellaceae; genus Colletotrichum; species Colletotrichum theobromicola. Next base: position 10,102 of record JABGLZ010000842.1, on the reverse strand, counting down.
TTACAGTCGTCTGGGACGCTGTGGGCGGCTTGGAGGGTGACGGTCTGGTCCGCGCTCTCAGCCCTGGGGGAACACTCGTCCACTACGGCCTGCTTTCTGGCCTCCCTTTATCGTATCGACTGTACAGCGAGCGCCCGGATGTGCGAATCGTTCTGTTTCATCTGCGAGATTGGGTCCACGCCGCCACGCCAGTCGAAATACAAGGCACTCTCAATGAAGTGTTTCGACTTATCCGCGACGGCACAGCAGCTTCAAGGGTGGCACACGTCTTTCCCCTTGCAGATGTCCGCCAAGCCTTAACCACAGAGGCCAAACCACGGCGGCAAGGAAAGGTGTTACTAAGAATAAGTGACTAATTGTAAGTATAATAATTATTACTTATATATAGTATAGCTAATATAAGACTTTTAAGCTACTTATTAACTTATTTAAAGATAACCTAAACTAAGGAGAATTATATTTTTTAAAAAGTTTTAAGTTTCTTTAAAAGTTAATAAACTCTAAAGTATTAACTATTATAGTACTATAGTACTATATAGTCTATATATAGTTATAATATATAGTATATTAAAGAGAAATATTCTATATTATAACTATATTATATATTAGTTTTAATAGTATTAATAAATTAAGGGGAATGTCTAATAAAATCTTAATAATTGTTATGGGCTGGGCTGCGCCTAGCCACGCGGTCTATAAACTACGCTGCGTAGACACCGCCCAGTAGTATAGCCTATTAAGGTTTATAGGGGGACTATACTAAAACCGTATAAAGTCCGCCTAGACGCCGCGTAGAGACTTTCTACCTCTTTAACTTAGATTCTTATAATAGAGGTACCTTTATATTAAATAAACCTAAGCTTAGCCCTTTATATATCTAAGCTAAAAAACTAAACTTATACTTACTAATTATATTATACGATAGATAGTATAACTCCTAAGGCTATTACTATAGAAGTAGTAGTAGCTAAGTAGAATATTAAGAACTAAGATAGCCCTATTAGAGTAACTAGTAATACTATATAAGTTATATTACTAACTCTTATATAAACTATAGAAAAGCTAAATAAATAAATAATAATAATTAAAATAATATTAATAACTACTACTTAAACTATAACTCCTATAATAATAAGTAGTATTACCCCTATATAAGAGATTAAAACTTATTAGAAACCTCTTCTTAATCCCCCTAAGTTTACTAGTTATAGAGAGGAGTACTCTATATAAACTACTTAGATATATAAGAAACTTATAATAAATTAGTAGTTCTATAAGAGTAACTAAGAATAGTTCTATTTTATTTATTCTTACTTAAATAATATTATATAAAAAGTTATATAGAGCTTTTATAAATTAGATAGATATAAAGGACTCTATTAGTTTAATAACTTTATAGTTTATTTAGACTTAACTTACTTAGACCTAAACTTTATATAATATATAATAAACTAATTATCTAAATTAAGAATAAATTAAAGTAAGAGCTTTATTACTTTCTTATTATAATTTAAATACTTCTTAACTTAAGTAAGTAAAGCTTAGTTTATATTAGTTATATAAATTAACTTCTTATAATATATATTAACTTATAAACTTATAAATTACTTAGTTACTTAGGGAGCTCCTACTAATTATACTAGCTTTATTACTACTATCTAAGATATTACTTAGAAATAAGAGGATTTAAACTATATAAAGTCTATAAGTAACTAAGTTCTTATAATAACTTACTACTTAACTAACTAAGTTAATAATAATAGAAATACTTATATAATTAACTTTATTTAAGTAATTTAAGAACTTTTAATTTATAAAGATAAATAGAGATATTATAAATATTAAGAAATAAGATATATTTAGAGGAATTACTCTAAAAAAAAGAAAGGTTTATAAGAGGTTTATACTACTTCTATAGAAGTATATAAAGAGATAGTAATAGAAATAGATAATAAATTAGATAATAACTTAGGAAAAGAGTAAACTTATTATAAAATTAAGTAATAAGTATAATAAATAAGTAAGTAAACTAGAGAGCTTTTAAGTATATATATAATATAAGTAAACTACTTATAATAATAGTAATATAAATAAATAAAGGCTAGTATATTAATATATTAATAGATAGTAATTATAATATCTATTTAATTATTAATTATTAATTTACTTATTAATACTAATTACTATATATAGATATTATAAAATAGAGATTATAGGGATTTATAGATAACTTATAAAAAGTTTATATTAATAGGGTTATAACTCTTAATATAGAGATAAGTAGTTATAAATAGACCTTATATATATATATTATATAAAACTTAAATATAAACTTATTCTTTAAGAAACCCTAAATAAAGTATTAGAAAGTAGTTTATAATATACTTAATAGATAAATTATATATAAGTAAAGAGGGGTAATAATACCCTTAATAGTATAAGAGGAGTAAGACTCTATATAGGAGATTTAAGCTATATAGTAACTAAATACTATATTATTTAGAGTAATCTATTAGTAAATAGCTTAATAGAGCTAAGTACTAACCCTAAAAACTACTACTATATTAGTAATTATAGTAATTAACTTAATAGATATAGAGAAAACCCTTAAGAAAACTAACTTAAGGCTTAATAATAATATAGTAGTTATTATATAAATCCCTATATATATATAATAAGAGTATATAGATCTTTTTAAGCTATTAAAAGCTTATCCCTAACCCCTATAGAGACTAAGTATAAACTATAAGATTAAACTTAAATAAGATAAAAATAATAAGAAACTTCCTCTACTCTAAGGTTTATTATATAGTATATTAAGAGAAGAACTATTAGTATTATAGAAAACCCTAAATAAGCTACTTAATAAGAGATTTATCTAAGCTAGTAGTTTACTTATAAGAGCTTTAGTCCTATTTATAAAAGAGTTAAGTAGTAATATCTAATTCTATATAGATTATTATACACTTAATATTATTATAAAAAGGGATTACTATACTCTATTATTAATTATAAAGATTATTTAATAAGTAAGTATAATAAAGTAGTTTACTAAACTAAATATTATAATAGCTTTTTATAAAATATAAATTATAGAGGGAGATAAAGAGAAAATAGTTTTTTAGACTAAGTATAAGTTATTTAAGTAACTAATCTACCCCTTTAAGTTAACTAAAGTTTTTATAACTTTTTAATAATATATTAATTAGTTATTATATAACTTTTTAGATAACTTTATAATAGTTTATATAAATAATATACTTATTTACTTAAGTAACTTATAAAAAGATTATAAAATAAAAGTATTATAAGTCCTATAATAACTATAAGAAGTTAGGTTAAACTTAGATCTTATAAAATATAAGTTTTTAGTTAAAATAGTTAAGTATATTAGGTTTATTTTCTAAGTAAACTATAGTATTATATATAACTTAGAGAAAGTCTATATTATTATTAAATAGCTTACGCTTATAACTATTAAAGGTATATAAAACTTCTTTAGATTTATAAACTTCTATTAGGTCTTTATTAAAGGGTATATAGAGATAATTACTCTTTTTATAAACTTTATAAAAAAAGCTACTACCTTTTTATAAAGACCTTATAAGTAGGCTACTTTTAATATATTAAAGAAGAAGTTTATAATTATACCTATTTTATAGTTTTTTAACTTAGACCTTATAATATATATTAAAGCTAATTACTTTAGATTTATTCTTAGAAGAACCTTTATTTAGGAGGGTATAAATAAGCTCTATAAACTTATTACGTTCTACTTATAGAAGCTTATATTAGCTTAATATAACTACTCTATTTATAATAAAGAGTTATTAGTAATAATATCTTACTTAAGTATATAAGATATAAAGTTATAAAGTTATTATAAGTTTATAGTTCTTATAAATTATAAAAGGTTTAAATATTTTACTTAAAAAACTAAGTTAATAGAGTATTAGAGTTATTAAGTAGAGGAGCTATCTAAATATAACTTCTATTTTAAATACTAACTAAACTAGTTAGTAGTAATATTAGATATATTATCCTACTAAGGGTAGGATAAGTCTAAAGAGTAAGATAATAAATAAGAGTAGGGCTAGGTTATTTAAGCTATTTTAAACTCTATTATATTAATTTAATACTTATATAAGGTTTATATTACCCTTATACTAAAGGTTTTTAAGGATCCTATCTTTTAGGACCTCTAGGATTTTACTTAATAAGCTAATAATATATATTAATAAACTTATATTATAGTTATAAATAATATTAAAGTTTTCTTACTTAAACTAAAGCTTAAAGTTTAAATTACTAAATATAAAATAGATATAAATAAGTAGCTAACTTTCTATAATAAGATTTAGGTACTTAGTAGCTAAGAAGAAGGAGATAAGTTAAATATACTCTATATATAGATTATTTAACTATTATATAACTTTATAACTATAAAGTATTTAGGCTAAAATAATACCCTTAATATCCTAAGTTATTAATATTTCTAGCTAGAGTAATTAGTAGTAATAAAGTAATTTATTTAAAACTATAATAAATATAGAGGAGGGATAATATAGAGATAAATAAAATATAGCTTATTATAACTACTACTTATATTAAACTAAATTTATACTTATTTTATAATAAACTTTATAATAAACTTTCCCCTATCTATAATAAGTAAAGTAAGATACTTCTAAGTAATTATTAACTACTTAAATAAAATAGTTACCTTAGAAGTAATAAGTATAATAGATATAAAATCTTATATAGAGCGTTTTATAATCTATTACTACTACTTCTATAATATACTTTATATAATAATTAGTAATAAGGGGAGTAATTAAATAAGCTATTTTTAAAAGAAGTTCTATAAACTTATAGGGATTAAGTAGCTACTTAATACTACTTTTTACTTATAAACTAATAGAGTAATAAAGTAGTTTAATTAAGAGATTTAAATAATTTTATAAATAATAATTAACTTCTCTTAAAATAATTAAGAGAATTACTTATTATTTATATAGTTATTACTAAATAACTATAATACCTCTATAATAGAATTAAACCCTTTCTTCTTTAAATATAAGCATTATATTAAGCTAATTACTATAGTCTCTTAAGAAAGCCTCTTATATTAACTTAATAATAATAGTTATAAGAGAGCTATAAAGTCTTTTATTTAGAAATTTATAAAGGTTTTAGAAGTTATTTAAGCTATTATTATAGCTTTATAATAAGCTATAAAAGGAATAATAAACTTATAGTAAGCTTTAGCTAAATAGTTTAAAATAAGTAATAAAGTATAGCTATTAATAACTAACTATAAAACCCTATAACCCTATAAAAAACTAGATTAGCTCTATTAGAAGTATAAAGTTATAGTAATAATATTATTAATAATAGTAACTCTAAATATATTAAGTAGAATCTACTTAAACTTCTATATTAACTAGCTCTACTAAGTAAGTTATAATTTATTATTAAGTTAAGTATAAATTAACTTATAATTACTTCTAATTTAAGAAAAGAGAGAGGATAATAAGTAGAGAGTAAATAAAGTTATAATAGTTTAATAGAAGAAGAAAAGCTACTAAAAGACCTATAAAGTTCTTATATAATAAGAGGGCTATTTAATATTAACTTAGGAACCCCTTTTAGTACTTAAAGAGATATAAGTAGTAAATAACTTTAAGTAAAAATATAGGTTTATTATAAATTATAATAGTAATCTATAATATTAAACTATATTATAATAAGTTTATAATAGAAGTTACTAATAAAATAATATATTATAAATAGGAGAAATAAGAGATATAATATAATAGAAATAAAACTATATTATAGCTTATAACTAGGAAGTATATAAATAGTTTATAAACTAAGATAATATAAATATTAAGTAGATTTTATTATAGTAGTAATAGGGGCCCCCTTACTAAAACTAAGGAGTTACCTTATTACGCCTAAGTACTAGAGTTATTAGTAATCTATTTAGTAATTAGTAACTAGAGGATTAAAAAAGAAGTAATAAACTTACTTTAATAAAGATATTACTAAAAGAAGAGAATAAATTAGCTAAAGTAGCTACTTAAGTAGTAATAATATAAATATAAGTAGTATAAATATAAGAAGTTAGTAAGTTAATAAGTATAAAGTTTAAGGATATAGTAGTAAGAGGTATAATAAGAGAAGATATAGTAATAGGGGAGCTAGTAAGAGTAGTAGCTTTCTTACTTTTATAAGTAGAGATATAGGAGGAGATATAGGTTTTTACTTCTTACTAGAAGTAGTAGTTTTTAGCTTTTTAGACCTAGGTTTATAATAAGTTAGCTATATAATAAAGAAATAAGAAGAATATAGACTTATAGTATCTAAAGAACTAATATATATAACCTAACTAACCTCTTAAACTTTATAGTTAGTAGTAATATTCCTATTTATTTACTATATACTATTAATAACTACTATATAAGTAAATAATATAAAATACTTATTAGAATATAGCTATTATTATTATAAATAGTAATATAGCTAAAATAGTATAAACTATTATTATCTAATATAATATATTAGTAGAGGTAACTTAATAGTAATAAGGATATATTACCTTATTTTTAGAGTTTTTATAAACTAATAAAGTAAGAGTAAGCTTATAAACCTAGAGGTTATAAAAGCTATAAGCTTTATAAGAGACTTAATAGGAGACCTTATTACCCTTAATAACCTCTTTATAATAAGTATATTTATAGAGAATTTATTATAGGTTAATTACTAAACTTTATAAAAAAATAAGTAAATACTTATATTAGGGGTATTAGTAGTAAGGTAAGGGTACTTAATACTACCCTAAGTAGTAAGTTCTTCTTTATTAAATAAAGTAGTAGAGTTACCCTTATTAGAGAGGATAACTCTAACTTTATTAAGTTTAAAGAACTATATAAGTATAAGAAGTTAATAAGTTTAAAAGCTTATACTCTCTTTAGCGTTAGAGGGGGAGTTAGAGAGGGCTAGTTATAAATAGTAAGTTAGTAAGGGTTATATAACTCTATAAATAAGAAAACTTATAAGTATAATAGTAGTAGCTAGGGGGTATAATACTTAATTAATAGATCTAGTAGAGGTTAACTAGGGATCTTAATAAAATAAGCTTAGATTTATACTATAATAACGCTATAACGTTACTTATATACTAAAAAGATAGCGCGTAGGTACTAATTTAATATTAAGTTAGTCTATATTTAATATATTAATAGTATAGTATAGTAGTAAGGATATTAGGGTAATATATAGTTAAATTAATAATACTAGGAGAGAAGGGAAGAAAAGTAAATAAGTATATAAAACTAGTAATATTAATAATTACTAAATAAGCTAAGTAAGTTAATAGCTAATTTTATAGTAATAAGCTTTAAGAGGGGGTAGTATTATAGATTAAGCTATACTTAGCTATATAGTTTATAAACTGCGCTACGTAGACACTACTTAGTAGTATAGTCTACTAGGGTTTATAGGGGGACTACACTAAAACTATATAAAGTCCACCCAGACGCTACGTAGAGACTTTCTACCTCTTTAACTTAGATTCTTATAATAGAGGCACCCTTATATTAAATAAACCTAGGCCCAGCCCTTTATAATAATAATTAGACTTAAAACTTAGCTACTTAGAAGTAATTAAAAGGTCTTATTACTTAGTTATATTAAGTATAATAATTTTAATATTATATTATTAAATAATAAAGTAAATAAATATTAACTTAATTAATATTATATAACTATATTTAAAAGAATAAATAAGAATATTACTACTATTACTACTATTACTATTATTACTACTATTACCAC
>JABGLZ010000839.1:11495-31074 GCA_014705045.1 Colletotrichum theobromicola | reverse complement strand
GCTTCTCAACCCGCCCACCTGGAGCCCTCCAAGCTCGGAACAAAAGAATAGTACTGACCCCCTCCCCCTCTCCCCCATTCTGCTCCCGCCCCCCCAGAGCCAAGCTGACGGGAAACCCCCCCACAGCTGGTCCTCCCTCTACACAACTGAACTCACAAACCACGCTTCGGACCCCAACGACCGCGGCACCGTCTGGTTCGACGACTCCGACGCCGAGTCCAAGCTCCTCACCTACCTCGAAGACCTGACCGAGTCCGCCGCCTTCGACCACTCCCTCCGCCAGCCCGACGCCACCTTCCTCGACCTCGGCTGCGGCAACGGCTCCCTCCTCTTCGCCCTCCGCGACGAGGGCTGGCACGGCCGCGCCCTCGGCGTCGACTACGCGCCCCAGAGCGTCGAGCTCGCCCGCCGCATCGCCCGGCAGCGCGCCGAGGCCCCCAAGGAGACGGAGACGGGGGAAGATGCAGATGAGGACATGGCCGACAACGCCGGCGGCGACGACGAAGAGGGAGGAGAGGAAGAAGAGGTCAAGGAGCCCGAGTTCGACGAGTGGGACCTGCTCAACGGGCCGTGGGAGACCGTCCTGAACGGTAGCCAGCAGGAGGGATGGGACGTGGTGCTCGACAAGGGAACTTTCGACGCCATCTGCCTAAGCGACGCGAAGGATGCGCAGGGCCGCAGGATCTGCGAGGGTTACAGGGGTCGTGTCTTGCGTCTCGTGAAGCCCGGCGGCCTGTTGCTCATCACGAGCTGCAACTGGACCGAGGAGGAGCTCAAGGCGTGGTTCGAGGGCCCCGCGAGAGAGGGCGACGTCGGGAAGTTTGTTGCCGTCGGAAAGGTCGATTATCCCAGCTTCACCTTCGGCGGCGCCAAGGGCCAGACAATTAGCAGTTTGTGCTTCCAGAGGCAGGCCTAGATGCAAACCATACCGCAATGATTTGACGAATAAGGAGAGAAAAATGAAAAGAATATATGGATACCCCATGATTGACCTCACGGCTGACCTCATGTGCTCGTTGCAACGCGTTCTTCTGACTGCTGCTGTGTATCATACATTTGGGTTCTTTTTTATTGGGGAATCCAGGCAGCGTCACCTACCCTCAAACCTTCCTCCAGTCTACTCCGTCATCCCAGCGTGCAACCGATGCCCCGGAGCCGACCCCCCTCGAGTTCTCCTCGAATGACCTCTGAACATCTGTTCCCCTCTTTCTAGTCTCTTTTTTTTTCTCGATCCGAACAGGCCAGCTATAGAAGCACCAAAGAACTGTCGTGTTGCCGAAGCATGCAAGGTTAAGAATGTTGGGGCGGGCTCGGGTAAAAGATTGGGAATTGCTTCATTACGTCTCTCATCTATGGTGATGTATTCATAGGTTCGCCAGCAGAAGGTCCAGTCACGCTGTTAGCGGACGTTGTCGCAAAGTACCGCACGTCAACGTCGTCATCCTTTTGCAGCTTCTCAAGCTTGGGGATGACGCGCGACTGAATCAGCTCCATGCCTCTGGGGGACGGGCTGAAGCTGGCACCCTCCTTCTCCAGCGAGTAGATAGTGCCCTCTTCCGGCAAACGGCGAAGGACGTCGATGAGAACGCCGTATGTCTTGGCAACATTGAAACGAATGTTGGGGATCTCGTCGTCAACCAGCTTGTCGAGCATCGGGAGAATCTTGTCAGCAATGACGTCCATGCTGACGACCGAGGCGAGGGTCTACAGAATGTCAGTAGGTGGAACCTGTGAGCAGGGCGAGGATACTCACCGTGATGGCGAAGCAGGTTGTCATGCGGTAGAGGTAGTTGGGGTGGTTGCCCATAGCCATAACCTTGGGGATGATTGCCTCACTCGCCCATTCAACCCCGAAAACCTCAGTCAGCTTCTTCAAGTTGTGCGTCGCAGCCTCGCGGATAGAGAAGACCGTGTCACCCAACCAGCTCATGCACAGGTTGCCCAGCTTCTCGTCGAAGAACTTGACGCCCAGCTGGCTCGCGAGCAGAGGAATGTACTCAATAATCGCAAGCCTCACACGCCATTGCTTGTCTTCCGCAAGCTGAGTAATTGCTGGAAGGAGGGATTGCGAGAGCAGGTCAATGCCAATAACTAGTAACAGTCAGCTTTACATTCGTATCCTCTGGGTTATCACGTACCCTGATTGACAAGCTCAAGCTTTGAAATGATGTGAAGACGGACTTCGGGGAACTCATCCTTCAGCATCTGCAAGAACATCGGCAAAAGGTGGTCAATTGTCCTGGGTCGCGTTAGTCTCATATATACGCAGTGAAGCGCCCGTCGCAGCCAAGAGACTCACTCTTGCTTGCCCAAGATAGGTGCAAGACCACTGATCTGCGTTCCAAGAGCAGCTCTGACGTGCTGAGAGGTGTCGGAAACGAGGTCCTCGACGCTGCCCATGATGTCGTTAAGAAGCACGGTCCTGTCGACGAGGGCGCAGAAGCCGGGTATTTGACCAGCGATCGCAGTTCGAACCTCAGCCTCGTTGTCCTTCAGCAGCTTCACAAAGGACGGAACCAAATCTCTCGAAACAACCTCCTCATCGACAGCCTTGGAAATCTACGCGCATATTTAGCATAACCTCCTCTCTCGTTAATCGACGAGACCCACCTTCTCAAATCTGTCAGCGATCATGTACCGAACCCTCCAGCTCTTGTCCTCGATCAGGTTGCGCAGAGAGGTGAGAAGGACGCCGTGGCTAGACTGCTGCTCCTTGGGGACAACTTCGGCGATGGAAATGAGAATCTCGACGGTGAGTAGGCGGACGGAGTCCTGGTCGTCTTGGGCGAGGTGCTGGAAAAGGGGTATCATCTCTTCAACAACGACGGCGGCCGGCATCTCCTTGACGAACTTTGACAGGTTGGTGGCGGCCTGACGTCTGACCATGGGCGTCTCATCGTGAACAAGCTGGCCGAACTGCTTCCGAAGCTCTTCTTGAACGCCGGGAGAAACCTTCTTGTAGGGGGTTGTGTAAAGGCCGCAGCCAGAGACCTTGGAGGTGAACCAGTCTGCTTTTGACAGGCGAACCGTCAAGGGAATGAAGTATTCTTCGACTTGTTGGGAGGACAGCTCCTCGCAGATCTTGTTGAGAGACTCGACGGCCTGTGCTGGTTAGGAAACGTAGGTCGCGGGTGGAGAAGGGGGCGGTAGCTACCTTATCCCGCACGACGGGCTCCTCGATGGCAGCGAGGTTCTCGAGGGGAGAGAGGAGGACGTGGCCCCATTGAGGGCCTCCGACGTATTCGATGAAGTTGCCAAGCTCGCCGCTGAGAGCGACCAAGACCTCATCCTCGTCCTCGACAGATTCTGGTGGTTTGTTTAGATATGGCTCAAAGAGGGATGGGATGCGCGACACTAACCGTCGAGGAAGGGAATCAGCTCCTCGCGTGTGCGCTCGGCGCCCAGGGCGAGAGCGATAGTAGAAAGGCGGTGGATGGCATTGAGACGCAGGAGAACATCGTCGTGCTGTGTTTGATCTGTCAGCATCGAAGGTGCGCGGCGGGTGGATGGATGGTGGTGGTGGCAGCAGTCTGGTCGGGCAGGAGGCCGAGGGCGGGCAGGGAAGAGGGACAGTCACCGCCATACCTTTAGCTCGTCGATGAGGACGGCGATGGGGTAGAGCTCGTCCTGGGTATTCGGCGCGTCTGCCATGGCGAGCGATTCGGGCGCAGGCGCGTCTATCGATGGGTTTTGTCGAGTGATGTGAAGGGGGGAAAGGTTGTCGACGTCTTTTGGGCGATCGGGGTGGATCGCGTGCGAGTGATGCAATGGGTTGGTTGAGGGCGAGCGAGGGACGGTCGTTGTGGGATGGGGGGCTCTAAAATCTGAGACGACGCAACCGGGATGGTGGATGGTAATTACTACGAGGCGGAGGTTGCAGGCGAGCAGACCTTGCCACGATCCGAGGGCGGGTTGACGGCAGAATCAGCAAGATATCGCGGCAATGGTGGAGTAGGAAAAAGGTGGTGTTGATTCCAGGTGGTGGACGAAGGCAGCAAAGGGCAAGGAGAGGCAAGTTTGACGCCGACGTTCTGTTCTGGTCTGGTCTGGTCTCTGCTCGCTGGACGGGAGGCCGACCTGACGTTTCTGTCCTGTGCTGCTCGCCAGGCTGGGTTCTGCCAGCCAGTCCCACCACCGCAGCGTGGCCAGTGAGTGAGATGCAGCGTGCTAAAAGGTGGACTACCTTAGCAAAGCTTCCCACTGATCAAATGCCATGCCCTGCCCGAAGGTACACTGTATCTGTGACCACGGCCAGCACCGCAGGGCGGGCAGCGTTCAGTGGCCAGCTGAGATGCTGCCTTAGGTAAGGTACGTATTTTCCAGGCTGGATGGATCTTGGAGCCTTGAACAGCGTAAGGCAGGGGTGCAGATGGCTCTTTTCTGAGGGGAGGGGCTATCTGCCTCTTGCCTCTTCTCAAGAAGCGTAAGTAAGCCTGCCCAAGATAGGGAGTTGCTTTTGCAACACTTCTTCATCGTTCTAGAAAGAATGAAATGCACAAGTTCCCTTTCCATACCTAAATAATAGGCAGGATCCTACGGTGGAAACAGCACATGATCCTCCCGAAGCCTGCAGCAGAACACGGCCTTTGGATCAAGCACCAGACGAAAAGTCCATGCAAGAGACACATACTCCATGGAGGGGCGATGACGAGGTGCAGCTAAGCTACAAGTACGTATATGAGCTGCAACCCAAAGGCACCTCAGGAATATCGCTTCCATGCGCCGGTGACGATGCTCGATTCCAGAAACCACACGTGCGCTTCACGCATGGAGATATCACGTCAGGCTTCTGGCAATTGCAAGGCAACGCCAACAAGCATCTCATCGCTTACCTCGTGTCTGTTTCTCGGGGATAAACATGTGGAACTGGAATGCAGAGCCAGCCCATGGCTGGGGTCTGGAAACAGACGCACCGGCCGCCAGCTGTCACCAGAGGCCAGCCTCAACGATAAGAGATCAGCCCAGTGGCTGTCATCCCCGGTCTCTCATCTGGGCCAGCAGCACCTCACGAGCCACATCGGACCCTGGAAAATTGAGACGCCGAGTCTGCCCGCCGCTTTTGCAGCCCCTCAACCCCGCACTCCTTCAATTGGCGTCCACAGCACCCCTATGACTGTTTTTGCCGTGTAAAGCAGCAACTTCATCCCACCAGTGACCCTCCGTACATGCAGTTGCACGACCTCCGACAGTCACCCAAAATTTCTGTGACTCAAGGCCACTCGGAGAAGGACAGCGACCACTTCACGGAGCCTCTCCTGCCCTTTGACGACCGCCCGACCGATATCCCCTAGAGAGATTCTCGTCAATCCTCACCATGCCTACCATCGCCGTTAACAAGTACGATCTGTACAAGGCCCTGGGCCAAAAGTGAGTTGCGCCGCGGTCGCACCGCCTGCCCAGACCCAGATCGCGACCCCGCCATCCCCAGTGCCCCTCCGCTAAGCATCACCACGCACAGCTTCACCACCCAGGAGTTTGAAGACCTCTGCTTCGAATTCGGTATCGAGCTCGACGAAGACACCGAGAATGACGACCGACCTGTCGTCAATGGCGTGCAGGAGCCGCCCCAGCTCAAGATCGAGATCCCCGCCAACCGATATGATATGCTGTGTTTCGAGGGAATAGCGCTCATGCTCAACATCTTCAGGGGAAAGGTCGCTGCCCCGAACTACAAGGTCGTTGAGCCTAAGGAGCCCGAGACTCAGGTCATCACCGTGGCCCAAGATACCAGCAAGATCCGTCCCCTTGTTGCCGGCGCTATCCTCAGAAACGTCAAGTTCACCCAAGAAAGCTACGACTCCTTCATCGGCCTCCAGGACAAGCTGCACATGAACCTGGCGAGACAAAGGACATTGGTTGCCATTGGCACCCACGATCTGGACACTATTCAGGGCCCCTTCACCTATGAGGCGCTACCCCCTAAGGACATCAAGTTCAAGCCCCTGAACCAGACCAAAGAGATGGACGGCGAGGAGCTGATGCAGTTCTACGAGGGCGACAAGCACCTCGGCAAGTATCTGCACATCATCAAGGACTCGCCTGTATACCCCGTCATCTACGACAAGAACCGCACCGTCTGCTCCTTGCCGCCCATCATCAACGGCGACCACTCCAAGATCACCGTCAACACCACAAATGTCTTCATCGAGATGACAGCTACCGACGCCACCAAGCTTGACATCGTTTGCGACATGATGGTCACCATGTTCTCTCAGTACACCGCCGAGCCCTTCACCGTTGAGCCTGTCAAGATCGTCTCCGAGCACAACGGTGCCTCAAGAACGACGCCCAGTCTCAAGCCCCGCACTATCGACGTTGAGATCGACTATCTCAACGCCTGCACTGGCCTCAACGAGTCACCTGAGACGCTTTGCAAGCTTCTCACCAAGATGGCCTACATCGCCAAGCCGTCAGAGAAGGACAGCAACCTTTTGAGTGTCACCATCCCAGTCACCCGCGCCGACGTGCTCCACCAATGCGACGTAATGGAGGACCTCGCCATTTGCTACGGCTACAACAACCTCCCCAGATCCTCCCCCAATAAGAGTGCGACCATTGGTGCGCCTCTCATGATTAACAAGCTCGCCGACATTATCCGAAACGAGGCCGCCATGGCTGGCTGGAGCGAGGTCTTGCCCCTTATTCTGTGCAGTCACGACGAGAACTTTGGTTGGTTGAACAGGAAAGACGATGGCAAGACCGCCGTCAAGCTCGCCAACCCCAAGACTGCCGAGTACCAAGTCGTTCGCACATCTCTGGTTCCAGGTCTCCTCAAGACTATCCGCGAGAACAAGAAGCACAGCGTACCCATCAAGATCTTCGAGGCATCGGACGTAGTCTTCAAGGATGAGTCCCTGGAGCGCAAGGCTCGCAACGAGCGCCACTTTGCTGCTGCGTGGTACGGCAAGACCTCTGGTTTCGAGGTCGTTCACGGTCTCCTGGACCGCATCCTCCTGATGCTCCGCACCGCCTTCCTTACTCACGACGAGGGCCTGACGGCCGGCAAGAGCCTCGACTTCAAGGTCGCCGAGAACCCTGGAAAGCCGGACGGCTACTGGATCGAGGAGATCAATGAGGACACCTTCTTCCCTGGCCACGCGGCTGCCATTTACCTTCGCCTTGGGGGCAAGGAGCAGCGCATCGGCGAGTTTGGCATCCTGCACCCCACCGTGCTGGAGAAGTTTGACTTGAGGTACGGGTTTCCTCCCCTCCCCCCTGACTGTGATAAGAGACGATGAATGCTAACTGGCGTAGATACCCCGTGAGCACCCTTGAGATCAACCTCGAGGTCTTCTTGTAGTGATGAGCATGATGGGACATGTGGACATGACGGTTGGCTACGGAATTTAAAAAACTCGTAAAAGTTCGGCGATGCGTGGGCGGACAGACATAGACTCGTTCTCTGGACCGGTTTATCGCCAAATAAAATAGACTCAAGACAAAAAAAAGATCGAAAAAAGACTGCTGCCCGATGCTGCAACGTGGGGCATCTGTAATAGCTTGCCTAAGACCTGTGTGAGAGAAACACTCAGACATCATGAGCACCGCAGGACGTGACTTTAACTAATTAGAATTAAGAAACTTCTCAAAGAGTACGGGGAGTTCAAAACCCAAGGTGGATCTATATAATGAGCCCCAAGTGCATCCATCCCTTTCCTGCGTCTGTTCTCTATCGGACGCGTTCAATTGCCCCGTACTTTTTGTTTTCCAGCCCCTTCCCCATCTGTATGACCTAAGGTGTTCTTCTGACCCTAGGCCAACGCTCTTTGGATGCGGATCGTTTCGCCTCGACGCCAGAAACCAGTATCGGCATGTCTCTATTTGGCCCACCGCAGAAAAGAGGCCGAAAGCGAAGAAACCAAATGGTCGTAATAGTTGTACAAAACTCCCGGCTGCTTATCATGAAAGCCGTGAAACGCGTCAAAAACCTCTTCTTTTTCTCACTTCTCCATTCGTACAAACTTCTCTCCTTTGCACTTTGTGTGTTTGTTGGAACGATTGAAGTTTGGAATGGACGTCTGAGACACCACCTTCACTGGGGAACCAATTGAATCCAGTGCAGGACACCGCCGTTATCAGCCGAGAGGGCGTCTCGATCGTCTTCCAACATGACGAACAGGCTGCTGTCAGCCGTCTCATCGGAGGTGTCGTCAAGACCGTCGGGAAGGAGGTCGATCTCATTTATGGGGACGATGGTGTCCTCCTCACATATGCTCATGTTGTCGCCGTCGGCCGTAGACATGCTGTCGCTGCTAATACGGCTGCGGTCGGTGAGGTCGCTATTTATGCTGGTCTCGTCACCACTGCTGTCGTCGCCGCTTCTTTCGTTGAAAGTGTCGTTCATCGTGTAACCGGCAGGCGGCCACTCATTGTCGCATTCCTCACCAATCATGTACCCGTGAAAGCTCATGACGCCCCAGTCCAGCATGCCTTGGCTACCCCAATTCAAGGCGGACTCCAAGTCCGACTCAGAGACTGTCGCCGTATCCGCAGGTTTCGTGGCTACTGATACTTTCTGCGGTATCTTCGCCAGATTCGCTGCGTTCAACTTTGAAACAGTCTCTGTCAGCACCTCTGGGTCTCTCTGCGATTCCGGCTTCAACTCACTGTCGCTCGGATAATCGGGATCCCA
This sequence comes from Colletotrichum theobromicola, assembly GCA_014705045.1. Classification (NCBI taxonomy): domain Eukaryota; kingdom Fungi; phylum Ascomycota; class Sordariomycetes; order Glomerellales; family Glomerellaceae; genus Colletotrichum; species Colletotrichum theobromicola. The sequence continues at coordinate 22,442 of JABGLZ010000839.1, read as the reverse complement.
GTTCTCCCTATAGTAGAGGTCTGCATCGAAGAGCATGGTTGATTCGGTCTCTTCGATCACATAGGGCGGGTCGGGCAATTGCGCGAAATGGACACCCTAAGTCATCTCTCGTAGCTCTTGCTCGCCGCGACTCGGGACCCTCGAAGTCGAGGCTGGACTGCCATTGCGATTGCCAGCGCCCAGGTTATTGAGCATGCCCGTGACGTTGCGGCCAATATTGAGGTTTGCGATTCCGTCCGCAATACCATCTCGAATGGACGAGAAGGCGTTGGGGTTCTCAGCCGAGGCACTCCGTTGCAGGTGTCGCTCCTGTCCCTGCTCCAGCCGTCGGCCCTGGCGTTGCTCCTCGGGTGTCAGAGTGATGTGTGATGATTCCACCGCAGCAAGAACAGACTGGCTGGCCGCCAGAGACGGAGGCTTGGAGCCGGGAGTGTCGTCAGGAGGAGTGCCGGGATGGCTGCTCGCGTAGGACTCTTCAGTCGCCGGCTGGAAATTGGCCATGGCTGACGCCTTGTTCTGAGCCTGTGCAGCTGTGGCATGCAGATTCGAGTTCATCTCCTCGTCAGACCGGTTGAACAGCTGGTGCCACCAGATAATGTCCTTGAGATCTGTCTTAATGATCGAATCACGACCCTTGACGTATTCGTCAATGGTGGGATCGTAATCCTTGTTGATGAACTCCTGCTTGCGAGCCAGGAAGTAGTCCCAGACAGACTGAGTGCGCTCAGCAGCACGGGCGTCGCGTCTCTGCTTCTCTGAGTTATAGAGGAAGGTTCCATACTGGCAAGAGTAGAGATGGTAGAGAAGCCGGCGAAGGAATCGCTCATTAAACTCAAACTTGGTTGGGTTCTGACGCAGAAGCTGGTAAACGCAGTCCAAGAATTGGTGGAACACAGGGCTGATCATCTTAGGGACGGTGGCCTCGTCGTTGGCAACCTTGCCTGTAGCCGCCTCGCCAATAGCGTCAAGCTGCTCAGTGGGGTCCTCCTTGTTCTGGTTGAAGAACCGGCGCGCTCCAGCAATAACGTTCTGGAATGCATCGGCGCGGCCGTCATTGTCGCCAGGTTGGACGGTTTGACCAGCCATGCCATCTCTCTGCACATTGAACCAGCTCTCGTGATTCAAGGGCCCAGATCGAAGTCTGAACATGTGACCAAATGACAACCAATCCTTCTCCACCAGAACCATGAATCCCTCAATAGTGCGGAAGTAAGGGTCCAGGAGGATCTGAGCAAGGGCGCTGAGCTGACTTGTGCGGTCCCAACCATCTGAGCAATGAATCAACACATGAGAGTGCTTGTACCAGATCTGTCGAGCAATAATCTCAGCACCGTTGAGCACAGCTGCAGTGTGTTTGAGCCAGCCAGTTGCAAAGAGGGCGTTTTGATCGGGCGGCAAGGGCGAGACGTCAGCGTCTTTGATGCAGTCCACAACCTTGTTCAGAGAGTTTCTCATGACGTGGATATTCTCAATGTTCATAAAGGCCTTTGTGGCGCCAGGGTAGCGGTCCATGGGCTCGGATCCCATTCCTTGAACTTGGTTGACCATGGCATTGACGGTAGGCCGGGCGTCAACGATCATGTTGGCTTGCTGAGCTCCATAAACAAGTCGCTTGCCAGTCTTCTCATCATAGACCTTGGGCGCAGCATCCTCGATGATGCTCTCCTCATACTTCTCAAGCTCCGAGAGGCCGGAGGTTTCCGAAGCGGGCAACTGGGGAGGCTGATCGGAGTCGACGCTGGTCCGGGGAACACGCTCTGCGAACGACGCCAGCACGAGCTTCTCATCCTGAACATTATTTTTTCTGGTGATGCCCGACAGGGGCTGGGCGCTGCGCGTAATGGTGCAGTTGTTCACCTTGTGGATATAGCTGAGAGCGGGGATGCGGTTCCTTGAGCGGTAATCCTTGGCGTACTTCAGGACATTATCGGAGATGGAAGAGGGAACGACAAGAACCGCAGGGTACGTGTCGCAAAAGGTATAGTCCTTGTTGATGTTGCTGATTCTCCATCCCAAGTCTGCCGACTTCTCGCTGATACCCTGTCGACGGAACTCGGCTCTCGGATCGTAAATGTGCCAGCCATTGACTTGCTTCTCGACCTTGGAGGGCTTGTGATGGAAAGCGAAGAGCGACTCGACAGAGGGAAGCTTGCAGGTTCGGGCCTTGATGAACTCAAAGACTTCCTTCGCAGCTTTGTCGTCTTGGAATGTGAAGGTGACGAAGACGAAGTCGCGACAGCGAATGCGGATTGAGCTATGGATGCCAGTGGTCGGGGGCATGAGCCGGAGCTGCACATTCGACAGGATAGGAAACGTAATCCATGATTCGCGAGTCTTGGGTGCTTGGTTCGGTGGTTGGGGGAGCGGTTGGTCCTTTGGGGGTTTGACCGGGACGCAGTAGACGAGGTGGTAGTCGGTCAGACGAAGGGTGCCGGTGGAGGTGACTCCGCCGCTGATGCCCTGGACGTTCTCGACCACCTGTTGCCCGACACGTTAGCATGGCTCTTGCTGAGAGATGGAAGGTCGGCGAAAAGAAGAACGAGGTATTAATCTCAGCTGGAGGGTCGCGTAACTTGCCTTTCTGGCCTCCATATTGAACTGCGAATGATGATGTTGCTTTTTAGCTAGAGGAGCATGGCCGCGCGGGATGTCCGGAAGGTAAGGGAGCGTTGTAGGTAGGTCGGAAGGTTTAAATCACTCGGAAGAGGGCAGCTTGCGAGGCCGCACAACTCCTTCAAAGTGAGCTTGAGCGAGGAAGCAGAAATGCGAAGAAGAGAGGCTTTTGTTGGACCGCGCGGCGTTGAATTTTGGAGGTTGCGCGGGTAAGCAAGGTTTGAGAGGTAAGGTAGAGGTAGGGTCGGTGGTCAGGTCGGCTGCTGGTGTCGCAGGGCAGGCGCAGGCGCAGACGCAGACGCAGGAAGGAGCGAAGGGTCAGCTATGGTATGGCCCCACTAGCGAGGGGCTGAAAACAGACGTCACGGCCTTTGGTCCACGCGGGTGCAGCCTGAGCACTGAAGCACTCAACCTTCCGCAGCTCCCATGTGCTGCTCTTCAGTGACCTGGGCTTTGTTGATGTTTCTGGATGCTTTGTTTACTTTGTGACACTGAAGATGTTGTTTCTCTTGTAAATCGCCCCTCTGCCCTTCTTTTGTGTTATTTTTTGGTGCTGTAAGGTTAGGAAGTTATCCCACCAGGTCTCTGAGCATTGAAATTTGCAGATACGCCCATCAGTTGCATCACCAGCGACATGTGCTGGGCATTATCAGGCAAGAATGCTGATGGTGTATTTCCCTATCCTTGTGTGTCATGATTGTTTGTGTAGACGGACATATGTAAGCTAAAACGTAATCTTTTCCTTAGATCATGATCTGGAAAACAAATCAAACGCATCACCAGCAAACATCGCATCGTGAATCGCAGCTTCAGGTCCAGATGGACCGTCTAAATGTCACCCACCTGACGTCTTCAGCTGTGTGACCTGTGACCGGCAGCTTCCAGTGACAGCCCAGGAAGCACTCTGCCCCACCAACCCGAGGTGAGCTGGTCGGGGTCAGTGTCTTCAGTCATTCACTGTGATGCGACCGGCCCCCTTGAAACCCCACACTCCCGTCAGGTCCCACGGGAAACGGAAAAGTCTGTCCCGACAGCCGTCCTTGAGCCAGCTGGTTGCAGGTGGATTGTCAGCAAGGTGCAGCTTACCTAAGGCTGCCCGTCGCGTTGCAGGAAAAAAACCACTTTGGCTGGAGGTAGCAAGGCGCGCGTGGGGACGTGCGCCCACTGGGACAGGAAAAAAGCACAGACCATGCAGGCCAATCGAGACTCTAGGGCTTCACACAATTTTCCTTCCCACAGCGAGAATTCCCGCTTCTGAGCCGAGCCGGACGAATCGAGCTGCTTTGACAACCTCATCTACTCGCCAACACCACCCCCCGACGACGTCGAACTTCTAACCAACCCGTCCACCTATCCCAACCCCTTTCGACACCGGGCAAAGAAAGTCAAGATGGCTGTTCCAGGCACTCAGATGTAAGCCAATTCCCCTCCTCTTCCCCGGCGGTGACAATTACACTTCTTTTTTTTTTCCCCGTCTTGCGCTGGGAGGAACCCACCCCCGCCAAATTTCGAGGTTTCACGATGGTGGGAGAAGGAGGGAAAGAAGAAAAAGAGAAGATGGAAAAAAGGCCTTGGATCGTCGCCAGCGACGACTGTACGAAGAAACAAATGCTGACTTTTGTTTCTTCCACAGCTCCAAGCGCAGAAAGTTCGTCGCCGATGGCGTCTTCTACGCTGAGCTCAACGAGTTCTTCCAGCGCGAGCTGGCCGAGGAGGGCTACTCCGGCGTCGAGGTCCGCGTCACCCCCACGGTAACCGACATCATCATCCGCGCCACCCACACCCAGGAGGTCCTCGGCGAGCAGGGACGCCGCATCCGCGAGCTCACCTCCCTCATCCAGAAGCGCTTCAAGTTCCCCGAGAACTCCGTCTCCCTCTACGCCGCCAAGGTCCAGAACCGCGGTCTCTCCGCCGTCGCCCAGTGCGAGTCTCTCCGCTACAAGCTCCTCAACGGTCTCGCCGTCCGCCGTGCCTGCTACGGTGTCCTCCGCTTCATCATGGAGTCCGGCGCCAAGGGTTGCGAGGTCGTCGTCTCCGGCAAGCTCCGCGCCGCCCGTGCCAAGTCCATGAAGTTCACCGACGGCTTCATGATCCACTCCGGCCAGCCCGCTAAGGACTTCATCGACTCCGCCACCCGCCACGTCCTCCTCCGCCAGGGTGTCCTCGGTATCAAGGTCAAGATCATGCGCGGCTCCGACCCCGAGGGCAAGGCCGGTCCCCAGAAGACCCTCCCCGACGCCGTCTCCATCCTCGAGCCCAAGGAGGAGCAGAGCGTCGTCCAGCCCATGTCCCAGGACTACGGTGCTAAGGCCGCCCAGGCCCAGGCCGCCGCCGAGGCGCAACAACAGGAGCAGGAGGGTGGCGAGGAGGCCGAGGCCCAGTCGTAGGAGGCTGTCGAGCCCATGGCTTCTTCGACCCACGAGGTTGATGACTACCAGCAGTCTGCCAACAACAACCACCAGCAGCAGCAGTCCAGCTACATGCCCTCTATTTGGTAGACTGCTGTTTCGGACAACTGTCTCGCTCGCTTCCTTCTTCTCTTTTCTCCAAAAAGATTTCGCAATTTGGGAAAATTAAAAAAGGTGGTCGCGCGAACAGCAAAGGGAGGACGGGGGTGGAATACTACTCAGGCGTCTTGATCACATTTGCATCACTCTGCGAAAAGGGAATTCGGATAGTTGCGACTGGCTTGTAATGGTACAAACCATGAAATGAGCAACGAAATCATTCAATTAACATGTGTCTGATCTCATGTGAAGTGATGTGATGTCTGCTCCTTTGGTGGAGAGGAACAACCCTGGAAGAGGCCATTGTGTGTGACGTGCCCAAGAATTCATTAGACCTACGTACCCAATTACAAGATACCCTCATCGCCCATCCAGCCCATGCTCTCACCAGCAAATGGAATTGCAACGGCAATGATCTGTTTGTCATACTTAATTCAAGGCTCTGGATGGCCTGGTCTATGGTGCTCAATGCTCTGCACAAGGAATCAAATGCCGTATCGCCCGGCGAAACAGAGCGTGCCTCTCTCACGCTCTCTTCCCGTTCGCCCTTAATCGTACAACAAGAGGTGCTTCCGCACTTGGACCCATGCAAACCCCAATGAACGCCCCGAATGTCCGTCCCGCCCTGTAATACTCCTCGTGCCGTGGCGGAAGTGAAAATGGTATGGAAAACTGCTTTCTGGTTTCCCACTGCTCCCCTCCTTTACTCGGGAGTGCGCCTGCACCTTTTCCGTGGGTCTGTGCCTCTTTCGTTGGATCCGATCATGTCGTGGAGAACTTCTCAATCATATGGCTTCGAGAGAAAATGTACAATGCTGCCCTTCAAATTGGGCCCTGGGTAAGAGAAATGCTTCGAGAAAAAGACTACCGCCGCCTCAACTTCTACCGATAACTAGGAAACAGACGTCCGTGTCTCGCCTCCTCACCTATCGGACCTCTGATTTTGAAGCTCAATGGTCTCGTTGTAGGTCTTTGAGTGGCCGTTGGCGTTCCCATTGCCTCTGCGGTGGTCGATCTCGTCGTCGCTGTCATCAGCCAGGTCGGTCAATCCAAACTCGGCGCCAGCCTCCTCGTCGTACGCTCTCATCAGGCCCGTCGTGTCACCATGGCGGCTGCCAATGCTCATTCGCGGGTCGGTGCTTCTGCGAGCCTGCATACTAAGGCGAGTCTGAATGGTTGAGACCATGTCCGTGCCCATGGCATCCGATCCACCACGGCCAGCAATCATGTGGTGTCCATTCGGGTCGGATCTCGAAAGGTTAAGCAGATACACGCCGGTAAAGGTGACCAGGAAGCCGCAGATCAGGGAGATCGTGTTGACGGTATCGGTGGTGTTGAAACCGCCAAAGAGAATGAACGAGGCGCAAAGGGTCGCGGTCGTGAACGTTACGTAGTAAAGGGGGTTGACGCTACGTGGCACCTCGTTAGCGCAGCCCGCGGCCGCCGACTCAGAAAATAGCATGCGACTTACATGTTTGTGGGGAACTGGGCGAGCGCCTTGTTGAAGTAGTTCATTTGTGTCAAGATGCAAACGGCCGTCAGGATCATGAACACGTAAGTTGACGGGTGGGAGAATTGGTTGTTTCCGGCGAATGTAAGCTTGAGGGCAATGCCAAAGGCCTTGACAGACATGACGGAGACCGAACCGACCGTCGAGCAGATCGAGAGGTAAATGAGGGCGTTCTTTTTTCCATGGACCGGCGCAACCTTGTAGATCATGACAACTGCGAAAACAGTGACCGCGAAGGCATACAACAGGAAACCTGGTACCGTGTTAGCTTCTGTCGCCACACCTGTCACGATTGGCTTCGACACTCACCCGGCTGAATAGCGTAATGCAGAATCTGGTCAATCGTCTGGATGTCCTCATCTGGAGGCGCATGAAGGACGATGATGACGGCGCCAATCAAGCAAATAGCACTCCCGAGACGGCCTAGAACACCGAGCTCTTCCTTGAGGAAATAGGACCCGAGCACAGCTCCAATGAGGACAGATAGAGCTCCTAGAGGTGTGACGAGAATCGCAGGCGCAAAGGCGTAGGCGGCAAAGTTACAGATCTCTCCGACAACCACTGAGCGAGAGTTAGCAACAAGCGCCATCTGATGGAAATCGCAAAAGCTCACAAGTCGTGATACCAGCCCACCATACAGGGCTCTTGAGGTATACAAAACCGTCTCCCTCAAATCCATGGCGCTCTTCTGCTTGCATGAGACCCTGCAGCGACCATTAGTGTCGGCGTCGCAAGTGATCGAAGGGTCGATCGAGGTAGCTCTCGATACCGCGGAGGAGGGTCGCGTACCTTTTTTGTGATCACGAAACTGATTCCTGTGGTTGGACAATTAGCAAGGAGAGGCCGAGGTGCAAGACAAGGCACTGCCTACCTATGGCTAAGCTGGATGCCATGGCCAAAGCCAGGCCGATGTATCTGCGCAGAATGGTGTCAGCGAGCTACGCCCTCAAGGCCAGGTGGACGCATCGGAATTGCATAGCGAATGCTTCGCGGGCCGACAAGGTCGCAAACGTACTTCTCGTCTAACATCATGTTGCCAAAAATGAGCGCGATACCGGCGACGAAGAGCCTAATGAGCGTCGAGTTCTACGAGATGTGTGCGCCGTGGCGAGTATGCTGCTGAGAGAGTGTCGTGTCCCGTAGATGGGAGATGGCGAGGCTCGCGCCGGGCGAGAGAGACGGAGAGGTTGGAGGTAAAGTCGAACGTCGTCAGCAGCGACACATGGAAAGACGATGCAACTCTCGAAGACTCCAGCGTTTGAAAGCCGAGTCACAGGTTCGTGGTGGCGGGCGATGATCGCTGGTCTTCGGGGCCGATCTCGTCGAGTTCGAAATCGAGTGAAGGGGATCGTCTTCGTGGTCTCTCGTCTGGACGGGACAGATCGGTGGGTTGGCGCGAATGGAAGGCCGAAAGGAGAGGGAGAGATGTTTCGTGGGATTTTGCAGATAAAACTGTGAGGGCGGTACGTAGTGTGACAGGCCGAGCCTTGATCGGTACCTCGCAACGATAAGGCGAGAGGGCGGCAAGCCAAGGTAGCCGTCAGGTAATGAGGTGGTAGCGGACAGAGGTGGGTGGTTCCTCGCAGTTTGGCAGTGGACGCGGAGTGGGTAGGTGCGTGGTGTCGAGGTCGGGAGGAATGCCAACCAGCCAGATATGGACAGGTTTGAGTTTCAGAGGCCCCTGTGAAGGGTGGAAAAGGTGCCCTGTTGCAAGTCACAAGTCACTCTGGGCAGGAGAGAGTGTGTCCAATGTGTGTGCGCGCGAGAGAGAAAGAGAGAGAGAGGCGTGGGTGCTGGATGCGAGAAGCTGTGGGGGAAGAGTGTCAGAGCTATGTACCTTCTTTTGCGAGGTGGTTAGAGATGGTACCTGTGGCCGAAGATGTTCCTGGATCAGATTGGCTAAGAGGTTGCTGCGATAGGTCCCTTCTTTTTTTTCTCCCCTAGTACTTTCTCTGGAAAGAACTTGGCTGCGGTCCCGAGTTGTTGAGTGAGGGTACCTCTATCGACCCCGACTAGCCGCTGTAAAAATAAAAGATACTTTATTCGGTCCAGTATCGTACGCGACACGAGGGGCTGAGGCCGGAGGGAGACTGCTAGATCGAGTCTTGGTCTGGCCAGTGTGCAGAGGACACCAAGTACCTCTACAGGTAGTGGATGGTGGATGGTGGAGTACGGGGAACGGCGTCGGCGACGGACCACGGGTGACAACGACCAGGACAGACTGTCCACTTTTGGGAGGGACAGCAGTCTGCAGAAGCTCAGCCTGCTGCTGCAGTGAGTGGATATTGGAGGAGGTACCTCCAGATTGACTGACTGTGTGGCAGGCCGCTGGCCGCGGGCGGGTGATGTGATGAGGCGAGGCAGAGGCGAGGTGGTGTGTTTTAGCGTGCTGCAGGTTGCAGGGCACTAGGTACTGACGACTGACAGGGCAGTACAGCACAGTCAGCTTAGCACAAGACTGAAGAACGAGGCACGAGGGCGCTGATGGTGATCTGCTTCTTGTCCCTCTCCGGCCTTTGCCATATCTGCAAACCTACATCCAGTTACTCGATTAATGCTGGCTTCTGTGGGTTGGAACTACAAACTGTCCGTCCCGCTCCCGTACCTACAACCTGCGAAAACCATAGGCGTTGATGCCTGTATCCCGTCTATGCATGGAATTGTACGCAACCTGTACAGATGCTCGACGGATGACGGTCGGAATCAGGAGGATGGAACACCCCTCGCCTGCGATTTTGGACGGAAAGCCATTTTCCTGACACAGACAAATTCTGCAGGGACGCCAAGTCCCTGTGCCGACTCCTGTACCTTTTTTTCATCTGTTGTTTTGTTAATGGCTTTCTGTTGCTTGCTCAGACAGGTATTTCCGACTCTAGGACTCCTCGAACCAGATTCTCTGCCTGCCTTATTCCACTGTATAATCTCATCCCGGATTCTCATCTTTTTCCCCAGTGACAATCCACAAACCAAGGCACGCGCCTTGCCTGTCGACTGAGGTCACCGTCAGCCAGGGGGGTCGGAACTGGCAATCGGTCCCTGACTTGTCCCCCTCGCCTCCCCGTACCACGACAGGGGTGAACCGCCGGCTGGTGAGCGTGGGAGATTCCGCCGGTCTCTTGGGTTCTCCGCAGGGGGTATGCCCAGGTATCGACACTGCTCCAGCTCTCCAATATCAGCGTTGACGCGGGCCTGGATCTTTCTGCGTACCTCGCACGCTGGCTTGCCTGGTCACATCCACACTGGACTTACGACGCCTGCCAGATGTACAGAGTACCGAGTATGTGGCTGTCAGCTAATTAGCGGGATGGCTGCTCTTTTCGGCCAGGAGAAGGAGATTTTTTTGACGCTCCATACGAGATCGATCCCCCCCGAGGCACAAGCACGCACCAAGCATCAGGGCACAATCGGCATTTCTATTTTTCAACTCGTGCATCTGCACCAACCAGCCAAGTGGGGTCGTTGAAACAGCTTCATTACGAATGACACTGTGAAAACCCGCTTCACTCCCTCTGTCTTGACACGACCAAACGGGCTCCTCTTTAATTAAACCACAGCCACACCCTCTAATACACATAGTGCACCTCAGTCGTCATCACCTTCGCTGCTGAACCGTGAACGGCAAACCCTCCCAATGTAAATGTCCGTCCACCCGGCTGCTTCTATCCGTATGGTACCATAGATATCAGGCAAACGTTGGATCATTGCCAACCTGCACACCTCAGTCCAACTCTCCAGAGGTCCAAAATGCTACCCAAGTCGAGGTGTTCCACGGCGCCCCCTTGAAGGAATCGAGGAATGCAGAGGCGCAACCATCGTGACTGAAGCCTCCATCTCACTCGCGTGGGACTTCCCATCCTCCCCGGATTCCCATGTAAACCACAACATGTCGCGCTCTCGGAAACAAAAGAGGACCACACACAGCCTCGCTGCGGATGACAGCTCGTTTTCCAATTCCCCTTCCCAGCGTGCATCACTTGTTGGCTCTCCCTCCCTCGTTCAGCAGTTAATGCGGCAACGCGGCCGCCCGGGAACCGCATAACGAGAACGGTTGTCGAAACAAACTGCCATAACGTCGCTCCTCTTAACGACAGACCAACACCACAAGGATCCCCACGCCTGCAATAGTCGAGACCTACTCAACCAGACACAAAAGTCTATTCCACCACACCACTTTTTCCCCCCTGGCGACTCCATCCTCCTGGCTCATTAACATCATCACTGACTGCATTTCGTTCGCGTGGTCTTGCATTGAAAATGCTTGCCAGCGCAGCAAAGAACAGCCCAAGCTTCCATTAACCCTTTTCCTCGCAGGGCTCC